>OY776279.1:60246151-60773651 GCA_963675445.1 Linnaemya vulpina
ATCGTCATAACGCTGTTAGGGAATACAAAATTAGTATTGACGTTGTGTTAAATTGATGTTGCCTCAAAATTGCCGACGATGTTGCCGACGCGAAATAGAATAATGGTGAATGTTGTGTGCAACCACACTTTGTGTAAAACACTTCATACATGAGTACAATGTACGTACATGAGGCACACTACACTACCTTTTCTAGAGAATATTTTTTTTTTTAAAAGGAACCTAATTATTATTCCAGTACCTCTCTGACAATGTTAAAAATGCACCATGTCAGTTTTTAAAATTCATATAACTCGGTTTTAACATACTTCAAAAGCATTCACATTCTCGAGATTTTAGAACCACTTTCATGTATCTCTTGTGCCGTGCCTGGTGGCTCTTCGTTAGGAAGTGGTGGTAATGCCCTACCAAAGGATTCTTCCTCCACCGGCGGCTCTTCTGTCTCCTCAGAAGCGGATCCACGCATCAAATTCATTATAGTTTGGAGGGCAAAATATACCAAATGAAATTTTTGCTTCCTAAAACTGGTGTATCAAAAATAGTGGAATTATTTTTGAGCTTATTTATATCTTGGAATTTTGGCTCTATCTATCATAGTTTCTTAGTTTTTTTGCCCCTTTCAACGCCCATCGCAGTCGATTTTCCGAAAATCCCTTCTTAATGGATCTATACATCGGATATGTAAGCTCTTTAGCAATAATCGATTTAGCTCGGCGATGATACCAAGTCAGTAAGCAACCTTTTCTCTTATCAGCGTTCGGCCTTTACTATATTTTGCGGAAACGAACTCAATTTAGTAAAAAGCCGCAAAGTTCTGTAATATAATAAACTATGACACATGATCAGACGCATCAGCCTACTACATGCATATATATTTTAACATGACGAATTCCAACCTGAAGGCCGTTTAAACACATGTATACCATATTTTTTTTCGATATCTCCCTCGGAAGGAAATAGCAGAGTCATACTGTGCCCTGCTAAGAAACTTTAAGTTTTCTAGTTGCAGATAACAATTTTTGAGGCTTTCGATTAGAAACAAACAATTAGATAATCAGTTTCTCTGTGTTTACAATCTATTAATTTTTTGTATGTCATGAATCAGTCTGCAGCAATAAGGATATAATGTGCTAAAAAATGACAACGCTAAGTAGTTTTCTTCTGTTGTACAACATAATAAAAATAGCATTTATTTTCATTGTTTACATTGACTTAGTAACTTAATTAAAATATTTAAATCCATATTCATAAAATTTTAAATGACTTTGAAATTTATCTTATACGAAATTTTTCATACTAAATTTTCTCAAAATAAATTTGAAATAAATTTTATTTTTTATAAATATGGGTGTTAAACTTTATCAACTCCTATATCCACCCACGTTAGTGTGTCGTGTCCTTCGTGTTCTAAATCTTCAAATGCTAAATATTTTACATGGTCTAGTTCACTCTTTATTAAGTGATCATCCACACCCGTTATCACACTGTCGTCTGCATCAGAAATTATGGATGTGGAAACATTTTCGCCCAGCAAGTCTTCAGTTTTGAATATGATATTCGCGATCGGTTCATTAGATACATCTTGTGGCGACAGATCATTGTCGATGTCTACTTCTAAATCTTCTTCTTGTAAATTGCTATACTGCTGCACAGAACTTGACTCATCTTGGCCACTTTCGGACACTTGTTGCGTAAATTGAGGCTGATTTATTATAATTGTATCATTTATATGCTTTGTTTGCTTCATGTGCGTTAAAAGGAGAGGTTTACGCATAAAGCCCGCTCCACATTCCATACATTCGTATGGCTTCTTATCGCTGTGCACGAAACGGTGGGCATTACGATTATCACGACTATTAAATTGTTTGCCACATACTTCGCAAGCGTAAGGTTTTTTACCGCTGTGTATCAGCATATGTTTCTTATAGTGTTCTGGGTAGACAAATCCTGCCCCACATATTTCACATTTATGTGGACGTTCACCTGTATGAATTGCCTGTATATGATAATCTAGCAAACGTTTACGCTTAAACGATCTCAAACATATGTCACATTTATGTAATTTTTCATTCAAATGTGTTGATTTTCTGTGGGTAGCTAAGTTGGTGCGCTGGGCAAATGCCATGGGACAGAAATCACATTTGAATGGCCTTTCGCCAGTGTGAGTGCGTTCGTGATCTTGTATTTCTGGTCGCCGTGCAAACGCCTTACCACATATGCGACAAATGAAAGGCCTCTGCCCCGTATGCACAACTTTATGAACTTGTAAACTATGCTGAGTAGTAAATGCCTTGTTGCATACATCACATTGGAAGGCTCTTACCGAGACGTGTAACTTAACGTGTTGGTTGAGATTCTGTTGATTCAAAAAACGTTTCTGACAGTGATCACACTTGTATGGACGAGGTCGTTCTTTATGAATTTTCAAATGTGTCTGCAGTGTGTTTTTCGAAGCAAAATCTTTAGGACATTCGGTACATCGAAACGGTCTTACACCTGTGTGTGTGTTCATGTGCTCTTCCAAGATCGCTTTAGACACATACATTTTCTGACACACAGGACATTCGAAGGATTTTGCGCTACCATAATGTGAACGTTTGTGTATGCGATACATACGCGTATTTGAAAATGTACGTTCACAATATTCACACTGTATTATATGGCCAACTTCAGTATGTGCTTTAAGATCTTGGCGCCTTCCAAAGCCCTCATGGCATTGTTCGCACATATAAAACTTTGTATTGTGGAATGTTTGAAAATGTTCCACCAATGCAGGACGTTCAAACTCTGAAGATATCTCACATAGAAGACAAATAAAAGCTTTACCATCTTTCTTGCAAACAGGCTTGGGAGACTTTTTTTCCGAATCTGAAGTAAAAGGCCTTTCCAGGTTTTTACTATTAGCCATTACTTCAGAAGTTGATGATTGACGGGAGTCTTCACAGTTGCCATCACTTGTGAAAATGTCTCCGGTAATAATGAAATTAAGATCATCATCTGGAAAATTTTTTAACTAGCATTATTTTATTTATTTATTTTCATTAGAAAATTAAAGTAAGAAATTTTGTATTGACTATTTTTTAAATAAAGTTATGTATATTAAATAAAAATTCTAATTTTTTAGGAATTAATTAGGAATTTTTTACCAAACTATCTGTAACTTTTGCAAAACATCAAATTTGATAAATGTAAAAACTTAGGTATGCAATTCGTTTAGTGAATTTTCAAGACATTGTTAAAATCAAAGAAGTAGAGCAACTTGCAACCTTTTTTATTGACTTCTTACGAATTTTATAAAATTTTTATTTTTAATTTATATGATTATGAAATTCACTCGAAATTAAAAATGGATAATTTCACCTTTTTCTAAGAAATCAAGAAGTTTTCCAAGATGAAAGCGGTGATTGTAAATAAGTTATTATTGAATGTACTAACTATATTCATATAAATTAAATACCATAAAATAGTATATTACAAATTATTTTTTTGTTATTTTGTGTTGTTGGGATAGATTCGGCATTGAAAAATAATTGTTCAATTCACAAGCTCAGATGTATCGTTTAGGTTAAAAATATTCAATAAAGTTATTTGTTTGTGAACAACGTCAGTAATTTAAAATTTCATATCAACAGAGTTTTCAATCAGGCATGGGAGTTATAGTTTCATGCTAAAATATTTAATAAATCTGTAGAAAAATTACTAACAGCAAAATTACCGCCTTCCAGAAGTCTGAATCTTTTTTTTAGAATTACTTTTGTTAAAGTGACAAAATCGACATTTGAATATTATCATGCCAAGTTTCCAATTATACGTTTGAGCCACTGTATATGCTTCAACAAGACATTGATGGAAGTTTGGGAATTGAAGGAATATTTTTTTTAAATAGGAAAATAAATACGGAGACATTTTGAGGGTTGGCTTCGGAGAGATACCCATATAAATTCAGAAGCTGCCTGGAAAGCTTCGTAGGAACTTAGCACGTCCAGATCTCGATGAGAACTCGATTTTTCCATAACAGATAACTCCTCGATTTTTGAAAATTTGCTGTTGGCTGACGTAGTAAGACATAAGACTACAATGCCTTAGGTCCCGAGTTCGACTCCGAACTCAGTCATCAAATATGGAATTTTTCTGATCTGCATTAGTGCAGAATTGCGTTAATTGTTGTCGGTTTGTCGCAATGGCGAAGGCAACGACAACGATAAGCACCGTCATGTACTAAAAGAGCAGAATATGCAGCATCCTCCTTCGCCGTTATCTGTAGCAAAAAATTCACCGACGAAGTAAAAGTAGCTACAACTAATTTTCTATCTTCTAATATGTCTTCTTAACACTATCCCCTCCTTTCCCAGTTCCAGCGCAATACACTGCATATGTAAGGGTTGTCCTCTTAGTGCTGGTCCTACACATAAAAAAAAACTGTTTTAGCAGGAAGATAAAGATGGGAAAATAAATAATTGCTACGTGCAACGATAACAATCAATCTTATATTCCCTTCGAATTCGTCAATATTTGGTTGTGCTATTGGCTAACACTAATTTTACGCATCGTAACATGCAATGTTCGACTCCACATTGTCACAAATATGGCAGCGAGTTTTTATGATCCGCATTAGTGCATTTTTGCGTAAATTGTTTGTCAGACTGTTGCAATGCCAAGGCATAGTAAACTGAACATTACCAACAACGACTGGCACTATCATGTACTAAAGAGCGCATTATAGCAGCCTGCTTCGCCAGTAAAATGGGTACAACAAATTCTATCTTCTCATCTTTATTCATCTCCATTTTCAGCACTATTCGCTTCTTCTAGGTTCCAGCACGATACACTAATCACTGTTAGTGAAAAGCCACGAATAACAATTGTGACTAAATTTGTCAAGTAACAACTACTTGCTAAGTCATTTTCTTGTGTATTTGTTGCATAAATACCATTGTGATTTTCACTATTTGTATGAAATAACGAATATGTTTTTTTTCTTTTGTTTTCTCTTCTTCCTAAGAGCATTAAAACATTCTTAATAAAAATTGTTATTCATATACGGTTTATAAGATAAATTTTTGCAAAAATTTTTGTTGTATTAGCATGCTATAATCAGAAATCTTTAGTGTTTCTTTTAAAAAAACAAAAGTTGACTTCTTGATGTATGTATGGTATGTCCAATATGCATATTCTTTGCATATCCAAGAAACAAGTGATCTTCCGTTGTTTTTCTCCTCAATCCGTATATAAATACACACAACCAAAATATTTCTCCTTGGAGTTTGATGGAAGGTACGAAAACCAAAATGTTTTTATTGTAAAGCATATTTGTACCTTATGGAAAGTACTGAAAATTGACAAACCGTACGTAATCACAATCACAGTTTGAAAAACATTGATTTGTCTATCACATTCATTTAGCATGTTCATATCAACCAAAACGTAAGTGATGAACATACATTCCTGTTCTTTATAATTAATTAGTTTTAATTTACATAGAATAGAGAACAATACACTCAGGCTCGTTTTATGCAATAAATGCGTTCCAAAAAAAAATCGCATAAATCAAAAAAAAAAATCGTTGAAATTCTAAAAAAAAAATAGTTAATTTAAAAACGCATAAATTCGAATCCGCATAAAACGAGACCCGAGTGTATTTGTTCTGTATATTAAATAACCTTAGGCTGGTAATGCCATTTAACACGGATGGTTGCGACTTCGCATTCTTATAAAATAATTTACAGATAATCTTTTTTCTTTTTACTTGTAACTCCGCCACTACCACCTCCCACTTTGAAGTGGGAGAACAAGAACATAAGTACAAAACAGTTCACAAAGACTGAGAACAAAACCTTTTTGCGTCAAGTTCTTTCCAAAGCCATATATAATTACAATGAAAAACTATATTTAACAGTTAACTGTCCAAGTCTTACATTTACATAAAGCAACTAACAGAAGTAGCTCGTTAAATAATGGTGTTAACTAAAACTGAAATTTACCAAATACTCTGAATCAAAATCTGAGTAAATCTGAACAATACAATAATAAAAACAACAACTTGTTCTCTTTTGATGAAATTAAAAAACATACTTTTAAACTAACAACAGGTCTAAAACGTTACAAGTTCCGCAAACAACAGTTTGAGGTTCTAGCAAACCTCACGTGTATCATGAATGATAATATTAATATAATATAATGGAATTCTCAAAAAAGAGCCTTTCAATTCTTTTGAAGCTCATAATGCTGACATATCCCTATTGTATGATCCATGGTTGAATGGAACATTACTGTTATAACATAAGGACTACTAAAACTACCTGCATAGAGCAGAAGTGAATATATGTTATGTATACTGCATTTGCACGCGCAGAAAATAGTAATGTGTTATACATTTTTATTTATTTTAATTTATTAACGGTTCACTTAGTAAAATATGTTTTTTAAACAAAATTGCGCAAAAAAAGCTGCTCAAACTGTATTTTCTAAACTACCATGGCTTTATTAAACACAATGTCTACAGCTGCACTTCAATTTTCTACCATTTTTAGATAATGACGAACATAGAATTTGTTTATATATCATCCATCGTAAGGAATATTGTACTGGTTTATTGTAAGGAATACTGCCAGTAAAAGTTCCGCAGACGCATTTTAGGACAAAGGGACAGCGTCAATGAACATTAAAGAGATTGTCTAGATGAGACATTAGTCGTCAAACCTTATATAGATTAAAAAGATAGCTTGTTCACCAATGTAGCAAGCTATCGATCGTTCAAATAAATAACATATCCATACATATATACATACCTTCAGGACTTTCATAACTGTTTAAATTCCCCGAGCTGTCTGGAACAATCAATCCACTTTGTTGAATCTGGTCTGGATCGGCATCGTAAATAATTATATCTATGTTAATTATATTTAATGTGAAGATTAAATCCAAAGAAATGTTAAGGTATATGTTAATCTACCTTGCCCGTCTAATGGTATATCACGTACGTCTATCGATTTTTCGGAAACATCTAAATTCACAAGACCATCGGATAAATTTAATACGCCAGAAGGTAAGGAATTTTGGGCAACGTGTTCATTGAAAGCAGCAAAATCGAAATTATCTGTCATGATTTGTGAACTAACATTGTCAATAAAACCTTTTTCCCCATGGTCCGAAACATTTACTTTGCTTAGCTCACTAATATTTTTCTGTACTTCGAGGTCTAGTTCTTCATCCTGAACTTCTTCTACTAAATCCATATCCATGACACTAACATATTCTGAGTTTGTTAAATGGTCTATATCTTCGGGATTATTTATGAGGAACTTAGTTTGAACGACTTGATGCGGCAAAACAGTATTACTTATGGTCGTACCTTGCATAAGATTATTTAAATTTCGAACAGTTGAATTGTCTTTGTATGAACTTAAAATTCTTTCCCTTAATGTGGAAAAACGCTTTTCGAGGCTTTCATATTCCAGAACATCTGCGTTGCATGAATCACAAAGCAACTGAAATACATAATAATTATATACAATAGAGAAAATTTTTTTGCATTCCAAAATATTTGAATATAATACATACTGTGGAATGGGCTAAGGATTCTTCTAAATGTTTCTCTAAGATTCCACCTAGCAAATCGGCAAGTGAACATTCAACTTTTCCATCCTCACGCAATCGTTGTTCAAACATAAGCCATGGTTCTTCACCCTCTACGAACTCATGATCGCACAAATAACACCGCACAGACTCCATTCAAACGAAGGGAAATCAAGCCAGCTGTAAAAATTGTTTTTAAAACACATATTTAACAACATTTTTGCAATGTGTGCTAGTTCCATATAACAGGGCAAGAAATAAGTATATCGCTTTATTACGTTGCACGTCCAGCAACACACAAAGAGCACATGTATTGCCAACATTGCAATTTCAAAATTTGAATTGCAAGGAACAAGTACCACTGCCAACATACCTTTGCCTATTTATATGAATTTGACCGTTTTGTAATAAAATCTGTTTTTAAAATATGAAATATTTTCTTTGTATTTTCTAAAAATTTATTAATATGTTTTTGTTTGCTGACATATAAAATGACGTTTAATTATTATACAGCATTATCAGCTGTTTTAATGGAGTTAGGTAGTGTTGTATAATATATGAATTGCGCTATCTAACGGTCACTCTATTTAAGAATTATTATATTTTATGATTTTCTGTGACAGACATGTGTACAATAATAAATCATCAGTTTCTAACGGAAATTTCACAAAGAACTTAACTAAAATTGGTCTAACACATATTCTTATATATTGACTATTAAGATGATATTTTCTAAAAAAAATTGTGCAAATTCTGCAGAGGATATAAGTATTCACAAGGTGTACATAATAAGTACAAATTTAGTCTTGACCATGGTACATTAATATACTAGGTTCCTGTGGTTCGGCATAAGCACACGAGCATGAATAAGCTGCCATACAGTGACAGCTCGTTTGGAAATTCGATGTGTAAAAAGTTTTGAGGGTGACGTAATATTTCATATATCTATAACTATAACAAGGCATAAACAGCAGAAAACCAATACGCTTACAATTATTAAAAAAACACAGTGAGTAAAACAAACTAATACGTTCAAAGCGATTTGAGCGTTTTTGCGGCTTAAATGTGATGTCTTTGTGATCAAGGCAATCGAGTCCGAAGCTAGTCTTGCTTGCGAAATTTCCTTAGTCGTAAGCAAATTTTTCATATATATACATATATATATATATATATATATATATATATATATATATTACATTGTATATCATAATACCAACGTTTTGGTTAAGTACTTGTTATAGACAAACAAGGTCATGTCAAACATAACAGTTTAATCACAAGATATAAGATATAGCCTTGTCACATACGCCTAAGGGAAACGAAATGTATATGTGAAAAGCATATAACAGATGAAGTGAACTAAAACATATAAATTTAGATAGTAAATCATATAAAAATTAAATATATTACAATACCACTTTTTGAATTAAAATTAACTACTATATAAAATTGCTTACTATATAATATATAACTTAAAATTGCCATTTTCTGAAATTGATTTGATTAATATAAACTACAATTGGCGCATTCTGAATGGCGATCAATTAATATGGGGATTACAATAGCCGATTTCTCACTAATCCAAACTAATCCAGGAAAACTACTTCTTATTACATATGAGTTTTCGCTACATATGGTCTTAATATTGGTTACATACATCGCAGTAGCTTATATAATTCTATGGCAACCGTTTTCATAATTTTGTTTCAAGATGTTTCCGCGTTTGGCGAGAGGATTGGTGATATATGGAATAATTTATATACTGTTAGTGTAATACAGAATCTGCCACAATCAGCGACAAAAAATCTATGCTTGTACGTATGAGTTTGGTGTGAAAATAGTTATGGTATATATGGCTCTCTATTAGAAGATGTTACCATCCCTCAAACTTATGTTATGTCATTTATTGTAAAATAGTCTATTGCACGGCTATACGGAAATAGAAAATAAAAAGATAGCATCATTGGTATTTTGATAAATAATAATACACAAATTGACAACCAAGTATTAGTCACAGTGAAAAAAATGGCCAATACGGGTGTCTTACCATTTGTACGGGGAATAGATTTTACAAAAAATGACTTTGGTGTAAGTAAATTAATAGAGAAAGCAATTATTTATTAAAAATTTATGGTCGTACAATACAATAAATACAAAGTTGTTGATTATGTTACGAAAATAGGTAGCAAAACGGTATTTTAATGTTCAGGTGAAATGTTTCCGTGTTGGTGTTAGTGAAGAATTAACTATGTCAAATTATTGTAACCAGTCGGTTGTAGTTTATTTAAACAGCGGCATTTCTGCGAACAGCGCTGCCTATAATTTTGTTTACAAACAAAATTTGTTATTGTTTCCCTTTTTTTAAAAGATAATATCCACATACATACATCGCCAAATATAGATAAGTGTGTATGATGTCCATTCCATACAATATATCGAACATCATGCATATATTGGGACAAGTATGTTTATGGTATAGTATTGTGTACCTATTCTATGGGCTATAATCCAGCATATCTTTAGCTCTGACACCAAATCAAAGCTATGGATTCAAATTAATGCCAAAGAATCCGCTAGTGCACAAATTTTTAAAAACCTATTGAGAATTTAAGGAAAAGCATGTATTATTTCAGATATATATGTATGTTAATATTAAACATATAAATCATCAGTATATATTTTAGATATACTGATGATTTGGTATAAAAGCCAGTAAAATGCAGACATATAGTATATCAAAAAATTAAATGAGCCTATGGCATGAATAAGTACTAATAATAAACAATATTTTTAGGATAAAAATTTTCCATCAGCTGTAAAATTAATGACTCGCGTACAATGGCTGAATTTGGATAAAACAAATTTGAAGGAAATTCCAGAAGAAATGGGTAACCTCTTGAAACTTGAGCATTTGAGCTTAAAGAACAACCAATTAGAAAAATTATTCGGCGAACTGACAGAACTCACTTGTTTGCGGTCTCTCAATTTGCGTAAAAATCAGATAAAAAGCAGTGGCATACCACCGGAACTTTTTCGATTGGATGAGTTGACCACATTGGATCTATCGCACAATAAATTGAAAGAGGTACCCGAAGGTTTGGAGAAAGCAAAAAGTTTGTTAGTATTGAACTTAAGCCATAATAATATTGAAACGATTCCAACACCCTTGTTTATACATTTGACGGATTTACTATATCTAGATTTGTCCCATAACAGATTAGAAACATTGCCACCGCAGACAAGACGTTTGGCAAATCTGCAAACTTTAGTTTTAGCAGACAATCCGTTAGAACTATTTCAGTTACGGCAATTACCTTCTTTACAAAATTTGGAGGTATTAAATATGCGAAACACGCAAAGAACACTTTTAAATTTTCCAACGACCCTGGACAGTTTGTCCAATTTGGCTGAATTAGATTTATCGCAAAATAATCTCCCTAAGGTTCCAGATTGTGTTTACAATTTGCCTAATTTGAAACGATTAAATCTAAGTGACAACGCGATTACAGATCTTAGCTCCAGCGTAGAGTTTTGGCAACGCTTAGAAGTTCTTAATTTGTCGCGCAACGAATTGACTGTGTTGCCAGCAGCTCTATGTAAACTAGCGCAACTGCGAAGGCTTTATTTGAACGACAATCGTTTGGATTTTGAAGGCATCCCTTCAGGGATAGGCAAGTTGTGTTGTTTGGAAGTTTTTTCGGCATCGAACAATGTATTAGAAATGATTCCCGAGGGGCTCTGTCGTTGTGGTGCCTTGAAAAGACTTAATCTATCATCGAACCGTTTAATTACATTGCCTGATGCAATACACCTTTTGGATGGTCTTGAACAGTTGGACTTACGCAATAATCCAGATCTGATCATGCCACCCAAACCTACTGAGGCCACAAAGGGTTCAGGAATTGAATTCTATAACATAGATTTTTCCTTGCAAACACAACTTCGCCTGGCTGGTGCAGCGGTACCACCGTCTGTACCTGTCACATCCACTCCTAAAGATTCAACAGCTCGTAAGATCCGTTTACGTCGTGGTCCCCGTAATGATTCAGCCCAAGATTCAGCAAAAATACTTAAGGGTATGAAAGATGTTGCCAAAGAAAGAGATGAAAATGAGTCAAATCGTTCTTGGTGCAACGATTCAGATGAGTCACGCCCAGAGTCGCTTAAACCAAAGCGTTGGGATGAGTCTTTGGAGAAACCTCAATTAGACTACTCAAAATTCTTCGAAAAGGAAGATGGCCAATTGCCTGGACTAACAATTTGGGAAATTGAAAATTTTCTTCCAAACAAGATAGAAGAAGTGGCTCATGGAAAATTTTATGAGGGCGATTGCTATATTGTCCTTAAGACAAGTTTTGATGATATGGATCAACTCAATTGGGAAATTTATTTTTGGATTGGTAACCAGTCAACTTTGGATAAAAGAGCTTGTGCCGCAATACACGCAGTTAATTTAAGAAATTTCTTGGGAGCTCGTTGTCGAACAATTCGTGAAGAGCAGAGTAAGCAATTCATATTTGAAATGCACTTTTAGGATAATGAACATTTTAATTTAGATGACGAGTCTGAAGAATTTTTAACTCTCTTTGATACTGAAGTTACATATATTGAAGGCGGACGTACAGCTACTGGTTTTTATACAGTTGAAGACATGTTGTATACTATACGTTTGTATCGTATACATTCCGCAGGCGCTTCCATACACATGGAACCTGTGATCGTTGGGTTTGAATCACTAGATCCGCGTTATTCGTTTGTATTAGATTGCGGTATTAAAATGTTCATCTGGTTGGGAAAATGTTCGAAAAATACTCTAAACTCTAAAACACGTTTGATGGCTGAAAAAATTAATAAAACTGAACGCAAGAATAAGTGTGAGATCATAGTAGAGAGACAAGGTAGGTGTAGTTAAAATCCAGGTAAAAAATTTGTTGGCATCAGAAATAAAAATTTCTTTTTTCAGGTGATGAAAGTGAAGAATTTTGGCTACGCTTGAACTGTAATCCAGAAGAAGTAAAACAGCTAAAGATTCAGCAACATGTCGAAGAAAACTTTACTCCAGCTGAACCCAGATTGTATCAAGTGCAATTAGGAATGGGATATTTGGAGTTACCTCAGGTTGAGATACCGGAACAAAAGCTGGTCAATACTTTGTTAGTCAGCAAAAATGTTTATATACTGGACTGCTTTACTGATCTGTTTGTCTGGTTTGGAAAAAAATCCACACGTTTAGTTAGAGCTGCTGCCATAAAACTTTCACGTGAACTTTTTAATATGATTGTTAGGCCTTCGTATGCATTGGTTACCCGCCTCCAAGAAGATACAGAAACACAAATTTTCAGATCAAAATTTATTGGCTGGGATGAGGTAATGGCAGTAGATTTCACACGTACTGCTAACTCTGTAGCAAAAACTGGTGCAGATTTAACAAAATGGGCGAAACAGCAGGAAACTCGAGCTGATTTGGCGGCACTCTTTATGCCACGACAAAATGCTATGCCTCTCAGTGAAGCTGAACAGTTAGAAGAAGATTGGAATTATGATTTGGAAGCAATGGAAGCATTTGTACTAGAGGGTAAAAAGTTTGTGAGGCTGGCGGAAGAAGAAATTGGGCACTTTTATACTGGAGAATGTTATGTATTTTTATGTCGCTATTGTATACCCGCTGATGATGATGACGACTGTGCAGAGATAGATGATAACAAACCGCCACCAGACGATGAAATACAATGCATTGTCTACTTTTGGCAAGGTCGTAATGCTGGCAATATGGGTTGGTTAACATTTACTTTTACGCTACAAAAAAAGTTCAAAACAATGTTTGGCGAAGAATTAGAAGTTGTACGCATTCATCAGCAACAGGAAAATTTAAAATTTTTAGCACATTTTAAGAGAAAATTTATCATACACACAGGCAAGCGTAAGGATAAATCAAAAACACCGGACGGGAAAGCTGCAGTCGAATTTTTCCACTTACGATCAAATGGTGGTGCCTTGTGTACCAGGCTAATTCAAATACAACCAGATGCTTCCTATTTGAATTCAAGATTTTGGTAAGAAAATATCGTCATAAACAGTGAAATTCTTAAAAACTCATTGTTTTCTTTGATAGTTATATTTTGTATGTGCCATTCGAAACGGAAGATGAATCGCAGTCGGGTATTGTTTATGTATGGCTGGGATCAAAAAGTTGTCCAGAGGAAGCGAAATTAATACAAGAAATAGCGGAAGAAATGTTCAATAGCCCGTGGGTTAGTTTGCAAATACTAAATGAAGGTGAGGAACCAGAAAACTTTTTTTGGGTTGCTTTGGGTGGTCGCAAACCTTACGATACTGATGCCGAGTACATGAACTTTACTCGTTTGTTCAGATGCTCAAATGAAAAAGGATATTTTACTGTTGCTGAAAAATGCACAGACTTCTGTCAAGACGATTTGGCAGACGACGACATAATGATATTAGATAATGGAGAACAAGTATTTCTTTGGTTGGGATCGCGCTGCAGTGAGGTTGAAATCAAATTGGCTTATAAATCAGCACAAGTTAGTTAAATTTACGAACATTTCATATTTGAAAACATTTATTTAACAATTATTATTTATTTAGGTTTACATTCAACATATGCGCATTAAACAACCTGAACGTTCGCGCAAATTGTTTTTAACTCTTAAAAACAAAGAATCAAAACGTTTTACAAAATGCTTCCATGGTTGGAGTGCTCATAAAGCAGCTCCAGAGTAAATGCATTTTCCTTAGTCGTTATTTGCGTTTGGCGTTTTTGTAACAATTCGTAATGCACATGGTGAAGTAATAGACTTTATTAACTTTAACTTTATCAAGTCGAATACTTATGTAATCTACATATATAAATTTGTTGTTCGTTTTTCAATTTAACGTTCGAGAAAGTATTGAAAATTATTTAAACGAAACTGCTTTGTATTTACAAAAATCTGTTCTATAAACTTAAATACATATACTCCCACACATTATATGAATGTACATACAGAATATCAAATATTTAAAAACTAGATTACGAATAGCTTGGCAATGTTACAGATCCTCTCATATAAAGCTATTTCGTAGTAATGTACCTACTAATTGAAGAGTAGACGAGCAATATATCTTTAAAGATTTCCGCAACATCTTGATGCAATATTACAGGCAAATATTTCTCTACGTCTAGCAGTGAAAGGAACTAAAATAATGTTAACGTTTAACCATAAAAAACTGAAGTGACAAGTGAACTTCTACCAAAGAAATTAAAAACAACTCGCACACTCATAAAATGATAGATGCTCAACTGCACAAAAATTTATCATTACAGTCTACAACAGCATGTCTATCAACTAAAATTTCTACGTATATTAAAACTAAAATTAAACTAAAATTAAATATCTACTGTAAATCTATTATAATATGGTATTGGAACTCAAATATTTTTATACAAATTGATATATACTTGATTTTTAAAACAATTCTACACGTACGCGAAGTTATGGCAATGAAATTTCAATTGATACCGAATGCGGTAATTTGGCCCCAGATTGAAAAATTCTATCACTCGTTTCTAGGTAAAATATAATGTATCATGCTTCTAATACAGAGAGAGAAAGGGGCGAAAATAAAACACTTTTCAATTTATGTTTGAAAAATAACAACCCATCGATAGTAAGACTTTATTTTTCATAAACATGACAAAATATTGTGTCGTAACCGCCAAAACCTTAAATGATAAAAAAAATAAGTTAAATATTTTTTAATTGGGTTAAATCGAAATAGTCGTAAATTGGCAATACAGAAGTAGTCAGTTATATTTAATTATTAGTAGTTTAAATTAATTTCCTAAAAGACATATGTTTTTGGCGGTTAAAATATGTTGGGGTGCCCTTGATGTCATGAAAAATCTGATAATTTGATTAAAATATTTTCAAAATGGGCAATTATTTTTCTTAACAAGCTCTTCTTAAATTAAGCTTCATCCACACTGCAGTTACAAAAGAATTCAAAGCTAAACGGGGAATTGCCCTTTAGAAGCGTTTTTAAGCTAATTTACGGCGATGTTCAGCTAGCTTCCCTAAAACTCTGAAATCAGAGTGTGTATAATATCTAGGTTATGGACAAAAGTAGAACAATTCAGTTTGAAAACAACTATGAGCGTTCATCTTCATAATAGAATTGAGTTAGCACACTATGCAGAGACGTTATTGATAATCTATGATGGATGTATATATTCAGATGCTGAAGTTAATATTTAAATAACCAGATATTGAAATTTAGTACATCATAATACAGTAATTATTGACAATGTTTATCCGAACTTACAACAAAACTTAAATGCTGGTCAGTGGCTTTGAGCACGAGCAATCTTGGCACCTAAAATTACATCAATAGAAGTTTAAAAGAACGTTCAAGGAGAAATAAAAGTATATTTATCAACAAATACTTTCATGGACATATAATTTCTCTCAGTATAGAAATCTCAGGTGTACTACCATGTAAACTTCAATTAAAACTTAACGTTCCAGTTATGCTTATGCGAAATCTCGATGTTCCTTGACTATGAAATAGGCTCAGGTTTCGAATCACACAGTTAAAGGTCTTCTATTACATTGAATTACAGTTATCCCAACTGACCTTCCGATTTAATTCTAACCGGTTCAATTTCTAGAATTGTTATTAAACTTATAAATTTCCAACTTTTTACAATATTAGTAGTTTGAGATCCAATATGAGAACTTCATATTAGTTAAGAGTAGGATTTTATAGGACATATAAAGTGTGTTTTTTACTACGTTTCTTTAACCTACCATGTAGGATTAACCTGTTTTCACCTTATCATTCTGTTTAAATTTAAGTAAAATTCTAAAAAGGAAAATTTTGTATTTTGGCCATAAGTTGTTTAAATTTTGGTTGTCGATTTTTATAAAGAACTATGCTTTCATTCAATAAATTTTTAATTTTATTTCTTTTAACCGAATTTTTCAAACAGATCCACTCGAGCGAAGCCGCGGGTAAAAGCTAGTAAGCCAATAAAGAGAAATAACATTTATGTATGTATTGTTGAAATTAAACTTGTATTGGCAAACAGTTTTACACTCAACATATTCTCAGTTGGCATTGAAAAATATTTTATAGTTAAACTCATGGTACAATATTATTGTACCATGGTTAAACTTTTTCTATCAAAAATTTTTCATTCATTTTATAATTTTTGTTTCAATACGTTGTTTTTATTAATAAATAGTTTTTCAGTATAATTCAATTGTGTAATTATTCTCGGATTTAGAACATATTTCCAATATGTATGTATATTGGAAAGTTTCGGACAGCTATAATGGCTGTGGAAGAAAACTCTAAGCAGTTACTTAAATCTGCATATATGTACATATGTATGTACATATGCACATACGTATGTATGTATACTGGAAGAAAAAAAAAACCAGAACTTCTATCTCAGCACCTTATCTAATAATGAACTGGCGATGTCTGTAACAAATTTCTTCACTTTCTCAAGGATTTTATCGGTTGTCCATGTGTTAGGGCGTACATTAGCATTAACCTTCTATAAAAAGCTTGTACCTCTTGTAAAATTTTTTCTGACTGGTATAATCACCGCAATCCACTTAGACTATGGAACTTAATTAAATTTTTTACATAAATTTTTATGCAAATTCTTGAATATTTTTATAGTTTACAAACTGTCGAATTTGATGGTGCCGTAACCAGGCTGAATGACACTCACAGAATAAAATAAACATATATAAACTAAGCGATATTTGTGTTGTTGTTTTCTTTCATTATATATTTCATTTCAATAATTAAGGAAATGTTAATATGGAACAATATGATAATAATAAATATTTTGAACACATGTTCAGCACTAATAACTTCTTTTTAAAATTATTTCTATTCATAACATATTAAATATTTTTATTTATCAAATCACAGATAGATTGTTACATTATAATAATCGATGAATATAATTTTTGTCATAGGAAAATAAGGTAAAAAGAGTTGTTGCTAGATAAACTATAATTTTATTATCTAAAAAAAAGATAAGTTTTAGAGCTGAGAATTTTTAGTTAGAACTCAGTGCGTTCATTTCTATAAATTTGTAATCTTCGAAAACTTCAAACAAAAACTAGTTTTGCTCTAAAACATTTCGAAGTTAGGCTGAACAACAAGACATAGCTTAAATAATTAAGAGCACAAATCGGTGTCAGAAACATCTAATTTTCATTTATCAAAATAATAATTTTAATACGAAAAGAAATCATTGTACTTTATAAATAATTCTAAACTTGTCTTATGTAATGAGTTGTGTGCATTTTAAATTTGTTGGTCTTTTGTTTATTTATAACATGAATATCAAAGTTATTTAGAAAATTCCAAAACAAAGTATAATAGAAACACTTCAATACGTTTTGCGCAGAACGAGGTCATTTGTTCGTAATGGGAATGTATTATAAGAGAGTACAATTTTTGGTTGCGTATTTTTTATGCTTTACTAAAACTATTTTCATTTAATACTAAACGGAGAAATTCAATATAAATAGAGTTTATTATCATTATCAACATCAATTACTTACATATATTTTTTACAAGTCATTAATTTAATTTTTATAACTTACAGTACAGAAATTATGGACGGTACCGACACTTCAGTTTTGCCGATATATCGATATCAGCGATATTTACGGCCAATATTTTAGTACTAAATACTTTTTTTGAAGAAGAGGTGCAATTTTCAATGCTAATTTTTAACTAAGACAAATAACACAGTAACAGTCAGATAATAAAATCAAATTTGATGTTATTTTGTAACATAATTCTTATTTCCTATTTCACCACGATTTCAAATTCAATGAATTGTTTTTAAATCTCATTCACACTGTAAAAAACATACTCCACGTGAGAGTTAATTTTAATTTGATTTCAATTTCAATATGCGTATCGCAGATATTTCTTTTCGCATATCGGTATCGTGTTGGCAAAAAGTGTATCCTTTATATTTCCGAATATTGCCTCATCAGCATTCTTGGATATCAGTTCCACTTTTTTTGCCGGTTATCTTTCGAAATGAACATCTACAACTTTACAAATCAATACACTTCAAGATTTTCGGTTGTCAACTTTTTAATCTAAACTTTGGATGTGGTATAATACATTCATTCATACGTAATTTACACAATACATTTATAAAAATAAATAAATACAACAATAACATTTTAATAATGATGGTACAAAGTTTAACAGTTAATTAAAATTTAATTTCAATTCTAAAGCTTTTAGTGAGTAGTAATAATCAGTTAAAAGTTTTTCTCGAATTCACGATACATTATCTTTGTGAGGAGTAAACAGTTGGCAAAAGAATTATTGCCCAGATTATGAATGACGACATCGACGTCAATGCAAAACGACAACAAAAAATTGTCACTTGTCTAGTGTTTGTCGATAAAAATAGACTTCTGAAGACATGCTCCATTAATATTATACGCCAATAGTTAATAATAATTAATTATTGTCGACAATTAGATGACAAGTTGCAATTTCTTGCAGTTGTGTTGCATTAACGCCGATGTCGTCATTCATAATATGGGCGTGTTTTAATTTCTTCATATCAATAGAGTTCATAATTAAAAAAAAAAAACGAAGTTAACTACAAAACCCAAAATGAAAAGTAATAGTATATTAAAAATTTTAGTTTTGGGCACAAAAATATATGAAATCACTTGAAAAAATTTTACAAAACTGGTTAACGATTTAAATCAAGGCACTTGCATATTTAATGAACCATAATATCCTCCTCTTTATATAAGAAAAACATTTTTTCAAGCTTTACCTCTTTTTTATACACATTTTTTAGCTTAAACTTGAAATATTTTGTTAACTTGAAAAGATAACCGAAAGTTATCAAAATATTTATAATATAAGTTTAAAACAAAGACCTAAAGCTTGACATTTTTTTAATTATTATAATTTTTAACTCTTGTTTTATATTATCGTTATTTTTTCAATTCTACCAATATGTTCGCTATATTCGCCATACTTTATTTTCGCTATCATGACTATTTGTCAATGTTATTTATGTGTAGAGCATTTAATTGAAGCTTCAAAGTTTTTCTGATTTTTGTTACTTCTTTGGCTTATTTTCGACCATTTTTAAAGTTATGCAAATTTGTATGACGTTAACTCTTCGTAATTTTTAACTTAAAATACTTCTAATGTCTTAACAGAATATTATTAAAGCCACTAATAATCGGTCTTGAATTTTTCCATCAGTATCTTTTTTTGTTTTTTCGGAAATTTATTATGTCCAACAATCTGGCTTTATGTTTTAATATTTTACTTTAAAACGTGTTTTTCAACAGAGATAATTAAGATAAAATTTAAAACGAAAGAAAAGAATCATAAATCATATGAGTTATTAAGTGTATCATGAATTACCGATCTAGCCTGACAACTTCACTTCATAAAATTTTTATGCACATCACTTATCTTAAATTCTTTAAATTTTAAGTAATAGTGTACAGCTTAACATACTTGATGATTAAAAGAAGTTCCTTACCAGATCCTAGCCTCTTAATGAAAATTGTACAATTGAAAGTAATAGAGTATAAAAACAACAAAAATGGCCGCAAAATATCAGTAATCTAGCCTTTTCTTTAGACGAAAGAATTCCACATTATCCAAACTGCCCGCATTGTCCATATTTAAGTGGCGTAAAGTGGATAGATCAGACAAACGATCTTCAATATCGCTATACATACGACGACAGCGATAAATGGAAAGAGTCTACAGAAAAGTTGAATAAGTATAATACCAGATGTTAGAGTTAATAATTAACCATGAACTTACTTGTAGACATTTACAATTAACTAGAATAGCATCTAAAGTGTGATCGGTTAATTGAGAGCAGCCGCTAATATGTAGCGCACGTAAACGGCTTAGTTTCGCAGTTAGTAATTGCATGGTTTTGTCATTGATATTGTAGCAATCGGATAAATCGATTTCTTCAATGGACGGACAATTTACCGCTAACGATTCCATTCCCAGCAAAGTGATTTGCTTGCAATTGGATAAATACAAGCGCTGTAGTTCTATAAACTTTAGACCATATTTTAGAGATACGTCAGTTATTTTATTGCAGCCTTTAAGATTAAGTGATCGCAACCCTCTTAATTGCTGTATACTGAAGCCATCAATCATATGATCATCAATCTGATTTAACTCATAGACAGCAAACAGGGCCCGCTTACGATTGGCATCACGTACTATCTCTTCTTCGGCTTTGCTGCATAGAGAAATTTTCATAGATTGTGACGAACTGAAGAATCTTAGATTATCGTGTTCATGTTGGGATGATGATGTGGTGGGCTGAAAATTGTCCAATGAACCGACAGCGAGATTTCCAGAATTTTTCATTTCCAACATAGAAATATTAATACCAGTAAGGGCGGCATCGGTAACGCGGAAACAATCTTCTAGAGATAATTCTCTTAGCCAGCGCAAATTCTCGATAATACATTGGACGGAAGAGTCGGTGACACCATTGACACAATGGCCTACGTTTAAAATTCGCAGTTCGCGGCAGTTCAGCGCAATAGCCTTAATACTTTGTTCACACACAATTAGGTGAGACATATGAAGACATCGTAGAATAGAATTTGAAGAGCCAGCAAAACCTTGTATCAAACCATCTGTGGTAATTCCATCACAGCGTGAAATATTTAAGCTTCTTAAATGTTTTAAATTTCCTAATAATATTGCACCAGCATTTGTAATGCCACCACAGCCAGATACATTTAGATTTTTAAGTTTTGGAAGCGTATTCACTATGGCTGCCAAGCAATCATCGTTTACACATAGAGTATCAGCCAAATCAAGCAGCATTAAATTTGATTGTGTAAGCAAAAACGATTTAACGCCACTGGTGTTAAGTTGTCGACATCCTGCTAAACGTAACTTTAATAATGACAAACCGTCATCGGTATTTTCTTGTGACGTCAATGACAGTAGTGCTGGTCCACTGATCATAGTGTGACTCAAATTTAAGTCCTTTAAATAATTCCTATGTGAATTCGCCACCTTGGCTAAAAATTTAAAAGTCAATATTGATTCGCTAGGATGGGCTGCTAAGTTTTCGTTGGGATAAAAACGCCGATGTATTGCATTGTGGTAGGCAATATGGCAACCAGACATGTCTAGAGTCTCTATGCCCTTAATGAGTGTTGTCAAACGCAATAAAATGGCATCCGATAAATATTGATTGTGTTTTAGAGATAAATGCTTTATATTTGAAAATGATCCACCGAAATCGCCAATACCATCCAAAAATGAGCCAGACATGAAGAGAGGAGAGCAACGTGTTACTATCAAAGACTCCAAATGTATCAGTTGTCTCATAAATGCATAGAATTGTTTATCTCCCATATCGGCATTATCAAATACAATTTCTTTTGTGGTTTTACCAATGTGTGTAAAAAATTCATGAGCTGGGCCAAATGTTACCTCCTCCAAGCACACCGATTGAAATGGTCTTTGGCTTTTAATAAAAACTTTTGCTGGTGCCGACCGATCTGACAGAAATACCTTAATAAAATGAACAACAATGTTGCGATTGAACTCGCCAACGAATAATGCCTCCCGCCAACGACAACACGTAGCGCCGGCCGCTTGAAGATCAGAATGATTGAGGAAACGAAATATATGTAAAATAATCTGAAATAATAGTAATTGGAATACAATAGAGTGTTCTGGCTATTAGACAAAATAAAGTTACAAAGAAATAAAGTGTCATTCAAACATTTCGGCCACCCAAAATTGAAAAGCTTTCGTAGATACAAAAAACTGCCTTAATACATATACATACGTATGTGTGTAATTTCTTAAGTCCTGATTTTTTATGCTACAACCTTTTTAACGTGTTTGAAATTTATATAAACTATATTTATTATTTAAATAAATTGTCGTTAATTTCTATATAATTACTATAATTATTATTAAATTATGTGACCTAACAAGAATTTTATCGAAATTTCTTACAATTTAAATTAAAATGGGGTAATATGCACCCTGTCTAAATGACGATGTATTGAGAAAATGAATGTATTTCAAAACTTCTTTTCGGACTAATTTCTTTAATTTTAGTTATCTGAAAATTTCGTAGCCGAAATAATATGTGCATGAATTATATTATAATTATTATATTTTTAAAGGAAAGTTAGTTCATGCCAAAATATATAGACAAATTGTAGTCAGAGTTGGGTCGAACTCGTTCATTTCTTCGTGTTAAATAAAAACTTATGACCAAGCCAATTTAATATAAACGATTTTGATCCTAGACTTTTGTTTTAAAAGGAATTCCACAGTATTTATGGCATGCAATTTTTAGAAACGTTTCATTTTGTGATATCGCAAAGCAAATTTGTCACATGATCAGTATGATTTCGTCGTGGTAGCACTTCTAAAATGATACAAAGTTGAAATTTATCATTACCAATTAACGTTATATGATCCCATTGCAAGAGTTTAGTTTTGTATTGTATGTATGTAATTTAGATATATTTATTTTTATGTTATTAAAAATGAACGCATGTCATTTTTGCCGTCAAAATTATATTATTTACAATTAGTCAGATCCAATTTGTTTGCGTTGAATTTGTTTTGCCTGATATGATATTTTGTTGGGTAATTGGTTATTCAATGATTTTTTTAAATTCTCAGATGCTTTAAAAAACTCTTTGCATAAGAGGAGAAGTTTGAAACTGTAGTAGAAGTCTGCTGCTGATTTTGTAAAAGCACCAATGAAATGGATATAGATATTGCTTAACCACCCAACAAATAAATTTCAATTATAACTTTTAGTTTTTCCCGATTCTTTTGCTTGATTAAAAATATGTGTCCTAATTATAATCATAAAAGATACGTTTGTCGAGCGAAAATGGTACCCTACCAACAACTCTTCTTGACGAATCATTTATGAATACATTTTTGGATAATTTAGTTATTTTCCATTTTTAGCCAATTATTAGTATTTTATTGTATATTTTTTTAAAGTAGTTTGTTGGCTTACACGTTTTTTATAGCCATTTATCAGTCGTCTATTTATTAATTTTCCCTTTGTAATTAGGAAAAATGAAAGCTTAACAATTAGTTTTCAATCATTCATCTGCGCAAAATGTGATCATATACATATAATAAAATCTACTCTTATGGATGCGTGATATATGATTACAAATAATGGATACAATACGCAGATTTTAAGCATCTAGTTGATTAGTTGGTGATTGGTACACAATTTGGTATGTTATAAATCAAAGACTTTTACATCATAGGCACAAACAATTTCAAGTCGTTTGAGCGATTAATCAATTTTCGATTACTCGAAAAAGAGTATCAATATGATTTGAAAAAATGATATACTAATTTCTAGCTGGTATATTTCGGACAAACACTAACGAAAGACAACAAAGTTTTATAGATTGGTTTTGAAGAACTCATGGCGAGTTCAAAATCTGCGCTAATATATAATACTTCTTCGCATTAGTTAAAATGCTGTGTTTATTTCTTCCCCTTGTTTCAACAAAATACACATTTGTTTTAAAAATTTATTTCGTTGGTATTATCTAACGCTATAGAAACTATAGTATATATATATATATATATATATATATATATATATATATATATATATAGTATATATTATCAACACAATAGATAATTGATTTTAAATCAGGTTATCTACTGCAGTAAGATATATTTAGGACGTAGGCTAAGAGCTCACTTTATTAAAAAAAAGTTTTTTCATATAAGCCTTGATAGTTACTTTAAATTTCGGCTATTATATCAACTTTGCAGAATTATAAATCACCGAATGCGTGAAAGTATCATATAAGTATGTGATTACTTTCAAATGGTCACTGCTGGATCCCCAAGTTGTTATATTGCAAAATAAAAATGCTGTTTACAGAAAATGTTTACTAGTTCAAACGGTTAGATATTGAAATATTCTACCCAGGAATTAATGTCAGCATCGAATTTATAATATCTCAATCTCAATGCACTAACAATAAGGATACCCAATGACACCATTTTATTAATTATTTCTTTTATTTAGGCAGGTGGAAGTGAAATTGTATGGATGCTTATTAGATTTAGTCACCATAAAATATTACTATCACTAGTAATACGAATGATTCTGGCCTACAAGTATAGAAAATGAATGAATAAAATAATAAAACAAGATAAATTATAAATATGTCATTATCACGTGAAAATATTTTATAGATACGATGCATTCGCGTAGACAAGTGCCAAGAGAGATTAGTAACGGCTAAAAAGCAACAATTTCTTTGTTTATGGTGTCTTCACGTAAAAGCTAATTAATAACACACACGCGCGCAATCACAAGAGTAAACATGTACATATATGCATGAACGTATAGTCATTAATGTATTACTTTAGTATGTTTGGATATGTGTCCAAGCAATATTGATACCTGTTTGCGTGATTGGAACAACTTTGATTTACCTCCATGGGCAAGTTACCATAATCAGGAGCCCATTCGCTGTAATCTGTAACACTATTGATGTACGATGTTTCCATATTTAAAATTTGAGAAATCTTGTACGCAATCAAACTATTATTTCGTATTCTCAAATATCTTTTCAATTTCTTATTAATGGTCCCTCCTCCAATAACATTTAATATTATGACGATGTTTTTCCTCTCAACGCTGTAAGCTTTTCTACACTTTTTAATTCGTTTGATATATTATTTTAATACGCAGCATCTTAAATTCATGCTTTTGAGGCTATTAAGTTATTGTAATTATTTACAACCACCTCCATTGTCATTACTTAATACTTTTCTTACTAAAAAAATTTTTGTTTTTAGTATTCTTTTCTTTGGAAACTATTTTGGTGTCACCTGGTTAGCGAAGTTAAAAATATGTGAAATGAGTTATCGATTAGTGTGTTGTAAGCAGTGCTGGAAAGTGTTGGGAAATATATAACACGTTAACTTTGAAACTGAATCGAACATGATATTATGGGTAGATATGTATATGTTAATATATATATATATATATATATATATATATCTATATTTATATATATATATATATATATATATATATATATATATATATGTTATTAGCAAAAAACAAGCAATATTAATATTGCTAAAAATCCCAAACGAATCGCTGGGCAAATCGCTCTCCATTCACAAATGGATTCCTATTAGAAAGAATTCTTTCTTTCTTATAAATATATTTGAAACAGGAACAATTTGTAAAACTTGGTTAAGGAAAAAAGAATTCTTTCGATATTGTGAGATAGGCAGTTAGCTCTTGTGTAAGATATTGATTCCTTTCGCATGATAAAATATGTTATTAAAACTCACAATTACATTGAAAACCCAATAATATACATAAAACGAACATATTTTAATATTTTATTTTTCAAATTAGTACTTCTTTTGGAATTGTCGTTTAAAACTTTTTAATTTTAATATCCTACTTATTCTTTTTTCCCAAAATCTTATTAAAATATTCAAAATTATCAATTGAGGGGTTCTAGCTTGTTACTATGTGCATTTCGCTGGGGCTAATACAGATCATACCGGAACGCAAAGTTTCTTGGAATAACTAAAGATATTATTTCATACTTCCCCTTTAACAAGTGAGAAGTCGTAATAAATATCAAAGTCATAACAACAACTCGTTGATCACTTCTCCTTTTTTGTTTGTTTTTATTTCATGTTTCATAGTTCAATATGTTCCTACTGAAATGTAATTGTGTTCGTGTTTGTACACCATAAGCTGAAAAATGTTTTTTTTAACATACAGATTTCATAACAAATGTTATGTAAACAGGATTTTTATGAATTGGCCTAAAAAGCTGAATGCTCTCAGATATATATTGCACGAGTATAAATAGGTCTCACATGCCATCATTGAAAAAATAAGCTCAATCGTGTATTCGAGTTATTTATTTTTTTTCTGTTCCATCTAAAAAAAATTGTTTCAAACATTACACTGCTTAGCAGGCAAATCCCTCTTTGAATAAAACTAGTGGACTGACTATACGGATTTTGCTGCGCTAAACTCAAATCCGTTTATGGTTTTTTTCCATCAGGTTGAGGTTTTATTTATGGTCGTGGCAATTCTTTCCCCTAAATTAGCCAGGTACGTAGACATAACTCGAGAACGAGTCATCCGATTTTGAAAACACCAGAAGAACAAAATTGTATTTATTTTAGTCGTATATAATATCTCTCTATCTCTTATCGTTTTGGGATTATTCAGAAATTAATAAAGAAAAATATTTTTTTCCTGCGAAATTCGTTATTTTTTTCAGTTTAAAAATTAAACTTTATTAGTTTAACGTTAAAGTCATTGTCGAGAGTTTGAGAAATTAATAAAGCATGTATTTATAGTACATATTCAATATGTTTCTTTGAATTACTAATTATTTTAATAAGCTTGTTATCGGCTGATCGGTATATAAAAAGTTTGTTCGAAATTCATCAGCAGTTGAACCAGTTCATTTAATACTGGATGGTCACATTGTGGCTTTATTATAAAAGCACCTTCACTGATTTTTGCTTTGTATTTCTAATTAATATTGAAATACAGTTTGAGTGTTCCAATAAATTGTTATAGAACGAACGGGAAATTTTTTATGGTATTCCTTTTTATGGAGTTTTTAACTTTATTATAAATATCTTTAAAAATGCCCGGATGTTGAGTTAAAGTAAAGCATCAGAGATATTCTATAGGGTGTTTTTTATAGAGTTATGCAACTTTGAGTCGGCATCACTGCTTTATTTTACCACCCGTTTAACAGCTGATAGTCGCTTTTTGTTTAGTTTGCTTTGACATTTTATTATGTATTGACTTACACAAGAGCAACGCGTGCAATTTGTGAAAATTTTTAATCAAAATATATGTACGCGCCAGCCGTGGCGGCCATATGGCCGAAATCACATTTAAACATTAATTCTATCCAATAAAGACCATTTCATTGATATCAAAAATATATTACTATGTTTTATTATGATTTAAACTTGTATCATTCTATAAAAAAAACCCGATATAATGTTTAAGTAAAGATTCTAAAAGCTATAGTAACATATACATACACCACATTACCGCCTATATGTGTGTATGTTTACATGGAGGCTTTTCATATGTATAGGTGAGAGATAATACTAATATTTCGGGATTAAACAAGAAATTTAACTTCTGAGGGATTATTGACATTTTATCGCTTAGGGATTTCAGTGTTTCACATGCCATTAAGATAATATTGACTTATGCCCTACCATAATAATTTTCATAAAAATTTAAAATTATATACACTTCTGTTTTTTAGTCATACTTAAACACTTTCATTAATATCTGGTAAAAAAAGTAGGATCCCTTTGAGCTGTTGGCCGGCGCGGATATTATACGTGCTCTTAATTTAGACTCAAACTAGTACTCAGTGTATGATCTATATAGTGCATTATGCCAAAACTGGAAAGGAGGCGATTTTAGTATTAATCGCTGTCTTTGATATTTAGCGACCAGTACTTTGCCGTCATTGAAACAGGCCGAAAGCAATCAACACAACCATGCCCTCATGCAAATCAGAAAAATTGAATACCATATTCCTGTCTGAGTGAGGAGCCAAATTCGGGATCTAAAGCATCGCGCTTTGTTAAGAATGATAAAGGTCAAATTCATATGCTGATTTTGCAAATTTTAAATCATATATAAACGTACAATGTGAGATAAATCTTGTTTAACTTTGCAGTGAAAAACGAAGTGTTGCATTTAAATGGAAAAAAATGTTTGATTTTCCACTTATTTCTCGGATTTTCAATCACAAGTTTTATATCTGCAATCCGTTCTCGATTATCTGGTGTCATTGCGGATGTAAATCGTCTCAATTTTGCTTTATATATACATATATATAAATATATATATGTGTTATATACATATATATATATATATATATATATATATATATATATATATATATAATACAGTAGCAGTAGCATCGAGGGTTGCAAAGGCGTTAGAGTAATAAACTTTTTCGGATTTATCTTATTCGTAGTGAGAAAATTTGAGGGCTGCAGCCGATGCAACGATTGAAACACTTATTTAGAAATATTCAACCACAATTTTTATTTAACTTTTAAAAGACCTATTCAACTATATGATACGAATTGTTGTAAAATAGAAAGTGACGTCGATCGCCGATAGCAATACCATTTTTTTCAAAGTTGTTTCATCGTCATTGTATCTCTGTTGGGCTTAAGGGCCCAAAATATAAGTAATATCCAACTACTCCAACAACGCAAATATAAACTACTGTTTTTTTTATAAAAAGCCGCATAATTAACGCCGATTCGATTACGCTGGAGGGGGCAGCAGAAAGTTATAGCAGAGTGCCACTGCACTATCGCTAGTGTGGCGATTTGGTACTACTTTAGAAATTCAACGAATACTTGAATATTTTTTTCATGAATGCAGCAGCATTGCGAATATTCATATTGAAATTGTCGAATAATCTGTTAATTTTAGATATTCACTTTTTCCAATAATTAGCAGAATAAATCTCGAATACTTTAGCAGAAAAATATAAAAAACTGAATTTTTACAAAGACGAATCAATAAATGTTTCTGAGAGCTAAAAAAGTGATTTCTTTTCAATGAAAAGAGCAAATATGTCTAATATATTATGCCATATACCGTGTAACCACACTGGGCATAATCACTTGGGTGGTACTCATTCATTCATTCATTCGCTCGTTTTGGGCAAAGGTCTAGGATAAAATTCATTTATATAACATTCGATTGTTTATAAGTTTTGGAGCAAAAGAAGCGAATGAAAGAGTTGGACCAATGTGTGACTACAATTTGTCAAGACTTTCTGTTATAAGCCGACTTTTTGTTGACATTCATTTGTGGTTGAAAATTTCGGGAACTTTTCAAAGCTTCCATGGACAGAATTATGATGTTCTTTTTTATATGAAATTGTTAACATTTTGTTACTGTTCAAAGCACCCAAATTAAATGTCTTTCAAATGTGTTGTATTCGTAATGATCTAAAATTTCCGCATCTGGTCACATAAGAGAGGAGGTGGTGACCATCACTAGGTCATCAGTTTATACCGAACGACAATTACATGATATATATATCTATGAAAAAGAAAGTCGCTTATGGCAGAATTCCTTCCGCTGTACTTGTAGCAAAATATTCAGTGGCAAAGAAAAAAGTAAAATAGCATCAACAAATTTCTTATTCTCTAAACTGCCTTCGTATGTCCTCTTAACACTATCCCCGCCTTTCAAGTTCTGACACAATATACTGAACATGTATTGGTAATTCCTTGAGTGCTGGTCGAGGACAAAAAAAAATTAGATAAAGTATTTCGAAACTGCTGACTCTAAAGGACATCCCTGTACCTTCCAGCTAATATTAACCGCTATTGTGCTATTCTACGCTCTTGAGCTGTTTGAGCTAAAAAAATTGTTTTAATGTTGAAATCAAGCGATCTCCAAGTTAATAAGCGGTGATTGATGTGGTTTTCGATCACTATAAAAGAATCGAGGGCACTAACCGATCAGATATAATTTCGGAGTTCTTAAAAAAATCACTTTTTTCGAACTTTTTCGTTTACGATATCTCACGAACGGATTAACCGATTTTGTCAGCGTTTCTTTTTTAATTTCTTTCAAATTAGTACTTATATTTGGAAATTGTCATTTAAACTCTTTAATTTTAATTTCGAGCTGATTCTTCTTTCCCAATATGTTACTAAAAAAATCAAATTTAGCTTTTATATTTATATACTCAATAAACACAATATTTTGACATTTGCATATATATATATATATATATATATATATATATATATATATATATATACTGTACACTCGGGAAAACATCAACTCGTTTACGTCAACATTCCAAAACGTCAACCCTTATTTTTTAATATTGTCTACTCTAAAACGTCAACCAAACACTAAAGCTCTAAAACTTCAAGCTTAAATAAAACTAAATTTTAAATTTAGCAACAGTTAAAATGCACAGATTTTTGCACAGACACATTAATTTTATGAATGTATGTGAAATTAAAAATACGATCTCTGACTGAAAGCCTTTTTTGTTCTTTTTTTGGATTTGTTTATGTTTGGTTTTAGTTTATAGTCAATGAAAACGTTTTAAAGTACACTATCAATATGTTTTTTATAAAAATTTTTACAATCATAAACGTCAACAATTTGTTAAACGTCAACGCCCGCGGTTTTAATTAGTTGACGTTTTCACATATATATATATATATATATATATATATATTTAAATTCGATAATAATGATTAGGGCCATTATTACAACTTGACGACAAAGTTGGTGGTAGTAAATGCCAACGTTAGCATAACAAGTTGATAAAGTGGCCGGTAGCAACTTTTCATTGTTACAACTTGCCGGTAATATTAAATGTATATTTCTTATTGTGTGGCAATAGTACTAGCAATTACCGACTACTTTTGAAAGATTATTTAGATCGCGAAAAGTTGTGTGGCAACGACACACTTGTTTTTATCTTTTAAAAATATATGCGATTTTGGTTTGTGAAAATATAACGTTTTGTTATTAAATAATTAATGTCAGCATCTAAGGAAACAATCGTGCGAGCCGTGGGAAGACGGGAAAAAAACTTTTCAAGTGAAGAAGACCTATGTTTGGTGCTACCACATTAAAAAGTAAGAAAATATGGCAATATAAACATAAATCCTCCTGGTAAAAGTTATCGCAAAGTCGAACTTGCCTTTAATATATAGCACATACTTAGATTGAAGGAAAGTTGTAATAATGAAACTTTGTTAATCTGACTGATAAAATCTCACTTTATGATAACACCAAGTTGTAATAATGGAACTTAATATGTTAAATTATTTACGCTGTTTGCATATCTTAAGATAATTTACATATAATTTACTTTATGTTGTTATTCTTGTAGTATGTTTGTATTATATTTTATTAAAAATTGAGTTATAATAATATCAGTTACTCAACATTAAAAGAATTGTAGTTACTTACACTGGTTTCATTCCATTATTATATATAACTAGCGAACCCCCTGGACATTTCGTAGTGCAAAAAAGAAAATAAATCATTTAAATCAGTGATAAACCGCTTTTATTATAATGCTCTGTGGCAAACAACATTTGTTGTTTTTCCATTTTCGGTGTAAATATACAAAACCGATAGTTTGCCAACGCGCGAACATGCTACATAGAACTGTCCATGTGAGAAAACTAGATACACTAGAGTCCACAAATTTCTAAAGAATGGCCTTGCGCCTTATTAATGGTAATCGCAAACGCAAGGCGAACAGGAAACTGAAGTCGTTTAAATTAAAATTGTATATCAGACTGAATCATTGGGATACGTGGAATGAATACATCTTCGCCTTTTAATTTTCCAGTTAAAATAATAGCTTCGATTACATAAGCCATCAACCTTTTAATAGCAAGTCTTGTACCATTCCACAAACGGGGTTGATTGATATTGCAAAGCATAATAATAGTGGCTCCAACTTTCTATTGGAGATTATGCGGAGGCAATCCTGGTAGTCCAACGAATTCTAAAATTCTGTTGGATAATTCACAACATCTCCTTCATTGGTAACAGTATTGACAGACTTGTACAACAACACTTCGCCAGGAATCTCTGATTGTATAGCCATGTTTAATTCAGTAACATCTTTGTTCTTTGCCGCTAAAATAACTCTGGCACTCAACCATGCATGGCATGTATATTGTTGTGTGATGTAAGTGAAAACACATTCAATAAATTCCTCTTTTGACTGTACGAAACGGAAAAAATAATTTGGCATTGTTATTAATCCAGTGTCATCAATAGGCATTGCACCGTTCCCAATTTTCGGCAATTGCTTAGAGAACTTATCAGCAGATGGATCATTCTGCAACTGAACACGAACGTTGATAGTGAGTTTCGATATTTTATCTCGGAGATCTTTCATTGTTCTTTCCAAAGCTTCAACATATTTCTAATTCCCGTACTCAAGCATATGACGTTGGGCTGTGCATGTACCGTGTATCATATTTTGCACAACAACATCATATAATTCAGGATCACTTATTTGATCTAGAATTTCAGAACATATAACATTGTAAATTTCATGCGATGTAATTTTATTCACCAACCATATTGAAATGTGAGCGTGTGGCAAACCACGCTTTTGCCACTCCACAGAATACATCCAGAACTTCACGTAACCAACCACTTTAGATTCCACGCTAAAACCCATAAGCCCTTTCAATTTCTGCTTAAAAACACGGGAAGTGATATCATGGCGGTCGGTAGGACTTTGGCCAGTTAATAAATTGTCTTTAATGTCACGCCATAGCGGATTACACGTAAATGTTATAAATAAATCTGGTCGACCGTAATGACGCACCTAAGCCATTGCTTATGTATTTAAATATTTATGTTTTTAGTGTTGTATTTATATGTAATTTATTTCATAGATCCCCGAAGTTGTGATTTAGAATAAATATGTATATAAATTAAATTAATAGTTTGACCAAAATTTAATTGTAATGAATTTAAAAACGAATTCTGTTTCAGTTTTTCAATATATTAACTCAAATATTTCGAAATGATTGCAGTCTTCATTATAACTGCTGAACCAATACACATACAGAAACTGTATTTACATAAAAACCTTGGTATTGGCGTCACCTTTCATATAATATTTGCAGAAACAAAATCGGTTCACGCATTCCGGAGAACATCAATTACTAACACAATGCAACTTATTTTTATATATGTAATATATATAGAAGATATATTAATACTTATAATATTTATACATGTTAGAGTTAGTGTATTTTAATATTTAAAATTTATTATTTATGTTGTTAAATATATTTGTATACTGAATTTGTATAATTGAAAAGAAAATTTTCGACAGTACTAAATAATTTCCTGAAGAACCTAACCGACGGTTAGCGAAATATCGAATATTTTATATTAATATAAAGAACCTCAAGCAAATCTATTTATTATTAAAAGAGAGAAGGCTAAAATATTAGACACAAGAAGTACATATTATTTGTTCTGTTTTTATTAAATTTACATTTACAAGGGCTACAAAGATTTTCATTATTTTGCCTAAATACCAAATATTCGTCCAAAGTGCAACACATAAAAAATTTATGTTATAAACACGCAAAAACACAGTCATGCAAATTTTATTAAGGAAAAATATTTTAATGAAAACCGCAAAACAATTTGTAGGCGAACCGAGTATCTACGCGATTGAGTAAGTCAGTGAAAATGTTGATAGCCCTCATTTGCCGCAAAGTCGTGATAACTCAAAAATTAAGATTTCAATTAATCCTTAGAATATTGATAAATTTAAATTCTTTCTTAATATCACGTGATGCTCTTTAGCCTAATTAAAATCATTCTGTTGCCGAAATAAACACTGATAAGAGTATTAAAACTGATGAGTTTTCGACCACTTCAGAAGTTCGCGTTTGTATTTGCTATTCAGGCGAACTCTTCTCGAGTATATAAAATCAATAACAACAATAACAGCATAAAAACCAAAATAAATTTCAAATAAATGTCTTATAAAGACAATTGCAACAATTTTCTAAAATATCAATTTATAATGCACTACTTGTATATTTCTATATATTAAATTCATTTAAAATCTTAGAGGGGAAAAGCCAATATCTATTTAACTTTACAGCGGAGGGCCATTTAAATTTAATTTTTAATTTGTTTACATTTTTCCCTAAACTAAAATGTTAGTTAAACTAAATTTATCTTTTTCAATTTGAGCAAACATCTAACTTTCAAGCATATCAAAGAAAGAAAAACCTACTGAAGACAATAATAACTAGTTTTTTTTTAAATATTATTAAATTAACGAATTTTTCATGATATCATAAAGTTAAGGCTATATTTCGAATTAAACTTTATGATCCTTAAGCGTTTTTGCCGGTTATGAGACGACACGTTGTAAAAATAATAAGGCTGTTAAGGGTGACTACGAAGAAGCTTAACAAATATTCTGTTACTCAAATTCCTTTTGAGAGAATTATTGAATTTCTTATCGATAGTAAATAAAATTGAATGAAGATTAAATTTCAGTAAGGTTTCGGAAAGGAACCCGTTTGTTAATATACAACACAAGTACAGAACTGAAGACAACAAATAAGCTTGAAATCCCGACTCTGTGCTGGGTTATAAATATGGAATGGAGTTTCTATCTCTATGGCCGTGCTAGTTGTTGTCGGTATATTTCAATGACGAAGATATATGACTGGTCGCTGAACATTATCGGCAACAGTTGGCACTATCCTGTACTGTAGAGTGGTTCGAAGAAAACTTTGCACTAGTGAATTAAGGGGGTTATGTAAAAAAATTGCGAAAATAATGCTTTAGTTTTTTTTTCCATCTTTTTGGTATGTTGATCACTGTCTACCCATAATGTTTTGTATACCGCTATTCATGGCCATTTAAGGACTACCTTTCTATCTTATAAGTCGTCTTAATTTGATGAAACTTTTAGGTGAAAATATTTATTATTATTTATAAACAAAAAAGTTATAGAAGAAAATATATTGAAGGTGTTTTTGGTGAGAAAAGCATTTTCTTCTTTTTGACATTTTGAATTGACTAATAAAAACTATGCTACAATAAAGACAAGGTAGTGCCGCACTCTCAATTTATCTTGACGTTCCCCATCTTACAAGTATTTTTATAATTTTTCGTTAAAACTATTCTATAAAATCGAAATTTGCCGTTAGAAATAAATAAATAGTATATGAACTGATTTGGCTTTCAGATTACCGCCAGCAAGACGGTTTTTTGACAATTCTACTCTACATGCGAAGTAGCAGATTTTGTGTATCGTGGTAGTTGATTTTGTCGCGAACAAAAATTGTAATTCTCCAGGTGACGAATATCTGAATATAATAGTCTATAAAACGAAATGTTTTGTATCTCTAATCGGTGTGTAATTTTAGGCTAGCTATTCTTAAATAGCCTGAAAAGCAGTTGATGTGAAAACTTAGACGTTGAACTTTGTTTGTATAAGCAAATGGATTGCCAACCGAACTAACATTTGCGTTAAGTTCTTCCTATTGGGCAATAAAACCGATTTGTAGCATACGTTTGCTCATTTTAGACCATCTTCAATCGCCATTTAGGAATTCATTCTAGACATATCCAATTGAATATTAAGAGGATATGAATGCTAATAAACTTAATAACATTAAGTATATCGGTATTATTAATACTGTAAGCAAAGGAGGATCGGATTAAGATCCTCAAAGCTTAACTATTTTTTTTTTTCAAAAAACTGTTTTTGCATACGTTTAGACAAGTAGGACTTATTTCAGCGAACATTTTTGCTTTAGCAAAGTTTCTCTTTTTCTACAATTTGTTCATCAAGTGGCACGGATATATACGGATAATCTCTTTATTTGTATGTTAGTGTTCTCTAGTATTTAATTTGTTCAAATCATTTGCAATTTTGTAATGCGTTTTTCATTTTAACTGTGGACCATTTTGAACATGCTTTGCTAATTTTCATAATTATCGCGGTAAAATTTCTTTCAAAACCCTTATGAAATTTAATTTTTTGTAATAAAAACTTAATACTACTTAACTTTCTACTCTAAAGCGGGGGCTAGCTCAGCTATATAACTTTATTCAGAAAATGAACATTTGGTATTAAAATTTTCATACATTTTGTATATCTTAACAGCAACCAAATCGACATTCGCAACTTGGTGCAGACTTGCAGTTGGATAGTGCCTAGGAAAATTATAAATTAACTTTAATAGTTTATTTTGAAGAATTTGTATCCTACTTATATGGCAATTGGCACTTTTTACCCAAACAGGAACTGCATAATATATCATTGCCTGAAAATTACTTTAAATATTAACTTTTTGTTACCAACAGTTAGAGCTGAATTTCAATTTATTAATGGATAAAGGATTCTTATAAGTACATTACATTTATTAACAATATATGAAACATGATCCCTAAAAGTGAATTTAGTATCCAGAATTACACCTAAATACTTTACGCTCATCTCCCATTCGATTTCAGTATTATTTACAATTATATTATTCTGCGGAATAAAGCATGATTTTCTTTTTCTGGTAAAATATATTGCTTGGGTTTTGTTATAATTTAATGCTATTTTCCATTTATTAAAATATTTAGTTAGTATTTCTATGGCCAATTGAAGGTTAGCTATTATATATTTAGATTGAAATATATAATATATTTGTGGGCATATTTTACAAAGGATGACTGGTAGGCACTGTTCTATCGGTTGCGATGAAAATTAATAAATTAGAATAATAAATAATTAATTGGAATTAATTTAATTAAAACAAGTGCAGTTCTAAAGTGAACTTACAATAATTTCATTTATAGGGAATTATGGAACAATTGCAACTATGTAACTCGAAAGTCACGTATTTTGAGATATGGCGTTTTTACTGCAATTGAGTTGGTTATATGCACCAGTATTATTAGATTTCTTTTCGTTTTCTAGATGATGCACAAATGAATAGCAGCTGCTTATGGTTTACTGGCAGACACATTCACTGACTGGTTAAAAATTTGACAGGCACGTGCTGGAGAAAATCATAAATGAATGAACAAAACTCACTAAGAATTTATTATGCAGCCAAAATATACACTCAAGTAACAAGTGTATTTATTTATGTATTATCATATTTAGTTAAATTTTTTTATTCGTTCTTGCATACATATTTATTTATATAAATATGTATGCACATTTCGGCTATAAGGACAGTTTACCTCCCTACTAATTTTTCTCCCTCCTTTTTGTTCTTCTCTTGAAAACAGCAAAAACTTTGATGCAAAAAGTTTTTCGTTTTTGATTAAGTGAATTTCATTGAATTCAAACGTCGATTAACACACACCATTTTTATTAGAATTTAAATTTAGAACTTATTTTTTCAATTGATATAATTTTTGACGTTTAGTGTATTTAGAACTTATAATAGGATATTCTTTTTTGTCCTTTGTCGAAAAAGCGCAAACACGTATCGAAATGTCCTACAAAATTGAATTAAGTGAAAAATTGCAACTCTTAACATATTTCTGCTGTTATAGGTGACTCTTGACCTTTTGTTTATTAATTAAGTTATAATAGAATATTATGGAAATTAAGCTTGTAAGCCGTTAAAAATGTTTTCCAAAAATTTAAATTTCTCAAAAATATAAAATTGTAATTGAATGATAGCAAGAATAGTTGTCAAGACTTGTTTCCAAATATGTGAGAAACCAACGGCCTGTTTCCAGATAGCAGGTGTATTTTCATGCAAACGAATACTACAGATGTGAGTATATAAGAAATTTAGTTTTTACTTGTCTGACTTAAGTTTTTAGTTTTGAGTTCTTCAGCACAGGATGCTAAGTCTTCATTAACTGTTTTCGCTAAAATGAGTTAAAAAATGTGAAGGTAAGACCGAAAAAAACGCCAAATTCCCAAAGCATATGTTTGCTTGTCGTTTGACAAGCAGATAAACGCTAGTTGTTAAATAGCTTAATTAAAATTAAGCATATTGATTTGATAGTTAGGACCGTTTTACAATTATTTTTGTGGGCTTAAAAGAATATCCTTCAAAGTGAAAACCCATTTAATTAAAATACAGCCTTTTCGTCATAGGAAAAGATAGAGGGGAAAGAAGTATTTTATCTCTCTGTCTTTCTACCAGTTGAATTAAAATTTTGCAAAGTAAACTTTCCTGGTGCGAAAGCGGTGATATATTTTCCTTCAAAGAGTTCCATTTTATGTGAAAAAAGCAGCGCTTAGAGCAAACAATGGCCTGAGATTTCTGTTGGCTGAACTAGTTGATGCATGACTACGACGTCTTAGATTCCGAATTCGGCTGCTTACTCAGTCATGAAAACGGCCTGGAATCTTAGATCTGCATAAGTACATGACAAAGGCATAGCACCGGTCGATGAACGTACCTGATAGCGATTGATACCGATCCTGTAGGAAAGATTCACCGCCAAAGTGAAAACTAAAAATTACTCAAACAAATTTCCATATCCATCTTAATCTGTCCTTTCAACCCCATCTCCACAATGTACTGCATATGTTGGAGTCATCACCGTACTGCTGGTCCTAGTATACATTATATTTAAAACGGTTGGCCCTAATTTAAGCCAGAAATTTACCGTAGTCTACCAAGCTAAAACGCTTTTATTGTAATATATTAAACACTATTATATATATATATATATATATATATATATATATATATATATATTAATTTTTATCCAAACTTATTTTTATTTTATTGTTCGCGATATACTAACCGATTTTAGTTATTCGTTAAAGCAGTTTAAAAGTTAATCGAAATATATGTTTTTTTAGACTCCTTGAAATCTGTCAGGGTGAGTCGGTTCAAATTCACAGGCAATCTATGTTCGCATAGATTCATTGGGAAGCCACCAGTTTGATTTGATCATATACTTACAGTCATACGTAGCCACACACAAACATGAAAATTGCCAGGCGAGTTAAAATGCTTGTACCTGGTTGACAATTGGCCGGCAATGGCGTTAATAATTGAATTCAGTTCTCGTTTTGTTCAGCGGATCAGCTGGTTGAATAAAATCTAAGTGCTAAACCTGTGCACACATGCCCACATACAGACATGCATACGCACTTTGCGCAAGCATGAGTAAATAACATTCCGCGATTAAACGTTTTAATATAACAGTTGATGGCCACTTACATGTAAAATGGTGCTAATATGCAACATGTGGCGATTTTTGTTTCTTCTAAAATAGCGCAACTAACAAAATTCCGCGGAAGTAATAAAAACTCGGTTAACTACCACTCGTGCAACAGCCTTAGTGTTATGTGATTAATATATTTTTATTTGTAACTCTAACGCCAAACAGTTTTACTTACAAAACGTGAAATACGCGGATGCATATCCATGCTCACATATGACTGACTACTTTCAGTTCATAACGAATTTTGACCTCCGCGCGCCAACTAGTTTGTCACACTTTTGAGGCCAGGCACGTCTACGCCAAGAGGTCAATTTTGCTGTTTGGTACGCTTTGTTGCTTTCATTGCCCATATTATGATCATAACGACACATTCTTACAAACATAAGAATTGCAACTCCACAAATCCATGCTCATAAGTAAACACAAATGGTTTTATTGAGGTTCAACAGGGTTTATTTCGTTGTTATTAACATATTTTGCTTTTGGTTAACAAAAGAGTGGTTACGTATATATGCACATACATGAATATGTACACAATTACATACATCCATAGAAACAGTATGAGTATTTGTAAATATGATTGAAAGTGGTACTTTTTTAAAGCTAAAGGTTCCAGATCATGTATCATTCTCTTTTGTTTTTCTTTAATTTCTGGTACTTTTTTGTTATCATGTTTTACATTTTTAAGTTGTATACGCAGAATTGCAATTAAAATTAAAAGCATAATGATGAAAATAAAAATAGCAGTATGGAGTGTCAAATATGAATTTTTCAACTAAATTTCTATGCTCCAACGACTAAACGAGGTGCAGAGTTTTTTTATGTATATTAAATTTTTTAAAAATTTGTTTATATATTGCTACAAAGTCCTCCAATCACTTTGGATTTATAAATTTTGAATCTTAGATTTGAGAGATGTTATTTGTTTTGAACGAATTTAGTAGACTGTCTGTGGCTTTGATGCTGAAACCGGGTTTTAGATTTAGGAGTGACGACAGTATTAGGATATTAACGTATGTGTCAATATGAAATTTTCACAACGTTATAGATCAAAGTTCAAATTAAATTCAATCTATATAACAAAAACTCTATTTGTCGAAATCGTGTCATAATACCAAATGAGATTTCGTTCGACCAGCACTTCCGATTACAGTCAAAGTTAATCCATTTTTCGTCTATGGGCTGAATGATAGATTAGAGCTTCATGAGTACTTGTGTGGATGGAAGTTTGATTACAATTTAAATTTTATAATTTTTCACAACATAGAATTAGGAAAATATATCTCTCGGTCTTCCTAACAGCTGAATTAATACTTTGCAAACCAAAGTGTCCCAGTGCAAAAGGGCTCCTACTTCATATCTAAACATACAATGTGGGATATTTACAAATTCTAATTTTATATTGATGTAAAAAACGAAATTTTGTGTTTAAACAGATTTGAAAAATAAAAAACCATTCCAAATATGATATCTTGGGCATGTATGTAATGAACTTCTAATCGCTGCTTCTCTTTTATACCTCAATGTAGAATGCGAAGAGTTTTTATAATCGTATGAACTATTAAATCATATTCGTCTTCAGTTTAATTTGTCTTAATTTTTATGTTTGTATGTTGTCCAAAAACATTACAGGGATTTTATAAGTGTGTACGAGTATGTACATAAAAGATCGTTTTGAAATCAGTGGCAGTGTGCACCACACACTTAAAGACATTTTAATGTAGTTGTTGTCTTCATAATAAATGCTATAAAGTTATTCCATTTTTCGTTTGTGGACTAAATGATATAGTAGAGCTTCACGAATGTTTGTGTGTGTGGAAGTGTGATTAAAATTTTAATGTTGTCATTTTTGACAACATATTCTCAGGAAATATATTTCAGATCTGTGATACAACAGTTTAAATCTGTAATTTAATTGGTTCGTGTAATTAAGGCCATTGACTGTTGCAATTTATTAAGGGGTTAACATTTATTTGTTTAGCGCTAATGCCAAAATTAATGAAATCGTCGGTTGTAATGGGAAGCGACGATCCAACGAATTGAATCAATTTCACTGAATTATATAGATGGTATTATAAATATATATAAATTGAATTGAGTTATAAATAGTGGCTTTCGAAAGACGTGATATATAGTCCAGAGGTATAATTCTCGCATTCGTATACGAACGCTTTCTTATTCGATCGAACAAATTTTTTACTAAATGGTATTATCTTATTCGATAGGGAATAAACATAATCGAAATGTCTAATGATGGTATTCGATAACGAAAGCAAACTTGCGAGTTTTTACACGAGAGCAAAGGAACATTCGAATTATCGTTTTTTGTGAGAAATGGTAAAAATGTAAGTTGAAATTTTTTAAATGAAATTTTAAGAAAAAAGTAATAAATTCTGCAAAAAAGAAATTATACACAAAAGGAAATACTTGGAAGTTTTATGAAATTTAAAAAAATATGTGCTCATTGAGCGGCTTTAGTAGTCCAAAATGTGTCCCGAGCACACAGCCAATAAAAACTAAAAGTGAATAAATAATTAATAATTTGTAAATATACTAGAAAAAAATTACACATTTAATTTCTGGAATGTTATATTTTTCCATAAAATGTTCCTGACATGTATCACTATTTCTAGCTCAAATTTAATAAAATGGCAATACAACTGACGTTCCATTCCGTCCACTACCCGCTTTGTAAATTTTTATAGAACTCTGACTTATCCTAATAAAAAAGTTATTTCCAACAGAATGTTGAAAACCTCCGGAAGACAAATATAATCGGGTTGCTGCCAGTTGAGTTTTTGGTCGAAAAACAGTAGATAGTTATCTGTTAAACTCGAATTCTCCAAAAATATAATTAAACGCGTTTCTTAAACCTGATAAGAACTATTTTGGATAAAATTTTGCTATATGAATGCATTTTTACCCACTCATTATTTGGCAAACTTAAGACATCTATAGAATCTATATCGTATATTTTTCCTCATGAGATTGATGTGTTCATTCTCATGGGAATCCGAAGAAGACGCATAAAAGAAAAACCTGGGATCCATTTTTACTTTTAGTGCAATAATAAAAAGAATATAAGGTTTTAATTTACCTCTTAACAATTTTAAATATGTTTTTTGTTTACTTTTTTCCGGTAAAACGGTTTTGCGTAAGCATTTTGCAACATATAAGCTTCAATTCTATTCGTTTCGTATCGAGTAACATCATTAGAAAATATATCGCTATCGAAATAATTTCCATTCGAGTTTTATTTCAATCACTAATGCCAGAATTAGGCGCCAGGAGTAGAACATCGCTCTATTCGAAAGCCGCTACACAAATCATCATCGGCTCTCAGGCACTAAAACATATTCATTTGCATGAAGTATTGGAAAGTGTATGCGAGCTTAAATATGCATGTTGCGATATACGAGCACATACACATATACATACCTACATACACAAATTTGTTTTTGTATTATGTGCATATACACAAGCTCCACCCAAGATTTTGGTGTATATTTTTATGACTTCTCGCATTGACTGGATGCCTTGTAGGAAATGTCAATATTGAAACAGTACCTTGTCACCAGCGCTGCTGACGTACGATGCCCTTTACAGCGTGGCATACCACAAACGTTTAACAAGTTCATGAGATTGCATTAATACTGAATAGGGACTCCACTTGGGCCATATTCGATATATCATGTGTTTATATGCATATAAGTAAAAGAAGACTAAAAACAACGATCAAGTAGCGTACATAAACTATGTATTGTCACACAAAACGTAAAAACCATTATCTAATATTTGAAACTAGTTCATATAAACAAATGTATCGATAATTAACAAATTACCTTTAATATTGTAAACAAGAACTAAGTTTTTTTTGCATTCAATGCAAACAGAGTGTTTGTGATATATTCAGACACGTCACCGAGCACAATTTCGTTCGGAAATGGATATCATGCCCCAATTTGGTGCTTCCAAAATGAAAACAGATTTTTTTTCAAAATGAAATAACATTTACGATCATGAACAGAACAACTAAATCCTTGCCTTACATTGCAAATAAGAATTTCATCTTTATCAGTAAATAAATTAGTTTTCAATATTTATATTTTAAAAGAAAATCAGAATAGAGAGTACTTTTGGAAAGTTTTATATATCCTCAAAAAAATTTGAGAGAAAACAAAGTAATGGGAATTAACTTACGCTGTATTAAACTATTTCTTTTTTGTGCAACCGTTTCTTTATTCACTTAGAAGTACCTTACAAATCTGTAATTTCTATAAACAGAGGATCATAAAATGTTCCACAGCACAATATGACAGAGCATTTGTTACGTAACCCCAAATTGACAAAACTAGCAAAATTATTAACATAAAAACGTATTTTTTTTCTGGATTGCTTAAACGAATGGAATCTGTAGCAGCCCAAATAAATTAGTACGGAATTAAAAAGCGGAATCAAATTCATTCCGAATGGAATCTGTGACATCATGGCTGATTACTCAGAAAAACAAAATAAAATTTTTTTAAATTTGGGTCCGCTGATTTCAAATCTACCCTCAGATACAGCTACCATCCTATATTTACATAAGTAGTCGATAGTTTCTATCAATAGCGGTATAACTTAACTAGTTCTTTTATAAATTTCAGTATGTCTTCCTCAAGAAGGACGCGTTTAAATAGTCCTGATTGTTCTTGTGTTATTTGTGGAGAGTATATGTTCCAAAAATTTTGTTTAAAAGTGTCGAACTTTGTGAAAAATCCATACTTGGACTACCTTGGGTTTCCGTTGCCGTCAAGCGCTAAACCTTGGAGACCAAATTTGGTATGTAAAACATGTGTTGAATCTTTGCGACTGTGGGCAAACAAAAAAAGACCAACCTTTATGTACAAAGCTCCTATGATTTGGCATGAACCATCCAACCAGCATGACGACTGTTTTTTCTGTGTAACGAAAATCATAGGAATAAACCATGTACATCTTCGAAAAACTCAGACCAGTGCAGCGGACAAACCGAAAACGACGACAGTGGTAGCGACAGTGATTTTGATTGCTACGGTAGTCCCCAACTACTAAATCAAGATGATCTAAATAACTGGATCAGGTATTTCTAAAATTGGCATCAGAAATTTTAGCTTCCCGATGGAAAGAAATAAATTTGTTGACCAGAGAAACGAAGATATCGTACTAACGTAACAGGGAAAAGGATTTACTTCTTTTCTTTAATCAAAAAAATAATTTTGTGTTTTGTACTGATATTCCGCGCTTAATTAATGCAATGGGGTTAAAAGAGTATAATCCAAATCAGTGGCTGTTGTTCATTGATTCGTCAAAACGAAGTTTGAAGTATGTACTTTTACATAATGGTAACAAACTTGGTTCCTTACCTATTGCTCATTCGACATTAACCTTTGTCGAATGAGCAATAGGTAAGAAGAATATCCTACAATACCTTTAGTTCTCGACAAAATCAAGTACAAGGAACATAACTGTGTTCTATGAGTTGATTTGAAAATGGCTACACAAAATATCCCTGTTTCCTATGCTATTAAGACAGCTGAGCTAAAGCTGAGCACTGGACAAAAAGGGACTGGCCTTCTAGGGAGGCTTTGATTCCCGGTAAGCAAATGTAATTAATGTTCCAGAGACCGAATTATATTGCCTCCTTTGCATATAAAACTGGGGTTAATTAAACAGTTTGTAAAAGCTCTCAACAAAGATGGCGAATATTTCACATACATTCGAAAATTGAGTAGTGAGAGAATCAAAGGTGATATTTTTGATGGCCCACAAATCATGAAGTTGATAAATGATAAAATTTTTCTCAACCATATGACAGCTGTCGAGAAATGTGCATGGGAAGAGTTTGTTTGGGTAGTGAGGAGTTTTTTGGGCAATAGGAAATGTCACGGCTACATTCAGCACGTTGAATATAGTCCTGCCACTTCCAGCGGCTTGGATGCAACGTGAGTATTAAGCTTCACTACATTCACAGCCATCTAGACTATTTCCCTGAAAAGCTCGGTGACTTAAGCGAGGAATAAGGAGAGCGCTTTCACCAGGATATTCACACTATGGAGGAGAAGTATTAGCGGCACTGGAATGAACGTATGATGGCTGATTATTGTTGGAGCATTCAAAATAGTACTCATATAACATCTCTCTATAGAAAATCCAAAAAAGGAAATTTTATTCAGAATGAATATATTATTTAATAAATTTTTTAATCTTAAACAATGTGCATTTTAACCCTAGAATGTCATCCTTCGTCAAAATGACTACGGAAGATTTTATTTTCAAAATAAAACCAGTTTTATATTATTGTTTTGCTCTCAACTTTTGTATAGCGGTATTCGCCCGCAAGCTGTTTTTGATTGTAAAAGTTCATCGAACTGGGTATATTGTAAGTGTTTGTTTTCTCGCTTTTAAGTTTTTATCGTAGACGAAGGATGACGTTTGTGTAATTTTCAGATTCTTCCGTTATGAAAAATTTTCCGAATTTTAAATATGTCATTTATTAATTCATTTAAGCCGAGTCACTTTCATGAAAACCCCGTTTTTAGGACTCGTAAAAAATCACCTGATAGACAGGCTTGAAATGCCGACAATAACGTCTAATCTTAGAAAAAATATATTAAATAAGCTGCAAATAAATAACCCCACAGACTCCGGGAAAACTCCTACACAAAATCAAACTGGAGAAAGAAAAATATGTACGGTTTGTACTTTTTTGAAGAGAAGAAAAGTGCCAAAAAAGGCTGTGTGGCGACCACAAAATTGAAGTTTGTGACTCGTGCTTTATATAATATATATATAGTCTGAAATCCAGTTTCCTTATTGCAGTTTAATACTTATACTTTAAGAAAATGAAAGACAGAATTGAAGAAAATTGCCATATATATCTTTTTTAATGTTTCGTTATTAACTGTTTAAAAATCTATAGCAATTGAAGAGAGGCTATGAAATATTAAGTTTTTATTAAATACTAAAAAATAAATAAAGGAACTTCTTTGAATATTTATTAAAAAGAGTCTATTAATACATAAGACATCTATTTTGGTATACGTTTTTGCTCACGAAGTCTTTTATGGTCTCTTGAAGCATGCTGTAGTCAAACTGACGAAGGATGACGTTAGTGTATGTAAAATAAGGATGACATTCCAGGGTTAAATGAAAAATCCTGTCACTTCATAACTCCAAAACTAGAGCTGCTATATGAAAACGGCATATATTTTTGAAATTAGCGTGGAAAAAGTATTCAGGTTTATGTAAAAATAATCGCATACAACAGACATGCTGTTTTGCAGTGTTGTGAAAATTGTTTTTAATTCAGAAAGACACGATAAATATACGTATAAATATACATATACGATATACATGTTCAACTAAAAGATATTTTAGTTGTATATTAACAAAAATATGTTGCGAAAAGGTCCAAATTCAGCCATTTTAGAGCGAACTGCGTTGCCACATACTTTGAGCCCATAAGTTCTAAGATATTGGATATAGTGATCCGACCAATATTTTTAACATCTTCTCTTATAATAATTCCATTATTTTCCACTACAATTTTCTCCTCAGCATCCTCATCGGTTGTTGCTGTGGTAGGGCGTTCACTATACCTGAACGCATTTGCCAGGCAATATTTGATGCAAGAACCTTGATCCCTATTTTTAGATTTTTTAAGTCATCTCATATATCTAATAGACCTTAAATGTTTTACATAGTTGAAATAATACGTTCCTTTATCTAACGTTCAACAATCAACTCTTCTTTGCACTACACAAAATTATGCGGCAATAGGAAATAAAAAGAGAGAATTTTTACTGTCAGTAAATGAAGCCGAAGCCTTTCTGTGGGCTTCGGGAAAGGAAATAGTGTGGATGAATTCTTGACATTGCCTTCATAGAAGGTCGATAAAATTTCGAGTTGCCTACAAGGAATTTGCTTAAATACATACACATAAGAAAACACATACACATGCACTCCCATATCCTCATGGTATTGTAAAATTGTAAAGTCATATCAACTGTAATAAATAAGAAACTAAGTTGATTTATGATTTTAAAAAGAAACAAATTAAATACAAAATTCAATATTTACTAAAAAACTTTGGAAACTGTCGAACATATTAGGAAAGGAGTTTTCCATATCGAAGTAGAGTATCAGTCAACAAAAACTTTAAAAGGCATTAAATTTTTAAGGACAAAATATCTTAGAAAACGAGGTGGCAATAATAAAAAATAGCCTGGTGGAACTTTCTGAGGTAAAGAATAAAACAATTAGGTATGCTTAGCTGGAAAGGAGCTGATATGGACACAGGTCACACAGCTGATTCTTAAAAAGTCGAGATCTTTGATAGAAAATATGTTTAAAATAAAAGGTAAGGAATGTCAGTTTTTAGATTCGGAAAGAACTATGAATTTGAGAGATAACACTGACAGCGTCGATATAAACTAGAAAGTGGCAATTACTTTGCGTATCCTTATAATAACACTTTGATAGTTATTAACAGATTAAGAAGTTAACATCCTGTTTGTCGAAAACATAACTGTTCTCTTATTTTTATCTTGTCCCCGCTCCATTCCGTATTCGTATCTTTTCTGCATACGTTGTCAGTGCGGAGAAGGACTTCTATTCTCACTTATTTCTCAATTAGAAAGCCTCTAAATGAATGACTTTTAGAAGGCCTGTATATTGATCGTTCCTAATACGTCTGCTGTTATCTCCATGCTATAAGTATTTGATTTAATCTAAATACGTACACAATATATTCTCTTCTACGCAAGATGCAGAGGCCTTCTGTGATCAACAGATTATTTTGTTTCAGGAAAACAAAACAAAAAGTTTTACTTCTTCTCTTTCCCTTCTAATAGAAGAGAAAATGGATTGCATGTCGAATCTTTCGCACGGATGGGTAGAAGTCTCATGTCAACCCTTCTCTAGCAGTTACATAAGAAGGACGCTTGAATAAAATATACGTCTAAGCAGGCCTTCAATAAGGTCTGAAGTAAAAAGGTCTTTTGAATTTTACCGCTGGGCACTTTCACAATTTTTTATTTCAAAAATAAAAATCAATAAACAAAAAACAATATGGGAATAATTTTGCGATAATTGAAAAGATAGCACCGAATCGCCGAAGGAGCTAAAGGACATAGCAAAAAGCTTTTATCACAACTGCATCCAGGACGAAAAAATTAAGATAGAGACATGAGGAATATTGAAAATTCTCCTTATTCCTTGTTGCATTGGTGATTTTGTTGTTTTCTCCTTCGAAATTTGTTCAGCAGATGACTTGGAAATTCACTTTGTTGATTACGTAGTTGCGAAAAAAGTAATTAGCGAGGCAACGCAACGAATGAGTTGAGTTAATAGCTTTGTTACTTTGTCGCTCTGGGTAAAGAGTTCTTATAATTGCCAATAAAGCTTGACTCGGTTTCTTAGGCTTCTAATTTGTAAGTAACGGAAAATAAAAAGTGTATTGCTAATAAGTGTATTAACAATAAGAAATTGCCAGTGTCTTCACATAGAACATTTCCATTTGGTCAACTAATTACTGGAATATGGCATATGTAGTTCGTCTATTTCTAAAACTGAACAACATTATGTTGTTGTACATGAGGTCTTGCTAATTCGTCTATATATTGAGGGGTTAGACACCATCAATATGTTTGTCCAGCATCGTTATTGTATTAGTGAAAACTTTTTAGTGTGTTCTGGCAAATACTGTTCCGTGTATTGTAGTAAAATCGCAAGCTCGAACAAATTATCATAATAATTACAATTTTACTTTGAACAGTAATAAGAACATATTTGTGTCATTATTTTTTTAAACGAACAGAATAAATACTTGACGAGTAAACAGGCAGACGGACTGATTGCATGAATTGTGACTATTTTGATAGATTTGTTTCGTGTATTACAAGTGAATTCATTTCGTGTACAATTATTTTAATAATAAAATAGAAGTCAGCCAATAATTTACGAAACCCCGGGAAAATGTAATAAATAACTAGTTTTATATTCATTAAAAACTTTAGGTCTTGTTAGCTTATATATACAATGAAAATATATACTTTATTGGTATTTAAATATACTTGACTATGTATAAACCACAGCTGCATATGAACTTTCAAATTTATTGGAATGTCTACCGTGCAAAAGGTATATTTTGTTGAAATTTTACAAGCGCATGTAATGAAAGGGTTCAGTTAGCTATTTATTTAATTTTTATAAAATATAGTAAGAAATATATTTAAAAGAGAAGAGTTTTTTTAACGTAGATTCGTGTTATTTTTCGTTATTGTATGAATTCGTACTCACATAAATGAATATACTAGTTTAGTGTACAAAAACAATTGCATCTATTAAATGCCAGATCCTCGTTTGAATAAAAAACAGGCGTTTTGTTTGCTGTTGATAAAACAATTGAACAATTAAAAAAGTTGCTGACATGTAATACAGCACCTCCGCCTACAATTCTCGCTAAAAATCCCATCCTTCTTTTAATGCTACCATTTGTCTTTTCCTTTTGTCTTTTCTATTATCCCATTTCATTATTGTGGTTGTAGCCACAATTGTGGTACGCCATCCATAAAGCGGTATCCTTCACGTGCATACAATATAACAGCAAAAATTTATTAAAGAATAAAAATAAAGTATTGCATTTCATTTAATAAAATGGGAGCTCTTTAATTTCAGTTGGTTCCTGTCTGACAAAGTTGCCACATCATTTATTACAAAGTCGCTGCTGGCTTGAATATATTCAGGGGTGTCAAAGAATCCAAGTTGGTTTGCCTGATTGTCGGTTTCGCAAATCGATATTGGTTTCATTTGGTGTCATGAAATCGATTCGGTTTTGCCATTTTCGAAAGCAAGTTATATATACTGAATTGTTTACTACTTTTAAAGCAACATTTTTGTTTTTAAATTTCATAAATTGTGGTATTTGGATATTTATAAAACTTGTGTTTTTATATAAAAAACCAATTCTAGAAGAGAATATAAGATGTATGTAGGAGATAAATTATATGATTTTGCTATCTGTATTTGTGCAATCTTTCCGTTTTGTGAAAATATAAGGGAATCTATTAAGTACATGCTGCTGGGGGCTGATGGCACAGGAAAGATACGAAGATACATTTGCGAGACTGCATCAGATCGCTTAAACTGCCAGAGACAGCAGAAGTACATGTGTTATTATAATCTGCCTGCATTCTACTGATTAGGCTTTAACAGTTTCAGCAAATACGCTTTCTGTATGGTATTAGACACTACAAAAGACTACCATTCACGACGTTATAAGATCCCGCTATTACGGAAACTTGCAGGTTCTTTTGATTTTTAGCTGAAAAAATATATAAATAAAAAGCAGCTTTTCAATATTTCCAACAGCAAAATGACAGCTGTAAGCTGATAAAATTATTTCATTAACCGACATTTAACCGACTAATAACATCGGATTCCATGACACCAAAGTTTTTTGTTGTCGGTTTCAAATCCAATTCCGACAAGATCAGTTTCTATGACACCCCTGATTAATTAGAAAAGGAGTTCGTCGACATGTTATGCGGTTATTACAATCCTAAGGGCATTTTATTGGAATTTGATTTGAGGTATTTTTTTAACAAAATTTCAAACGATTTTCATAATGAATATACATAATCTTTGATGTAACACACTGTAAACATTAATAAGAAATATTATTCCTACAAGACTGCCCTTGCAAACTTTGCGGATCTGAAAAGTCATACCCTTATGGAACTGTTTGATGAAGAGGACTTACATGTGCCCGATTTGCATAAACCAAAAAATTCGAGCCCGTTGCAGTTACCTGAAAAGTTGCAATGATTGCACACCTTATTTTGTGATAAAAACATTTCATAATTCGTAAATTATTATGTGCATTTATGAATAAATTATTTTTAGAAAATAAGTAGTCAGAAAGAATTTTCTTACAATATAATGAATTTATCCAATTTTTTCAACCTAAAACGAAAACAAATTTGTAATGCAGTTAGCAGTAAAACTATTGGTCGACAGCATCTGCGCAAGAAAGCAGTATAATTATTTTGCTTTAAAGGTGTGAAAAGCTTTCAATAGTATTCAAGTAAAATACATCTCACATTGGTAAGCAATACAACTTTTTTCGGAATTGATCCGATGTAACGCATTTCTGTCGATGGAAACCAGAAATGATACACAAGTAAATTTCGCTAAATGCATAGCCCTTAGTCCAACGCTTACGAGGATTCTATTGTTTCAGAAGAGGACGCACTGTGTCTTTAAAAAATCCAGGAATCTGTTCTATTGAATCAATTATATATGAAGTGATACTTATTTTTATTGCTTTTCAGTGTGAGATGCGTTTTTGTTGTCTATGTATGTATGGGATTCCCGCTTGTTACTACAAAATATGTACTTCTTTTTTGTTATTCTTAGTGTACTATAATTGTCTATATTATTATTCATTGTTTTATTTGTTTATGATTTTTAATCGTCCGATTTTGTGCCAGTAATCTGGCAGTCCTTCACGCCAGACACAGACGTTTAATTTTTTAATCCATTTATGGTGGCACTGATTTGACGAGATAATTCATCTCAACAAACAATTAAATTCAAATCGCATACATTAGAGGTATTGGCGTGAACGAATGCGCTTGTGAACGTACGTGTGTCGGTGAGGCAGATTTCATAATAAACATCCTCTAAAAACAGTTGTCTCCTTATGCTTTATGTTGTATTCTAAATAGTTAGTTAAATTATAAATGAGTCCCTGAGAATAAAACACAACACAAGGGCACTCTTTTTCAACATCTCCTTTCAATAATTTTCTTGTTTATTTCCTTTTACCGCTTCTACTTGTATTTATCACAAACTAAATTGTGCGATTATTAATCAGGGACGTGCAGCAACGCAGTGTCTTTAAGTACCACAGGCAACGTCTCTCATCACATCACTATCATGGTTGGAGATCAAATTTCAACATGATAATTTTTTATTATTCTCATCATATCTCGACAATAAATCACACAAGAATAAACGGATCATTTGTGTTATTTACCATACATGGGTTCTTCAAAGAAATACCTTCATATGAAAATATTATTTATACAAAGAAAAAATAAACTTAAGCTCATTATACCGTTTCGATGGGAAGTCCTTTGAAAGAATATTATATAATAGTTAGATATTATATATATATATATATATATATATATATATATTATAAGTATATTATATGTATATATATATATATATATATATATATATATAAACATATATATGTATATATATATATATATATATATATATATATATAAACATATATATGTATATATATATATATATATATATATATATATATATATACATAGATATATATATATATATATATATATATATATAGATATATATATATATATAATTATATATATATATATATATATATATATATATATGTAAATATATGTAAATATATATTTACATATATATATATATATATATATATATATATATATATGTAAATATATATATGTAAATATATATATATATATATATATATATATATGTATATATACGTATATATATATATATATATATATATATATATACATATATATATATATATATATATATATACATATACATATATATACACATATATATATATATATATATATATATATATATAGTATATATATATATATATATATATATAGTATATATATATATATATATATATATATATATATATATATGTATATATATATATATATATATAAATATATATATACATATATATATATATATATATATATATATATCTACATATATACATATATATATATATATATATATATATATATATATATATCTACATATATACATATATATATATATATATATATGTATATATATATATATATATATATATATATATATATATATATATATATGTATATATGTATATATATACATATATTGTATATCGTATTGTAATATTATTGGAAACTAGTATCCTGAAGAGAACGTGTCAAGACGGGCGATGAATATTTTTTATGGCGCACATAAGTATTCGTAATTACTGTGTTCACGATCCTTCAATGAACGAAATGGCCGCAGCTTAAGTGGAATCAATTCACAACAGCCCTTACAAACTCTATCACATCTGGAAAAATTAATATTTGAAAATCGAATTGTTGAAATTTGACAAATAGCCTTAATTTGTAAAACTTTATAGTAACTTTGAATGTAACTTCAAAGTTGAATGTAACTTCAAAACTTTATAGTAAGTTATGAATGGCTAAAAACAAGGTAAATGGCTTCGTGGTATATATGTATTTACACATTGTTTGCACTAGCCTGAAGTTTAGAATATGTCTAGAGTAACAAAATCGATAAAAAAAAATTTTAACTGGTTGTAGAAGCTTGTTCTGGAACACTTCCGCCTTTTTATAGTTTTAATGAAGAGATTAACAGTAAATATATGCCGGTACAACTTGTCTTATTGATTGTCGTAATTGCTACTTCGTTATATTATATTTTAATTATCATAACGACTGACGACTGTTAACTTATAAAAACAAAATTACATTCTAGATATACTACAAACAATGTTCGTCACACATTCAGCGAAGGGGAATATCAAAAGTCAAAAGGGAGTTTGGGACGCGTGCTGACTAAAGTTTAACTACAGCAAACACACCAAGTCCAACCATAAAATTAATTGTTCTTAGATGTACCGTACATGTTAGTATAAATGTGTGTCGTGTACAAATGTGGATGGTGCGACACTGTAATGACCATTATGATGAACTATTTAAGTATAAGTGTGTTCATTACAAAAACAACAACAATAACTTTAACACCAACACCAGAAATCTTCCAAAGTGCGAGTACACACTTCCTTAAGTATGTAAATTTTACAAACTTAAGATAATTTTACATTTACGAGCACGATTAACTGCCAGGCGTTAATCAAATTAAAAGAGGGACAAGCGAATTCCACTTGATTGTTTACAAATTGACATGGGACAATGGGGATGTATTAATTAAAAACGGTGTCGATATCTTAATTGCTGCTAAAGTGGCTACATAATGATAAATTAAATATAATAAAGAAGAAACTGTGTTGTTTATATATATATATATATATATATATAGAGTCGTATTATATATTTGGCTGCGCACAAAACATTCAGGAGCTTTTGTTTTAAAACGCAACTTAAAGCACTCAAAGACCTTTCATGTGTTGTTTATAATCCCAAGCTAAATATGTCATTCTCAGAGGTAAAATTCTCAAATGGTTTTCGAAATTCTCTTCATAAGTGAAGATATTTTGTAGCTTTTCAAAATGAGATATAAAATTAGTTATGACTTTAAAAACGCAAGGACATCAATTAGCATACTTACCGCGCATTAAATATCATCAATGACTAAAATAATTTGCAACAAATAATTTATGTCAAAAGAACTTCTTCTTTTGAAAAGTACTTGAATTCGTTTATCACGAAGAAAAACGTTTAAGGCACTACTAATCATGGTTAAACTAATTTTGAAGGCTCTTTTTTCATACAAGTTCGGTTTTTTCTTAATAGATACCATACTTTTAAAACTACCCTTTCTTACATACCACTTCTCCTTAATATGTAAATTTTTTTAAATTCTTTTAGAAGGACTAGCGTCTAGGAGATGGAACCTACATATGCGGTGCACTATTGGGTACATGGTTGTCGATAATATTCAGTGACCAGTTCAATGTCCTCTTCACGGAAACAAACCGACAACCACTTACACAAGAACGCAAAAAAGCAGATAATAAAAATTCAATATTTTATCAATGATTGAATATATCTGAGCAAAGTATTAGTGGTATCAATTACTTGTGTTTTCCAGCCGTTAGAATGATATTTCGTGGTATTTTTCTTGTTCGAACTGCCGAATGCTCTTAGACGTTTGTTCATTATTCAAACGCATACAGAATAAAAAATTTCATTCGAATAAAGTCGAAATATTTGCCTAATATATCTTATATTTTATAAAGGGTGGAGAAACTATAGTGCGCGATGTTAATTGTAAATAAAACAAAAATCTTACAGAGAATCATCGTAGTATTTTTAAATGCTATAAAAGAGTCTAGGACAATTGAAAAAGCTCGCTACGGCTTCGGCAACAAGCCTTTATCTATTTTCAATGTCTCTGAGACATACTTGAGATTCAGTGTCGTTAATGTCTTGAATTATCTCATCACTTAGCTCTTGAAATGTTCTTGGCTTATTGACGCACACTTATTCCTTTTAATATCCCTAAAATAAGAAGTCCAACAGTTTAAAATCATGTGATTTTGGCGGCCAATTACTTCCCGCACAAAATATCATTGCTTCGTTGAGTGTGTGGTAAGTGGCAGCTTTGGGCTGGTCTATATCCTCCATTTCACGCTACAAGAATTCTGTTATCGTCTCGCAATAGTAAACACCATTTAAAGTAACTGCTTGGACGATCTCATTTTTGAAAATGTACGGCCCGATGACGCCGCCATCCCATAAATCGCATCAAACAGTCATGCGAGCATGCTCAGGTGTTTTCACACATCCCCGGTTGTAGACACATTTGGTCGATTATGCTGACCGAAACAATAAAAAGTGCACGATATGTATTTTGATTTGAGCTCCAATTTTCACAAAAGGCTTCAATAATCTTAACGACGAATCTGTGAACCCCTCAATGGTTGATTTCGTCAAATACTGAAGCAAAGAAATCTCTAATTAAGTTGAAAAAAATCGACTTAAGGTGTGACTCAGAATTGCCTTCGTGCATTATGGCTGAACCACTCCTTATATACAAGCACGTGTTGCATAAGATTATCATCTGTAATTTTTTTTTTTGGTAAATTTTTATTTTACTTATAATATGCAGGAGATAGTTTTCGAATAATTTTCAGATATTGTGAAGTTATTTGAAATATCTAAAAAGCATGGAAAACGGTTGACCGCAAAGACCATCCCTGTAACTTCCCTCTAGTTTTAACCGTAAGGTTACCGTAACCTCGTTTTCCGAGCTATAAAAATTATTTTAATATTAAAATTTTGATACTATAAAACAATCAAGAACGCTCGCTAGCTGATCATGTATATAATTTCTCTGTTTTTGGAATCGATCGATGAAGTTGTTTTGAAAAGAAAGCCTTTTCAAAGTGTTTTTGGATTACATTTCAATACTAGTTCGAAACGGTTCAAATTTATAAGAATCCAAGACTAAGAATGATGTTCAGGAAGCACAAAAACTCCCACATGTCTTAACTTAGAAATTGATTCCATAAACTAATCGTCAGTTATGTAATTTCATACACATACATACACACATAGTGACGGACTCTCTAAAGTGGAGATCTGATAAGAACTCGATTTTTTCAAAACCCGATTTTTTTTTAAATTTTCATAGCGGGAAGTTAAAAATATATCATTGATTTTGTTATGGTTTTAGATGCACCACATTTCGCCGAGTTTGTGGTCATTTTAATATATAAATTGTAATCCAAGATCATTTTTCCAACAAGATATTAGTAAGAGTTATACAATTTATATTTATATATTGCTATTTTTCTTACTTTTTGTGGTTTCTATAAATTTTAAAGTCTGCTATATATGTTATGAATATGCTGGAAGGTTTTGTCGCATTGAAGTTGGGTAGAAGTGTATTGAAGATGTTGCATGAGAACCTATTAAATGCTTAACAAAGCACTCTTGTATATTAAATATTTATATTATTTCAACACCTAAAGTAACTCAAACAACGCAATGAAGACCGCCATTTAATGTCATGACAGCATGAATATATGAAGTCGTAACAAATATAAATGATTTTTAACACAAACAAATTGCTAACGGAATTCATTCGTAAGAAGAATGTTTTATAAGATTTTGAAGAAAAAATATTTATACGTCTTATATTAAAATTAATGATTTCAAGTTTATTTTATTAACATTATGGGAATTTTTTTTGCGAACACCACCATAATTGAAACCTTTGCTTTGAAGCACTCGAAAGAGCAATAGGAAACACAAAATGCTTCTGGTATTCTGCATGTTCAAATCACAGTTAATTTGACCCTATTTGATGGCTGCTTTTGAAAATCCTTAACAGCACTTTTATGTAATAATGATGCACTTAATCTTCTGGTATCGTGACTGGCTGACGATTTATCATTTACTCTTGTTGTACTTGTAAAACAAAAGGAAAGAAGGCTGTTGTAAAACAATATCGGCATACCAAAAATAATGAAAAATTGCAAAAGGGAGTGCAAAAATATTTCGCACGAGTTAATTTTGTTCAATTAAAGTATGGAAAATATTTACAAATAATACAAACAACGGAAGCTTTTAAAGGTGAGGGTTGAAAGTGCAACAACACACGTAAACGCTGATATATAATGTCTCTCATTCACACCCCCGTTCTCTAAAACTTTCACATAAAAATAAATTATTTTAAAGATTTTTGCCCATTTCTTGTGTTTCCTTAAGGAAATACCATGAGATTGATGTTTGTATTAAGATCTGTGCATGTATTCGTGTTCAAGTTGATTTAAATGGATTGTAAGGACCGTTTATGGAAATGTGTGTGAAACATGCAACCCATACGTTTTGAAAATCCCTTCTCTTTGGATTCTACCAACTAAAAATTCATTACATTATTACCATAGAATATGAATGTCCAACCTTGAGCTTTACACGGCACCAGTTTCTTTATGGTGTGAATAAGAAGTTATTTAAAACATTTCTTTCATTTATTTCATATATTCTGAGGAATTAATTAAACACATACTGAAATCACAGTGTTTTTATACAACGAAAAGTTTTGAAATTCCAAATATTTACTAGAGATACTCCTTGTTCGAAATCACAAATTGGAGTGATTTATCAGCAATTTGTGGTATGTTGAAAGTTTACTCAGTCGTGTTATGAAAAAATGCATGGGCCAAGTTTGTTAGCAATAATTGATTTCAAAATAGGTAGTGAAATAATTAGCGTCTTAGAAATGGTTCTTAAGAGAGTTACCCAATCCCATGAAAGTGAATGAGAAGTTGCAAGTCAATACAAGTATTTTAATACATTTTAAATCTCTGCTGTGTAAATGAACTTATTTCATTTTAAAAGAGGTGGAGCAAAATCAGGTTAAGAGTGCCAATTCTAAGCAAAATGATTACATGCCTTTAAGTGATTTGATATCACCAGGCAGTTTGTTCATCGGTTTTACAGAACAAGAGTTCTCAACGAACGGCTTTTGAGTGCACATCATATCTTTTCTCTCGCCTTAAGAAAAGTTGCCTTGGTAACAGGCAAAATCAGATGAGTATTTATACAAAATCAGATGAGTATGAACTGAAAAATTAGGTTTTCTGAAAAAAATTTATTGGTTGAGGAAACTTTTTAAATTTTGAAAGGAATTGTGGAAGAGATATCTCAGATGTATTAAACAATGACAAGTACGCAGAAGTAAAAAGTTGTTGGTTAATTTTACTAATTATAGTTGTATATGATCTCTTAATATTAATTGCTGTTGGAATTTTTGTGATTTCAATATTTATATCTGTTGATAATATCTGTTGACCAAATTTACTATGTTGCTGTAGTAACTGAACTATTATTTTAAACTGTTTTTGGGATTTTTATAAACAAAAAAATTTTGTTGATTGAAATAACAATTGAATGTAGCAACTTTACTGCTAATGTAAAGTGTTATTGCACTTTGTTCAGCCAACAAATTTTGTTGGTTAAAGTAGCCATTAAAAGTGGTTTCAGAGTTTTCATTGCAAAAATTCATGACTCCTTCTTAACAATATCATGCGTTGAAATTAGTTAAAGAGCTTTTATTGTAAATTCTTATTTTATTTTAAATAAATTATTTGTGGTGCTTACCAATATATAAGATAAAACTCAACTACGAAGGATAACACTCTTCGACTCCGCACTCTGTTATGAATATTGTATTGAATTTTTCTGATCTGCATTAATGCATGATTATGTGCTGTTGGCTTGTCTCAATACAAATATTTTTATTATAAATTGCAATTATAAATGTAAACAAACTACATTAAACACAAAAATTGTAACGTTACCATGTTTTTTGTAATTTTCTTTTTACAATAACACGTCGATTGTTACTCCTTTTGCCGATGGGTGCAATTTCAATCAATAAATTTGGCTAATATTCTTATGCATCTTCAGGATCTTAATTCCAATTACTTAAACAAATAACTCAGAGCAAATAATAATATAAATAAAAACGATTCAGCAAAGCAAAATATATAGATGATGTTATTTTTCAACAGATAATTTAAACTTAATATTATTTGTAAAAATGGTTGGTGCCGAAGCTTTGACTTTCCTTGTAATAAAAATAATGTTTATGTTTCTTAATCATTATTAGCGTGATATGATTTCAGTTTGCCCCTCAGCATCATTCTTTTGTTCTTTCCTTCTACATCCTTAAGTCATCATATTGTTTACTTGGGATAATGTTACAAATTCACATAAATGTATGTGTAGAAATGCACCAGCACACACAAACATTCGCGCTCACATAATATCATCACATTCTCTTTGTATACACTGGGAATGTGACTTTTGGTTTTTTATGGTACTTAAAAGTTGATAAGTGTTTCCATTTTATGATATTCCGGTTGCCATTGAATTTACAGGATATCGCACAGATATTTCAACATTCCTTGCGAATTTCCGCCACTACAAGTTGTTGTTTTACTCTAACGCACAAATTTATTTGCCCTGTAGCTGTTGTCTTTATTGTGTGTTAAATATTTCACCAGTTCTTGACGGTCTTATTGACGCTGATAAGAGAATTACAATACCTTTCAAAATCTTTGTGTTTATCGATGTGTTAATGTGAATTCAATGTATCAATGCTGAGGATTTTTCAAAGCATAATAACAACTGATTGATAATATTTACAGATTTTTTATGTTATTCGCAGACTTTTGATTTGAATCTGGGATTTGTGATGTGGAGTGATGTACTATTGCCAAGAATTACATGTATTATAAAGTATTACCTTCACGTGTCATTGTCTAGATGATGTTTGTTTGAAATGGGCTCTATTACATTTTGTATTTATTATGCTAATTTTGATATTTATTAAAATTGTTTTTATTATTATAAATAAGGTGTGCAGAAAAAATTTTATAAAATTAATGTGATTTTTATGTTCTCAGCTCGAAAATAATTCTTCTGATGAACTGTTATTTATTGATGGGATCGTGATGCAGCAAGTTGTTATTAAATTCTTCCTTGTTCCTCGGAATAAGTCTGATGAGTGAATTATTTAGGGCATTTATCAAACCAAAGGTCATATATTCGATTCCATACTTATTAAGTCAAGTATGTCTGATCAGCCAGTGTGTTGTGCTATTGATATTTGCAGTACCGACAGCAAATGGGAGAATAACGTGCCGAAAAGAAGGATGTCTCCAGGAAATTTGGATAGCCACGCTGTACTAACACTAGATACTACTGCGTTGCTCGGTAAATCAAATAATTACTACCCAATTAGCTATTTGATTAATTTCAAGACTATTTTCGATTAATGGCTAGAAAGATCAGAATCAGACGACTTGGATTCTTTTCTAAAAATAATAGTATGTTCTATGCATTTAGTTATTTATTTTCATACACAAAAGATCTTAAAAGCAAGGACTGTAAAATAGCAGTTCATGTTGTAGTCGTCGGAAACCTATACTTTTATATATCAAGAAATACGTAATAAGCTGCTCTCTCAGAATCTTAAAAACTGCTTTCAATTCCACATTTATGAGTTAATTTTCAGAGCAAAAGTAAGAGCTCAGATATCATTGTTAAAAATGAAAGAAGTTATTGGATTGGTTTTATCCAACTTGAAAAAACATTAAGGTCTCATCAGATCTCCGCGTTTTGAGATCCAAAGAAGCTTTCCTGATTATTTATGAGAACATGTGATTATTTTATGGAATCAGTCGATGAAGAGTTTAAAAATTATTTTAATAAATAACGTTTTTTAATATCTTGAAATCTACCTGTTCGGATCGGTTCAAATTCACAAGAAGTCTAAGCGTAGGAGCGCCCTTCATAACGGTACCAGTTGGTTTCATTCGGCTTAGGGAAGCTTCCTAGGATCTCAGATAGTGGGGATCTGATGAGAGCTCGATAGTTTTTCAAATGAGGTAAAATCAATAACTTCCCAATTTTTTTTAAATATATCTATCGAGAATTTAAAAATATGTTTAATTAAATTGTCTAAGAGTAGTGAAAAATTTAGCAGCAAGTTCCTTGGCTTAAGGTCTTTTCTTTTAAAAATAAAGTAGAAAAAGACATTGTCTTTTGTATACCTAAAGGAAGATCTCCCTTGATAAGCTGATTACCGATTACATTATTTTTGAATGAATGAGCTTTATTCTACTATAAAAGTCTATAATTTTTTTTTTTTATATCGAGTAATTTTTTTTACTGCACTGCACAATCATCTTATGTGCGTTTATTCAGTTTTAATTGTGAGTTTTTGTATCACACAAGTGTTATCGGTTTCTTTATCAGTTTTCTCTTTCTTTTCCACATTAAGTTATTACAGTCCGATCCGGCTCGAAGAACCAAATATATGTTGAGAAACTTTGTTCTGATCGTTCCTATATATATATTATATATATATATATATATATATATATATATATAAATATATATATATATATATATATATATATATATTATATATATACACACATATATATATATATATATATATATATATATATATATATATGTTCGAGCAAGCCACAAACTATTCAATTAAAATAGAGGTTTATTATTTCGTTACTTAACATATAAATGAGCTTATGATATGCGTTAATGCACCAAATGACATGAGTGCAAGAAACTTAAAAGTAAAATTGTAGACAAAATTAAAAGAGCAAATTAATTCAAACAGACTCGAAATCCAAGTATTCGGCCCTAAGAATTTCTTGTCGCGATATTTCTAAAGAAAACTAACTCCTTAGCGTACTACTCCAGACAAGCAAACACTTTAGAATTTATATGTAATTTCTAGTTAACAGCGTTATCGTATCAGAGAAATAGCACTGCGATTTACCTTATAGAATTGGTGCTTTGAAAATATTAATAAAATAATAGCAAACACTCTTTTATACAAAACACAATTTCTTAGGAAATCTATATCGACAATTCTATTTAAGCTGCCTTTTCAATTACAGAAGAAAAAAATTTATTTGTATTATATCCTTGAGATATATAACCCAGGTATGAGCAAAATGTATTTAAAATACTGCAGCATAAGTGTGTACGTATATATTTTTCTGTATAAAATGAAATAAATAGTTGAAATTGTTTCCCTTTAGTTGAGGAAGACAAACGTTGTTATCGAATGTTGCACCCAACAATTTAAACAGTCAACATTAACACGAAACCGCAGGAAAAACAAAAACCTGAACACTAAAATATGTCAACCAAATAAGTACACTTGAAAAATTTAACTAACTAGTAGCATAATTACAGGTAGATTATCTTCATCCAAACATCCATCAATTCAATCTGAGCCACCGATGAACAGAACAGAATTGTCGGCTGGATGACTTTTTAGCAGAAGACGAAATGATTTAAAAGAGGCATGTTGTGTCAACATGAGAATTCGCACTTGTCAACAAGTACACAAATACAATACAATATTCGAATTGCCGGTAAATCAGCCAGTCATGCAATGACTGTGCCCCACTGATGTCTCTGCCGCCGACATTGGCATCGCCATCGATTGCCCACACAAAAACAGATTATATGTGTATGCTTATACTCTCACTAACACATTTGCACAAACAATGGATCAACTGAAAGTTTAAGCAAAAACCTGTCAACAACTGCGAAAAATTGTACAAATTTTAGACATTCCACTCAACGTATTAATCTTTTAACTTATTTTTTCTGCAATAAACGAATAAACATTTTGTTTGTATCAATATCCACCCAATTGGAAACATAACTGCTTGCATCTCGTTAATGGAGAACCGCCAGCACTCAAGATATGACACTAAATCGTACAATTCGTTATAAAAATACGAGTAAATTGTGTCTTGGCTATCGTAAACTGGCTTTTGAGCTTTGCGAGCTAAACCACAATTATTTTAATCTTTAAATCAAAAGATTCCCACGTTATAAGCGGTGATTGATGTAGCTTTCAATTTTTATAGACGAATCGATAGCACTAACTGATCAGGTATATAATATGGATCTTTTTTAAAAAACTTCCATTAACCGACCACATGATCAAGGTGGTTTTAAAATGTTAAGCGCTGTTTAGTTTGTTGAACCGATCGGTGTAGCCATTTTAATGTTATTCTAAAAAGACCACTTTGAAGTACATTCTTAGACATCTAGGCTCTCGCTTCCTCCGGGATCTTGACTGCCGCAGGGATGCACCACTCGCTGCCCTGCAGGTTTTGTGAGAAGTTCTTAAGAAATAGTACTCCATTTGTAAGGACTGTGCCGGGTGTAGTCCTGTGGGCATCACAATAGCCCTTATATGGCCTCCGTGTGTATTCTCGCTACCTTTGTGCGTAACCCGTTTAACCTAACCTAACCTTTAGTATACAGATTTTAACAAAATAAAACTACAAGAACCATTTTTATATAAAATATATCTCACCTTGATTACTTGTTAGTCTGATTATATTTTAAAGAACTCTCTGTTTTCTTCATTCTTACACGAGCACCTGGGAATGAATAATTTTTATAACTAAACAAATTATTTTGTTGTAGTTAATTTTTATGAAAAAAGTTTTCGTCTTAATTTCCAATTGGGCGTTCAATAATCCATGCATTATACTGACACATTGTATGTTTGTATGTAAGTAAATGTAATTAACAGTACGGATCAATATAAACAATTTGAGTTATATTGATACGCAGGAGGCTTAAGAAGATTTCGTTGGTGCTGTTTCTGCTGACTTTGCCAAGAAAATTCAGTTTAAAGTGGCAAGTGCGGCATTTAAAATTTTCTTGGAAACTAAACAGAATATTCATTCGAATACAATGAATGCATCTTGTATGGGATGGTGGTTGACAATTGTTAAATACTAAAATAATAGCAAAAGTAACAAAGATTACACATGTATATATGCATGTGCACGTAGAATGTATGAATGTATTAAGTTAGTTAGTTGGTTAGTTAAATATTTAATTACACTCTGAAAAATGCATTATTAATGGGAAACAAAAGTTTGGCATGATTTTTAATATTGTGAGATAGACACCACATTTTTCTAGTATAAAAATAAATGGGAATCTAGAGAATAATTTTACCACTTACATCTGAAATGAATAAAGCCGTCATGTATGGCCTTCAAGATTCTGAAGTTACTCGACCAAGTGGGAAACGTCGCAATGCGGATTCCATTACATTTTCTTTACCATCATGGGATGTGCTCTAATCAAACATATTCCCTAAATACACTCTTTTTACGCACAACGTGCTCTTCCCTAAGACAACACTTCATCTTACCAACGAATCGCTTTAGTCGAGACAGAGATGTATTTTTATTTTGGTATCACTAAGACGCACTTAAAACGATGTATAGTTCTGAAGTAGAAATTACATATAAAAAGTTGTTTGTAATTGTATTTGTGTGCAGTAGTTCAATGTGCTTTTTGCTTTGGTTGTTGTAATGTTGCACTTGTGTCGTAGCGATACCACCTCATAAATATAATTCCACCACTAAACAGTTTTTGTGGAATATTCGAATACTCGAAAAATTTATTTTCAATACTTTTTGTAATAATTTCATATACTCGTATATGCGAAAGTAAAATAGGGTTTTAGAGTACATAATTATTTACTTTTCAACTTGTTGACAATAGCATGCGTTATGTAAACAAATAAGCCAAATTAAAAATACTTGTGTTAGAATTTCTGCATATACAGATCGTGAAACCGCATTGTCACCTGATTTGAATGACACGTTGAAGACTCCGAACATAGAATTTCAAGAGCTGAAAGGTGTCTTGCGTTTTTAGAGATGTTATCCGAAACCCTAAAACCCAAATCAATAAATGGTGCACCAAATTATTAAATACTTTAATTTTATTTCTTAGCTTGCGGAATTTTCAAGATTATTTTATGCTGATAATTTACAAATTTAATCCAAGTACGTAAAAATATCAGATGAATGTTCAAATTGGAATGATTCTAATAGTCTGTTCGAAATGAAATTTGAAACCTGGTTTTAGCATTAACACCATAAACATGCGATATTGCGTATACGCTGCAGATTTTAGCGCACAGTTTGTCCAATAGATTTAATCACAATATATTATATAGAAATTGATGTAGTTGTCATAGTATTTCCCTATATATTTTATAATATTGAATGCACAAACTGTGCTGATGCTGTTTGTATAACAATATAAGTAAATTTTCATTGCAATTATTTTATCTGAAGCAAATTAAAATTTTGAAATTAAGGAAATACTAATATATAATAAATAAATAAATATAATAAATAAAATAAAATAAAGATCGAATAAATGCGACAAAAGCACATAGTTTCATATAAAATCATGCAAGTTCTGAGAGAACAGAATGCAGATGCGGTGGTTTTAACAAAATTTTTTTGTATTTAAAACCAGGTTTTAACATTTGGTTATAAGTGATTTTTATTTTAATGGGCATTTAATTTTTGCTATATTAATATTTTTATATATAGGCTAATTCTTCTTAGTTAAAATCTCAGAAGGACATGATGCTATATATTCCTAGGCACAAAGGAAAGTCAACATCAGTTTTATTCAACTTACACAGCAGAGCAGAACAGCTGCTTTCGAAAGTCGCTACACTTCCATCATCAGTGCTCGTGTGTATTGTGTTTGTCACCACTTTTTAGGTGGCTCAGTTGAATGTGATAACAGTTCCTATTTACACAAATTTTATTATGAAAAACAATCCGAGAACTGTATCAAACTGATGTTAACACGTTTTTGTTTTAATACCCGTGTTACCGTTTGAATATTTTCTTCATGTCCCATTTTTCTGAATTTTTTGTTCCATTATACATTAAGTCAAATTTTTTTGGTTTGCATTTTATACTTAAGTATAATATATCCTGGTTTTAACATTAAAACCAGGATATATTACAGCCCTGTCAGTGTAAAAGCGCAGTATAACCTACATATCGAATTAGTGTACTGTGACTATGAAAAGTGCTTAAATATGGCTGAATTAAAATTACCTTCATTGTTTATAAATTGTATCTGAGGACGAGTTCATCAGGAAATGTTAAGCAGAAATCGCTTTGTTGTATTTTATGCTGTTTATCTTACTTCCTCTATTAGATCAAGAGAAAGTTTATTTTCGATGTGGTTGATGTGTTCATATTATTTTGTGTAAAAACAATAGTGTTCCATACTTCAAGATATTATCAAACGTTACACTATAGAATCGTTTTGAAAAAAAGTGATAGATATACTTGTGTTAATTTTTATACCGAATATGCATATTCAGCAATGGCGCATGGCTACTAGCAAGTGGCTCATAACCAAATGAATTCCTTATAAATTTTTAATTATAATTTAATTATAATTATTGTTGAATCCATATGGACTTGAATACAAGGCTAAAAGCAATCAGCGGAATTTAAAAGGGAACTGAGAGAATACATATTACAAAATTTTGAAATTAATATAATATGAAACATTATTTGCTGTTTTTCATGAAATAACATCAACGTAGAAGATTTATTTGCCAACTTACCTCTATGATGCTGAAGAAGGTCAATTAGTATTGAAAGCACTTTAAATAAAAAAAATGTTTTATTTTGGTTCAAAATAGTTTCAGCTTTTTCTTCGAGTGCAGCTGGTTACCTGGTTAGTTAGTTATTTAGTTTATCGCAATGAGCTTAGGATAGACATTTTGCCAACTTTGTTGGCGGCTGCTTGATAAATCGATCATTTTTACATTCGATCACTGTGGGCCACAATAGTATATAATAAGTAGTGTTGGGTATGTTGTGCATGATTATATCTTTTTTTCTTCTCAAAAGTGAACCACTTAGACACAGTGGCAACTTGTATAAAAATGTGGCGGTCTCCGTATGCGTGTGTGCATTTATTAATGCACTCTTTGGCATTTGTGGTATGACGTTAATTAACTACTGCCGGTCGGTCGAACGGATTGGAACGTTTAGTTTGAAGTTTGTGTTAAATGGTTTTGTGTGATTGTGTATGTCATTTACGGTAGAGTGATCGATCGATCGGTTCGCTCACGTTGAGCAGTTTGATTTGTTATTGATCTTTTTGATCGTATATGGATGTGCTGAAGTGAATGTTTATGATGTTGGCCGACAGGTGCTCTCAGATAATTTTCAATAAAATAAAAAATTAGTTCACGTAACTTGATTAGACTTTTAAAGACTTTCTCAGAACTGTTGTGGTGAAAATCGTACTTGTATCAGGTTCGTAACCCAAGAGTTTGTGTTTCTGTTGAATTTCAACGTCTTCTGATACATAATAATTTGTTGAATGAAGCAACGATCGTTAAATAGAAATTAGTTACTTTCAACTCCTTTTCCTTTTTATGATATGCATAATAATGAATATATTTTTTTATAAAATGGTTGGATGTAAAAATTTTACAAAATAAGATGTTAGGAAAAATGAAGAGATGTAGTCAGTTGTTGGATAGATACGCATCCTTCGCTAATACTCTTCTTCTTGATAAAATACTTTATAGGTAAAAACAAAATAAGCCAATAAGCTGCAGTAATGAAATATATGATATCCCACATATATATTTATACTCACGAATGTTAAGCTGAAAAACTTTATTCAGGATCTAAATCAAATGTGTGGAGTTTTCTACAAATTATTTGTTATATATTCTAAAATTTTTTTTTTTATATTTTCAAGTTTTTTATTATGATTAGAAAATATGTTTGATCATCAAACTAGCGGATGAACACTGCTTTACGCTACGCCATCTCCTCAGCGTTTTGCTCTTTGATTAAGTGTGTTTGTAAGATTTGAAAATTTTGAACATAATATAAATTTCCGAGTATAAGAACTAGTTGTTTCGCATTCTGTATCCATATTTATTCTGTTTGAAATGATTTAAGAATCATTGGGATACATGAGATGGTTTTTGAGATATTAAGGAAATAAGCTGAGCAGATTCGGCGAACTCATTAAATTTAAAACATGGCACACGTCTGAGAGATATTTTTCTTTGGTGTAAATATTAAATAGAATAAAAGAAACCTTCTGAAAAGGGTCCTTTCTAACTATTAATTGTTTTTGTATATTCCAAGTTCTTATATATTTATATGCGGATCAAAATGCGTTAAACAACTAAAAACATATAAATCGATATAAGCACTTAATTTTTTTTTTTTTACTTCCCGCTAGCAAAAATAAAAATCTTAAAGAAATCGGAGAGTTACAGACATTTTGAGTATATATGAAGAGTTCCTGACTTATTTTGACACGGTGTCACAAAACCAATCTGTTGAAGTTCTAAAGAGTGTCTCTAAGTCAAACAATTTCAAGAAATTTTTAAAATAATTAGACGATACATGGGTGCCATTACCGATCGATTTCATAAATCTGCTCTTGACATTGAAAAAAAGCCCATTCGTAATATATCGTGAACAAAAAAATTCAACAAAAGTGAATTATTTTCAAACTCGGACATTATATATCTGGTCGCTTAGTTTTGTCGAATATTTTGCAGTAATAAAAAAGTTCATCATGGGGGAATTTATTGATGCATTCAAAAGTCATAGATGGATGTTGTATTTCGCTTTTTATTCTCAATTGCTGTAGGTTGTTTTACGACTTCGCCATTGAAACAGCAATTTACACAACCATTTATTAATGCAGAACAAAAAATTTTATATTTATATGCATGTGGCATCGAAAACGGGACCTACGACCTCGCAGTCTACATGTTAATTGCATGTTCGATCGAATATCCTTCCCTACCATTTCTTTTTTGTACCTGTATCGTTAATAGTGCACATATATTGTGTTCGTTTTCATATAAAACCACTTTCTAGTGCTTTGCGCTCAAATCTCGTTAATAACTGCCTAATTGTTCTCTCTTGTGTTATTGAATATGATTTGATGAATTGTGAGCTACTGACCTTGAAGCTGATGAGTCATCGTAATACTCTTACGTTGAAATTAAGGAAGTTCTTCAATTGACCAATGTTTGGTTTCAACAGGATTGTGCAAATGCCACACAGATCAGGAAATTGTTAAGTATCTGTAGATACAGTGGAGGCCACGAATTTAAGTCATGACATATCAATTTTATATATCTAACGATTTTTCGTAATTTGTTACCAACTTTTTGTTGGGGATTTTTATTTGCTTAGTATACAGTACTGATCTGAAGACATAAGAAGTAAATGCAACTTCGCTAGAGGAAAGCTTAGCTCTTAGTATTCGGTAGGAAATCTTCTATTGTTAATCACAGCGGGTCGTCTCCTGCGTAAAATTTCAAGTAATGCCGTAAACCGTTCCTTTGGGATGGCATGACACGGCAAACTCTTTGGATATTTTTCCATAAGTCGCGTAATATATTTGGCTTTAATGCTCTTAAATGCTCCTGAACATCATTCCATAAGCTCTCAGTTGGATTCAAATCCGGGAATTCAACTGGTCGTACTGAAGTAGGTTTAGGGTCTTATCACGCATAAATTTCCTCATGAAAAGCATATTTTGTTCAACGATTGGTATCATAATGCTTGGCAGTATGCTTTCGTAAATGTGCTATTCTAGCGATAATCTTGTAAATGGGCGGGTTAACCACACCAGGAAAATGCTGCCTAAACTACGATGACATAAAGTATTTGTTTCGATACAGAAGAGTTATACAATCTCGATTATTTCTTTCTTTCCAGAACACCATCCACAAAATTTATATGAGCGAAATGCTGTATCATATAAAGAATCTACTGTAGTAGTATTGTGATATTATCGTACCAAAACAATTTTGTGTCTCTTTGTCGCAAAAATTTTTGTTCACACTGTTTAATTATATTTTTGACATACTCAAATCGTTAAGATAATTGTTAAAAATGAACACACAAGATACAACAAACTACTGGTCTTGAAAACCGACACCATCACCAAAAAAATAACTAAAAATTATTTTAAATTGTCATCGCATTCACAAAAATATACGGTTGGAATTTTTGTAGACGCACATAGATCATTTTCTGCTTGTGACTGAATGAGTATGGCTTGAATTCTACTCGGTAAATCTACAACTGCCATACGCTTTGGTTAAATCATTTTGCCTGTTTAACTGTTAAGAAACACAAACGAACGAACGAAATAATTTTTAACTGATAAAAATCTTTATTATTAAAGTTATTTGTACAAATTCTGTGCCAAAGAGTTGGTATATATTGTGTGTGTTTAACATCTCCAAGAGTGTGTATGTGTGTATGCATATACACCCATATAAACGTTCATTCAAATTTGCGAAATTTTGTTTGTTGTGTACTACAAAACTAATAGTAGGCAACTTTGTAGGTACGCTATACGGGTATGCTATTAACAATCTCTATGTTAAGTCTCAGTGAGTTTTGTGTTGGTTGAATTTTCCCCTGACAGTCTTAATACAATTATTAACGTTTTTCCGTAATCCGTTAGAATTAATGTGTTACGACAGAAAACCACGGCTTTTCAAAGTGAGAGATGGGGGTATGGACATGGCTATTTGAGGCTTTGATAAGACGGAACTAACTATAATACAGTCCATGAAGCAATTGTAAAATTGAATATTGTAAAAGCTATATTAGTGAAAATATGGATATATGCCAGTTGCTATTGATTGAAATATTTATTAGATTGATAATGAAGATGAAGGTTGTGGGTTCCATCCCGTACTCAGCGACATTGAATTTTTCTCAATATTATTTCGTTAATCTACCGATTTTTTTTTTTTTTTGGTGCACCACTATGTATTAAGAGGCATTTAAATTACAGTACCTCCATTCGACGGTATTTTGGAAAATTCGAAGAAGATGAAGTGAATACAAGTCTAGCTCAATGCTTAAATATGAGTTCTTTTGTGTGTGGCGGTCAATAGACTAAGTCTTCTTGCGGTTTCAGCGCATTACACACGAGCGAATGTGAACGGCGTTCGATGCAGGAACATGATAACAGAGCTTGCATGGTTTCTGCTGAGGGGTATGGATGTGGAGGAGGAAGAGAAATTGCCGGTTAATTATTTCATAATTGAAAATCGAGTTTTCACCAGTTTTTGACGTTCTGAGATTCCCTGACTACTTTTGAGAGGGTGTTACTATACCTATATATATGTGCGTGCAAGTATTCGACCTTCTTATACATTTTCAGCGGGCTCACTGAATCGAATCAAACCTGTAGTTAAAGTGTTCTGCCAGACTGAGATTTATTGTGAATCGGAATCAAAATCGGTAAAGCAGTTTGAGTGATATCGAAAACGGAAAAATTCGATAATAGTGATATATAAAAAAATCCGAATTTATATATATCATCATTCCTTTACGGGACTCGAGACAGTCGAATAAAAATTTTTTAGCAGTTTGAAAACCAAAACTATAGCACTTTTACTCGAAGAGCTCAAAAACATTGAACAGCATAACAAATCACGTTACCGCAGCTTTGAGGTTGATGCTAGCGCGAAAATGCAAGGGATGACCTTTAGGACCATGCATTTCCCATTTTCTTGATTTGAAAAATGAGTGAAGATCGACTTCACAAAGGTGTGAAATACCCATGAAATACACTCCCATTAAGAATATGCTCCACTTTTGTAGTTTCTTTCGTTCAAAAAAATGCAATAGAATTAATGACGAATATTTTCTTAGACCATATCTGTGGATTATATGGCTACTTAAAGGGAATGCTTCCCAGGTTTTTCATGAAAAGCGAAAATGAGACATGCAGTGACGGGTAACATTATCAAAATGGTTAGCAAAAATATTGCTCATAATATTTCAACTGATTAACAGATATCCTGATTCGATTAGCCAGAACCATGTTATTATGTTTTACATTACTATCTGACAATTTATGTCCACCTTAAATATCTTAAACATCAAATGCGCGAAAAGGTTTAACTTTTGATGTATCTTGGAACCGCCTTTGCCAACCATCATTACAAACAAAATATATTTATTAAAGGGTATAAATATGTTCGACTGAGCCGTACTATTTGATAGCTCTACTTGTTAATTTTTAACTTTGTTTCTCCCATTTGTCATCAAAACAGGCAAAAAAAATAAATAAATTTTAAATAAAACAGAGTAACAACTTTGAACATTGCGCATGTGCACCTTTTTTATTGCTGTTACGTGCCACGGACAGGAGACAATGAAAAATTTGCCATAAAAATGACAATATGTGTGTATGTTTGGAGTTGTGTGCACTCTTATATGCCCATGCCATGACAATTATATGGATTCGGTTATTTTTATTCAAGGAAAGCGAGTTGAACTTTTAAAACACTTTTTTATGACTCTTCTACTGGTTGATATTAATGCTTTTTGCTTTAGTTCCGAATTACTTTTATCGAGTTCTTATTATCTGATCATAAAGACATGAGGAGATTTATACTTGTTTTTGCTGTTTGTGTTATTTTTTCTTTTCGGAGGGGGGGAAATTATCATCTTTATGTGGAATTTGATGGGTCTTCTCTAAGAATTTCATATAAAATTATTACGTGTTAACAATATTTAAACGTGTTATTAACAATCTCGTTTGCTGCTTCGTATTCACAACGTACTCGTTTATTAAGAATGAAGTAAATAGATTTTTAGGAATTCTTTACTGAAATTATTACGGAATGTGTTTATGTAACAATTAAAACTGCAATAGAGAAGTTTTTATTATGAAATTTAAAGAAAAATTAATATTAACAAGTTACTAATTAATGTTATGTTATTGTATTTAGAGCTAAAAATCTTGTGGATGTTAAATATAATTTGGTTTCATATACAAAACACATTCGTTTCGTTTCAATATTTCACGGGCGTTTCAGTAGTCCACTAATAGGAGAATTTATTATTCACGTGATTGTGGGCTTGATTCCAATCCGCTTTGTATATCATACGTCGATATAAACAAAACTAAACATAATGCGCTAGTCTATACTTCTTATTAATTAGTGAAAGAAAACAGTAGGAAGAACAGGAAACACATCTAGGCGCAGCTTGCGGCGAAACATTTTAAACTCTCCTCACTCGAAAAAAAATTAATTGTCAATAATTTTGTAGATGAGATCAGTTTAATAATTTGTCCAAATGTCGGAAAAACATGTTTTTATAACTAAATATTTATTTGTTTAGTTTTACAAAGAAGTATTTTGTTATATAAAGTCTGAGTATTTGAATTGTTTATATTCCCGCCGTAAGTTGCTATTATGATCTTCCTCTTTTAATCTATATATATATATATATATATATATATATATATATATAGTTCGAGAGAGTTCTGCATGTGGTACCAATTCGTAATGCAATTAATTGTCTGGGTGGAACAGTAATCCGATACACCACATGGATAAATTTTTAATATCCTGCAGTCTCAGTAAAATCAAGACATTTTCTTGCTCGATAGTAGATATAACAGAAGATTTGATTCTGGTATCATGGATGTAGCACTTTGAACTTCGGTTCCAGCGTGACAGCGGTGTAGTTTGGCCCCTTACCGCGGCGAAAGCGTAAGTTCCGTGTAGAGTTTCATTGTGTGCGGGTGGTCTGAGTCGAAAAACGGTAGCAGACTTATAGTGTCTGCTCCTATCCAAATAATTAGTTTCGAATTGGTTCTATGTAACTCATAAGTGTGGAGGCAATGGTAGTCTAATTGTATCCATTCAGTATTGGGAGTACAGTGGGGTTGGGTCGCGTTTTTAGGTAACTAATTTAATGTGTTCACACGGCCACATGAATGTGCATCGGAACCAACTAAAACTCTCCAATTCGTTAATCACTTTGAATTTTTTAATAAAATTTTGGAAAAAAGAATGAATACGATATTGAAACTACAGAACTATTACGAATATCTTTTTAACATTTTATATTATATCTGATGTAGAGAATTGAACTCGTGGTATAATCACAAGAGTTGTGCTGTTGCACTCATTAACATTAAGTAAAAAATCTGTAGCAAATACTGCTAAATCGGGTATATTGAGGTAAATCTGAATATATAAATCTATATTTGCACTGACTTCTTCGTTTCTTAATGTTGCTACGTTTCCTTTAAGACTATTTTAATCAGTTTTCTTATATTTCGAAGACGCAAGTAAAAGAAAATATTTCATCTCTTTCTCTTTAAAAGGGTTTCTTATTTGTGTATTGACTTTCAGTTTACTAACCATTTGTTTTGCATATCATTGGCTGTTATGCGAAATCATCAGTTCACTTCAGCCTAATTCTAATAGCTTCACAAAACTTCTTATCTTATACGCAAATTTTCAAAAACCAATTAGGAATTGCATAACTAGGAGGTTTTATATATTTGATATAAAAATCAAACTCAGCTCCAATAAGGTGAACGATTTATAAATTAATTAAGGCAACATTTTAATTATATGCATAAAATGATTTTCAGTTCACTAAAAATGGTTTGAAAAATACTAAATGCTCCCAATACAAAAATAAAAAGTAAATAAACTATCCTTTCATTCAAGACATATTTGGTGCTATCAAGAAAATATTAGTACTCTACTGATAATGAATTCCAGGGCAAGGATGAACTATTCTACACAACCGTACGATCCGTCCACAGGAAAATCATGCACACGTCTGACTGAGTTTAAAATATCGCTTCAAAACTTTTCCTTGATATTTCGTTATGCATCTGGAACAGACCTATTATTCATTGTGTAAACAATGGAAGTAAACAGAAAGTTTGAAATAAAACAACTCTAAAATATTATCATGTGTTCCATCGGCCAATGGGGTTCAAACACACTATCTTGGTAGCCAATTAATTGAACCATTACGTGATATTATTTTTTCATCAAAAGTTTCTTTGAGTAAATCAACTGTAGCGCCCGATGTGTGGCATCGAATTTTAGGTTGGGCTTTCGACGCGTCATAAAATTTTTTTTTCAATAAAGTCCGTTTCATGATATTAACAATATATTTCCTTGTTTTAATATGATTTAAATACCCGTTTCATTTTCTTAGCAGAAAAGTTATATCCAGCAGATCGCAACATTTACTTGGTAGTAGAGATTCTACGGAGAGTCAATAAAATTCTCTTGATTTTGTTTCCGTTTAAATGACAACAACTTGATTTATTTAATTTTGTTTATTTGTTTATTGAAATGCAGATGATATTTAATTACAAAGTGCGTTACATTTTTGTATAATTTCAATATTTATTTTATTATGTATAATGAGTTGTAAAATTAATTTTATTGTTGAAATGAAAATGTGTAATATTTTTATAAATAATTTAAACAATTATAAATAAGGTAAGAACAAATTTTTAAATATAACAATTTTCATATAAACTGAACAATGTCCGACATCTTGGCTTATCACAATAATACTGGAATGTTTACTAAATTTTAAAATCATATCATAAATTTAGTTACAGCAAATGTTTCGTTACATTTATATTTCTAAATATCTAAACGTATAAAAATTAGAAGCGAATACTGCTACAATGCGATCAATAATACTCGTCCTTTCAATATTTAAATATTTTTAATTTATGATATTAAATACTTTTATTTAGCTGTAAAACATTTGTTGGTCTAATCTACAAGCTGATGCTGCATTTAAGACTTTTTATCTCCGACGTGTTCATTGCACTCCTCTGTACCGCCTTCTATTTTATCCGGCACTGTACCATCCATCTGATTGTTGATGCTGTTGTTGTTGTTTTCATTTACCTTCTCCACTTCGATGTACTCATCGTCTTCAGCGTTATTGCATGCATGATCATTTTCCATAATCTCTTGTTTCACTTCATTTAAGCCACCGCTTGGCTTATTTGATTTCATATTATTCAATGCTTCTTCTTTTTTTGCTGCCAGCTTCTGCTCATTTTTTATGGTTGCAGGTGGTTCTCGCACATCATGATCGATTAGATGATGATCTAATTCAGCTCTAAAGTAAAACTTTTCGGGACAGAGATTGCAATCGTACGGTTTGGAGTTGGTACCATGTTCTAGCATGTGATTTAGAAGACCACTGGGTGCAGTAAACACTGCCGAGCAAATATAACAGTTGAAGCCGCGATCCTCACATCCGGCAAAAGTATGCTCGACCAAGTGCTCTTGTAATTTTTGGGCGTGTGGTAAAATCATTTTGCAAAGATTACAACGATTCTCAATGTACTGCTTTAGTTCGACAGGACGTTCAAACTGTTCACGTTGCTTGAACTTGGCATTTAGATTGTGTTTGCGACAGCATTTTTCACAAACTTTGGCCTCTGTGGGTGAATTGGTTATGGGCTCCAAGCAAAGAGCGCAAACATGTTCTTGCACAGTGGAGTTTACAACATGAAACCTTGAAAAAAGAGACCAAGGGAAAAAACCTTTTGTTAGTTTCTAATAAAGATAAAACATATTAACCATTCTGCACTATTTTGATCTTAACAACATGAGAGCAGAAAGGCTAACAATCATTGGCGCCTGAAGAGGTCATACTCACTTGGCATGCAGGCCAATCTCAAACTCCGAGTGTAACGACTGCCGACAGCATATGCACTGCACTGGCATTTGTCCTTCTGTATTATGTTCGGATAAATGGACTTTGAAGGCACCAACATCGGCCAATGATTTAGAGCAATGGGAACACCTCCCCGATTGCCCAACCTTGGAATGTTGTAGTTTGTGTTCGGCCAGTATTGCGGGCGATGGAAAGATTTCATCACATATTAAGCACTTGTGCTTGCCGGTAGAGTTGTGACAGGTTTTCATATGATGTTCCAGCTCACTGCGGGATTTGAAATTGCCCGAGCAATAGGCGCACTTTAGACTGACTCCCGTTTTAAGATTGTGTACAATTTTGCGATGAGAATGGACTTCTGACTCGGTGCGAAAATCATTTCGTTCGCAAATGCCACAACTAAAGCCGGCATTATTTATCGGGGAGGTGGGTACATCTCTAACATGATGGACATCATGAGCGCCTGTAGTTGGCTGTTTGGGACTTATGAAATAATTTCCTGTCGTTTTACTATTATCCTGATGGTGTAGCTGTTGTTGTTGTTGCTGCTGCTGCTGCTGCTGCTGTTGTTGTTGGTACATTTCCATGACTGTGCGATTTGTGTCAAAATATCTTTGCGATAAACCGTACATTAGTGCTGAGTGTTTCATGGCGTTGGTGTCGATTTGCAGAGGATTGTAGAATTTGTTGGGACCGGCATTGGGAAAGAGGCCCTTATTCAGATGGGAAGCAAAAGCCATATTGTAATCCAAAATATTGCTGTTGTTATTTTGTGGCGTCAGCGGCATTAATGGTGATTTGCCGAATAAAGCATTGACATACAAAGAGTTCATGGGTGATATAGCACTTGGAGTAGGAATTGGAGATGTGTGCTCTTCTGCTACAGTTTGTTGCGGCGTTGGAATCGGAGGTGGCGGCGGTGGTTGGCGTTCCAGGCCACCATGATGTGTTTGCATATGACGATCTAGCAAGAACTCCACGTGAAAGGTTTCCGGGCAAGATGGACAGCGAAATTGTCTGGCATGTGCAGCCAAATGGAATTGCATTTCCAGGTCTGAGGAACATATTGTGCGACAAAACATGCACTGTAGAGAGTTCACTGGAGCCGGGTGGTTGTTAACAGCTTGATGGCGGTTTTTAACGTGCAAATTAAAATCGTTTTCTGTTCGAAACACATCCATGCAGGCTGAACATCTACGAATTTTTGTTTCTGCCGAGTGCGTGCAAGCAAAATGTACTTGTATGGCTACTTTCGATTCAAACATTTCACTGCACAGGCCACACTTAAACATTGTCAGGGCATGCTGATCCAACAAGTGTTTTTGCAATTCTTCTGGCTTTCCAAAAGATTTTTGACAGTTGCCCGAACAATTATACTCAGAGTTTGTTATGAGAAAGTGCGATATAACATGTCGTTCATACTCGCCATGCTCTCGTAAGAGCAAACCGCAATGATGGCACACCAAATTAAGACCCTGTGCAATATGGGTCTTCAAGTGATTGCGAAATGATTCAAAGTCGGGCAGCCCAGCATTGCATTGATTACAAAAGAATAATCCGGGCTTTTCGCTGACTGCTAAGTGATCCTGTGGCGAATTTTGGGGAGTTTGTGTTGGCGTTACTGACCTGCGATTGTTTTGACTCAGATCAGTAGGTTCATCTTCACTTTGTCGAGTCGCAGCCTCTACTGATTTAGGACTTGGTAAATTATTTTCCTCTTTAATCGTGTTTTCTTCTGCACTGGCATTGCTTCTTAGAGGCGGCCCAGTTAATAAGCGTGGACTGAAAGTACCCGAGGCAGCTAAACGATTGAAATGCTCAAAATATGAATTGGGACTGGTCAAACGATCTAAATGGGCTGAGCGCATGTGCTGGAACATGGCAGCTATGTTGGGGAATTTCATCGTGCAATATTCACATGATAATTGGAATGTGTGATTTTCTATGGCCTGATGATGATTTGCTGATGGCGGGGTCATAGAATGTGCCAATTCTTTTTCGTGTTGAGTTTGCAGATGGGTATTCAACTGTTCCACTGCCGTAAAATCAGACTTTGAGCAAAATGTACACTTCAGCATATTGGATGATGCCGAACGACCCCGCTTTGGGAAATCGATTCGATTGGGGCTCTGTTCTGTAGCCCCAGCCATGCCGTAACGCCTTTTTTGTAAGCTGCCATTGCTAGAAGCCGAACCGGTAGATCTTGGACTGTAATTGATGGCTTGCGGATTGCCACCAGCAGCTAGAAGAGCAGCTTGCTTCTTATGATTTTGCATATGAGATGTGAGAGCTGCAGCAGTGTTGTAGCCACGATTGCAAATGGTACATTGAAACGGTTTTTGGTTATCATGGGTTTTCATGTGGATCTTCAAGTGATCACTGAATACAATTATGCAAATATTTAGAAAGGAGAAATATTATTTGTGGTTGGTTTTGAAAAGGAAATAGTAAAGCAGAAAGATGCAAGATGTATTATTGAAATTATTACAAACCATGTTTACCTTCTTGAAAATGCCGCTTCGCAATGAGGGCAGCGGTAACGGCGATCGCCTGTATGTAATTTGGTATGACGATCACGGGAACGCTTGTGCTTAAACAAACGAGCACAGTAGTCACATTTGAAAGGCAAATGCTCAGCATGGCTCTAAAATAAAGGATATATTCCTATTTAATTCCCAAACTTTATATTGACGTTTGCAGCAATAATTCTGTTTATCGCAAGTATAAGTTAGAGTTATAAATTTTTAATTTGGATTGTTGGTGGTAAATACAAATATTTTGATGTTCCATATACAATCAAAAAAACAATTACAAAAAACAACCATCGCAGCTTCAATGTGGCAAGCAAAAATATTTGAAAAATTCTTCCGTCAAACTCCAAGTGTTTGTAATTTTTGTTTCAGTTTAAACTGCCAGCGGTTAATAAAACTTTTTTAAATGGTCTTTTAAGTATTAAACAAACGAACCAACATGTTGTTGGCTCCTTTAAGATGTTTATCTGAATGCGCAAAATTTTTAGTAACAACTTTTGATGTTTGTCGCTTGTCATCATACCGCACGTTCTGATTTTGTTTTTCATTACAAACCTTAACACTTAAAAATCCTTTGGAGGTTGACTCTTTTTGCACGCTACAGCTAAAAGGAGAACTACTTAAATATTGAAAGTTATTTCAAAAAGACTTCCTGGTGTTAAAATAATAACACAAAGTTTGTCGACAAACACTTTGACGAAAATTCGTTTTCTACAAAACCAATTGAGGTGATAATAACATCGACAAGCACAAATATGGGAGCACGGAATGGAGGTGTGCGTTAATGCCTTCGACAACTTAATTCAACAGAGTGCATTGCGTTACCCGAAAAAATGTTCACATAAATTATTAGGGAGCAGTATTAGAACTTGATATTAATTAGCACTCTTCGAAGGTGGTTTCTATCTTTACAAAAATTATATTTAATTTGTGCCAGCCTGATTCTCTAATCTTATCAACAACCTGTGATATATTTATTTAAGATTACGCTGCACGCACTTGTTGTGTACCAAACCTGAAAAGCTGTTATTTGAAAAGTATTCCTAATATTTTAAATATATTTTAGCTTATATATTCATGGTTATTATAATTTTGTTAGTATTTTGGTCCATTCTGCTACACTGGTGTTAGCGGGACTCATATTGAAAATTAGGACTTTCATATATTAAGACAACTAAATTTTATTTCCCGTGATCTAAGGCCTTACTCGTAAAATATATTTTATGCATGTAGGCTGTTCATAAGGCAAATTTGCTATACTTAATATGTCCTATAAACAGGTTATAATTTTTATAAAGATACTATAACCGGTGTAGTTCATCATTACCCATTTATGAGAAAAATTTCATATATTTTTGTTCGAAAACTATGCTATATTCGGAAAGTGATTGCTTCGTTTTACCTACTTTAAGCAATAGGATAATTTGTAGATAATAAAGTTTTTACCTTCAAATATCTTTGAAACAAAAGTCTATTTAATTACACAATTTAAAAAAACTTGCCTCAAATTAATAACAAAATTGCAAAACGTATACAAGAGCAAAACAAAAAAATATATCGCGATGTACTACCACAACAAACAAAAAGATACTCGCTATTGGAATACGGTTTTCCTGCGTAACAAAATGTTTTACTTCAAAGGAAATTTTTAAGGAAAGAAATTGGAAGGGCATTATAAACGTAATTGAAAAAAGTCTTTGGCACAATTGAAAACAACTCAATGTTTTCAACAAATTCGAGTATTCGTATAAATTTGCATTCGCTATATTGTAGCATTAACCCTAAAAGAGATGTGCTGTTGCCAGTTTTGTAGTTGAAAGTTCTATAAAGCCCAAATAAGACTTCATAATAAACGTTTAAAAGCGTTGGTATATTCAATAACTATTGTGTACTTTAAGCATGGCATAAGATCTTTTAGTTTTTACAAAAGATCAGTTAGTTTTTACAAAAAATTCTCTTTGTTGCAGTATTTTGCCACTCAGGGATATATAAAATTGTGTAATTAAAAATAATATGTTTTGCTTTTCAATTCAAAACAAAAAAGTCCCCATAATTATCCATTCACAAACCAAATTTGATGTGGCATGATGTATGTTAAGTTGATCTTGTTAATGTGTTGACTATCAAGACAAAAGTAACACTCAATCTCTTATGCAGTCATTTACAACGGATCAACATTTTAAACCTGCATTCGATAGGGAGCTTGATGATATTTAAACTTTGTTGCGGTGCCAACCAGGGGAGATGGCTGCCAAGTTTTTTTTCAAGTCTTTCTAGTAACTCATGCATATTCGATTTCAAAAAAAGCCTGGCAAAAGGTGAACGGTTACCTAGATTCCCCACAGAAACAAAATCAATGGAGATTTAGGGTCCAACGGTTACTTTCACCAGTAACATGGCAGTGATATTACCAAGTGAAGTGACAAGCTTTCCAGAGGGTAAAACAAAGCTGTTTACCAACGAAGACGTTATCACAGATCTGAGATCTGAGAGCATCATTATTTACAATGATGTTTACAATGATGGCGTACGTTCAATTAGGTGGTGCCATCTGGCGGACTTCGTAGCTTCCTTAACAAAAGTTGGATGATCTCGTATCCAAATATTGAAGAGATATTTTTCGATAGTCTAAGTGGTGGTTGTGGTCTTTTACCAAGAGACCAAGAGTTACTGCCTAGACTTAGATGTAACCCGTGGTAGAAATTTATATGTTGTCATGTGCATTTTTGCTTATTACCGATTATTAACTGACTTAGTGGAATATGATAAAAATTTATATGAAGAACTAGTATACGAGAACTTAGTCAACACCAGCCTGATATATACCAAACAATAAATCTCATACCATATACATATTTCTGAATCGGGTAAATACTTTTGGTTTGAGTTTTTGATTTAAGTCTATGTGAAGATCTGCTATTTTTGCGTAGAACTCTAGCCAGTAGCGCAGTTTTTGATGTAAATGAGCTTTCGACTTGTTGCAACGTTGTCAACATATTATGGACCGAAAGCCATTTATATACAAATATGATATCGGCCTACCGTGTTTAGTAAGCCGACCTCTACTCAAAATGAAAGCGTTAGCGCATTTGTATGTACATAAAGTGTATAATAAATATTTAAAGGCAACAGAAGGCGTTGGGCAAAATATCATATTCATACACAAATACATAATTATAATGATTTGTTTGTTAAATCTCTTAAAAACAGTTTAAAAAACCATAATAGCCACACAATAATTCTTAGAGATTTTGAAAACAAAACAAAAAAAAAAAAAAGAATTAATTTGTACATGTTATAAGAACATTTCATAGATATGTTCGTATGTTTGTGTGCGTGCATCTGTGTACATACAACAGAACGAACTGATTGTTTGCATACAAATGGGCTAATTTCGCTGTGGAGTTTTCCTCTATATAAACAAACTACGTCTGCATGTCCGATCATTCTGTAGGCAGGTCTACTAAACTAAACGGTATGAGTTGTTATGTAAAAAGGAGTTTGGCAGTATTTGGCAACTATAAATATATGCACACTTACTCGCACACATCCACCGACTTGATTTCAAAACGCTGACGCTTAAAAGTTAACATATCAAAGTGTTTTAACCGCTTGCATAAGGAGATACTACTGCTCGTATATTATAAAAACGAACGTTGAAATATAAACTTTCGCGGTAATCATCTAAAACTGCGATGATTCCCTGTTGATGATTATGATGATGACAAAGAGGTATTAGAATGTTTTTTTGTTATTTTTTCGCAAACACTTAGCCACCTACGGTCGTTAGTTAGTAGCCATTTATCACACTAAAGTAAGTATCATTCATTCTCCAATCTTAACGAGATGTTTTGGTATGCAGAGGTCGTTTGGTAGCCGCAATTATTAAATAAATTTTGCTCTGAAGCCAAACGCTTCTCTTTAGTATGCTCAAACAGTTTTCTAAGAACATCATGTTTTCGTGTGTGTTTGTATGCGAATTGCTTTTATTATTATTTTTGTTTGTTTGTTTGCTTGTTGATAAAATGGAAATGCAAGTGCATGTTTGCTTGTTCGGTGTCTGGGCTATTTTAACTTGTTTTGCAAAATACGCTAATTGCATAAAAGAGTCCAAGATGTTTTATTACAATAGCACACATATTTATTCTGGCAAGTCACAAATACACTTTTGATAATCATCTAAATGAGTCTACACATTCTTCTAAATGAAATGCGTATAATTTATTTAAACAGATTGAGCCGTTCAAAAATATGTGCATGTGCGAGCGAAATTTATTTCAACACTAACAAAAATATGACTTGAGCAGTATGGAATAACCAAAATTAAATACACTTGAGTAATGTTAAAGCCAGTAATTTACACTTAAATACAATTAAACTGTAAGAATCACCAAATTTGCTTACGTTGTATATTGTAGTTACTAAATAAATGTAATGGTGAATGATTGTTCTATAGATATTTCATTAAGAACTTAAAATTAAAGGGTGTTTGCGCAAGGCAAATCAATGAGATATTCTTATTCAATCACTGGGGTAGTTAGCACAAGACCACGATGAGTTAAATGGCGAGCTTTATCTTCTAATCTGTCTTCATCTGATCTAGTTCTGAAACAGTGCATCGTAAATGTAGGGGTTATCCTCTGAGTGTTGGTTCAAGTTATCAGTACGTGACCCGACGAACAAATTATTTTTGCAAAAGACTTCTTCCCATAAAATTTTTGTATATAAAAGAGCTACAGGTTAGGTAGTGCATTGCTTTCGGACAACCAATTAATAGGAGCATTTTTATGATGTCTAATTTTCCCTTGTCTGAATTTGATTATAAAAATTCTATGCGTTCATGGGATGAACTTTGGTTTTAAATAGATATGAATATAAGCAAGATATCAGATGTCAATCCTATTCGATTTTCATTATATTGAATTAAAAAGTATGGAAAACGGTTGACCCGAATATAAGTATTAACCGCTATCGTAACTTGGCTTTGTAAGCCTTTGAGCTCTTAGAGTTTAGTGATTTATGTAAGTTTAATAAAATTTTTAGTTTTTTCGTTCCCGATATTTCACGAACGGATTAACCAATCTCTACCCGGTTTACTGTACTCAGTGGAGCCGTTTAAAAGTTATTAAAAAAACAACATTTAAGAAACTAATTTTTCAAATGTTTTTTCTTAAATATTATGATGCCTACCGGTCTGAATCGTTTCAAGTTCACAAGAAATCCAAGTTCAGAAACGTTCTTCAGAGCGCTTTTTAATTCGGTTCAGCCGCTCAAAAGCTATAAGTGGGTTACATACTTACACACACTTACAGGTACATATACATACAGATATAGCGATGGGCTCTCGAAATCAGTACCGGAAGTTTCTTAGGATATCTGATGACAACCAAATTAAAAAAAAAAATTGGTAAAAGGAATAACTTTCCAATTTCTTAAAAGCTCAAATTTTCCTAGCGGGATGTTAGATGGACCTCATGGAATTCATCGCGTGAATTGGTCTTTATTCGTTGCTATCAGACAATTTACCCATTTAAGTTTTGTTGTTTAATGTAGAAGTATATCAAAAAGACGAGCAATCAAATAGTTTTACATATATTAATTTGGCCGAAATGTTACACACTTACGGAATTTAAACTGAATTTGTTAAGCACTTTCGGTTTATAGTGGATCAAATACTTATACTATTTGTAGGATATATACTCGTATAAGAGCACTATTGCAGAAATCACGATAAGCCAAGTTAAGTTTACATATAAATTCTTTTTTCTCTTCAAATTTCTAAAATTTTAAAGGCAAAGCGTTCCGTAAGTACCTCGACGAATTTTAAAACTGGCAACTTTTCTTCGGCCTAGTCTTTTCCTCTATTGGACAGCTGAATCTATTAATAATCACAACTATTTTTGGTATTTCAGAAGAGAAAGTATTATATATAATTGTGTAGGCTAATTGTTGGAAAAATGTTTTTAATTCAGAAAAACATGATAGATATTCCAAAGCACAGGGGAAAGTCAACTTGTGTTGCAACACATCACTCCCATCATCAGTAGTCAAGTGTATTTTAATTTATTACCACTTGTCAGGTGGCTTAACTGAATGTGGTAACAGTTTTTATTTGTACCAATTTTATTACGAAAAAGCGTACGAGATCTGTATCAAACCGATAGTAACGCACTTTTTAAGTCCCTGTGTTACCCTTTGATGAAATGTTATTCAATTAAGAAGCATTTCGGCCTCTTTTTGAATAGGTTTTGGTATCTTGCAATTATTTTTTTGTGAATTTCTAACGCTTCTTTGACTCTATGGTGATGGAACTTATACACTTCCAGTATAAAGTTCTAGTTTAGTGAATGTGGCCGATATTTTAAGACTAATAGGGGGAAGCCTATTTATGGTCTCGCATAAATATTAAATAAACACCCTTAATATGCTTATGAGACCGTTCAAACTCTCTGTAACCAGCAATAAACAAAAATAATTGCGAAAGCATATTATGCGTTGGCGGTATTTTAAGTTCATATTTTTGTGTGTACATGCATTCATCATCCATATTTACATATTTATGCGTTGAGGTTTGATTTTTAGCTCCTTAAGGTTCTTCCCTTTAATGGGAACTCTTTATAAATAATTCGCTAAGTCTATTCTAATCTGAGCTTTTTATTGGCTGAAGTAGTGAAATCTACACAAAGCCGTAGAATTATCTGCTTCAGTATCCTTCTTCGTCGGTGTTGTAGCAAATTTACTGCCGATGTAATATGACGAATAAACTAACTGACAAAAGTTGTCTCTTCTCAATATATTTCCGCGGAAGCCTTTAGAAACATAAAATAACGTATAAATAAAGAGTCCAGTGCATTGGAGTTTTGCGTGGTAACCTCTGCCATATTGCGCCGTGTCATTTTTACACTCGAAGCTTTCATTCTATGAAAAGTTTAGCCTTAAAAATAGTTTCATAACTCCACGCTTTCATGTGAGAAAACTTGTAGACATGTCATTTGGTCGGAGAGAACAATAATTGAACTTCTATCTACCGAAAATGCACACGAATTGTCCTCTTGAACTTCTCTGTGCACCAAAAAACTCTAAGACTCTTTTTAATTTGTTACCCTTTTTGCATCTCAGATTTAATATCATTATAATGGCTCCAACATTCTTAAGTAGCACCTTCGTGCTTGTTTACACATTTAAGTTCATGTCACTTTAAACGCTAAATAACAATAAAAAGAACGCATCATCAAAACAACCCCATTAACGAATTATTTACGCATCAAGAGCTTAAAAGCGTATGAACTTAATGAAGACACCCCGTTTGAAGAAGAAGAAAAGAAAACAACTATTTTCCTCAACTTACCTGTTCGTGTTTTTTTAAATAACCAAGACGCGGAAATGATTTATCACAGAATTGACATTGATAGGATCCGTCGGCACTGGCAGCATTAGTACCACTTTTAATGCCATCTCCTGTCAACTTATTAAACTTGACTGCATTTGCTGTTATACCAACACCAACACCAGCATCAACATCAACCCCGACTCCATCACCAGCGGCAGTGACACCGTTACCAACCGCTGTATCCCTATCGATTTTGCGTAATTTTGAAGACATTCTCAATGCATGTTCAGCATAACGATGGTGACGACCATGACGTTTTAGTTGATGATGAAGATGCTGCTGTGCCTGCTGCTGCTGTTGCTGATGGTGTTCTTCGCCACGTTCACAAATATTTGTGGTTGGCTTATTGTCTCCAACAATTATGTTATCGTCTTCGCACTGTTTTGTATCATTTTTGTGAATCCTTTCGCTGTTGTGGTCGTTGTCGTTATCATTGTCATTGGCATTGTCTTCATAGTCAGTGGCATCCAAAGTGCCATTAGTTGTTTGCCTTTGCAGACGTTGTGTCTGTAGAACCAACGATGTGTCTTCTTCATAAGCCGACGTATTGGAAAATGGCATATGTGGTGGTACGGCTAAATGCTGATGGTGGTGGTGATGATGATGATGATGTAAAGAATTTGGTGTAATTGTACCATCTGATATCGAAGGTGAATAACTTGATGAAGTATGCGTTGAGTACATGTCTAAAAATAAATTACAAAAATATTTTTAAAGTTAACTTTATGTTAAATTAAAATTAAGTTCTATGAAATCATTTTGAAGAAAATTAGTCACTTATTTGTTCTAGTTTGTAACATCCACTCGCATAGTCTGCGGCGCAGACAAATTGTGTGTAGGTGGCTTAAGAGTTGATGGTGTTTGTTAACATCCTTATTATCATCATGCAATAACAGGAAATGGTTCCTCTATTAACTACACTAAGTTGCGATGCGATACACTAAGATCTGTTACCGCACACCACACATGCATTCATACATTTAACACTACTCGGTTAGTCTAAGTGAAACTAATTTAATTAATCAGTTGTTGTCTTATGGGTCATGAGTAGTGCGATCCATTTCTATTAAAATGTTGAACAACTTGTGAGAGCCGACTCGCATATTCGCTAAGAGTGTGTCATACAGAACAAATAAAAGCCTCCCTTTCAACTGCGACCACAATATCACACTCGTCTCATTCAAGTCATGCAAAGTAATAATTCTTTAATTTGTGATTAAAACCCCCGTTTCAGTTCTACATTTTAATTAGGATATTTTTTAAGTCACACTCTGGCCACAATCAACAGCTTATAGTCGCTTGATGTGGTTCATAATCATCTTCATTTTGACTGTAAGAAGACTAGACGCCCCAATATAGTTTCAATTATTTGCTCATTTAACGAGGGAAATTACAAATTAATTTTAATTGGCATCGGTTACTGTTTACTTGTCATGAGTGTACCAACATGAAGCATTTTATTACTTAATTGTTTTCGTGAGCTTAAATCTCATAATTAGCTGTTGTTTCTTTTTTTAATTTGTTTCAATCTGAATAGTGTTGATTGTTGTCAGTTTCAGTTATGAAACTAAGTTTTTTTCATTTTTTGTTTGTATATATTGTAAAGCTTTTGGGTTAAAGGTCCTTGTTAGTTTTCAATCTGCACTACAATAACCCTGTTTTGTTTTATATTCGTTTAAATGGAATGCTGTTCATGCACAATACTAAATCTCAAAATGACATGAATCTGTTTGAAATTCAATATACGAATGATTTTATTAAATTGATGTCATAGAGTCGTGTCACAGTATACCACTTCGAGCAAAATTGGTTTTGTTCGTTAGACAAAATTTTCTTTCAAGATGCTAAACTAAAGATAAATTTAAAAGCAACAACCAACATCTTATTAGAGCTTCTAGCATTGAATTCAAAATCAACGGAGTCCAAAGACATTCAGATTGGGATGCGTGACATGTTAATTTTAAAAGCTTCAAGCTTTTCTGATATCTTTGGTGAAAACTTGTCTCTTAAATGGTTTCTCTCAAATAGTTGAAGTGAACCTGCAGTATTATTGTTTAGTTATGGTTTAGAATGAGGTTGAGATGCATGGGAAACATATTCACAATTATAAATCTTAAGTTTACAATGCAACTTTATTTGCTATTTGAATAGTGGAAGTAGCGCCAAGGATAAAAAGTAGTTCTACTCTACATTTACCATAGCGCAAACTCAGCCTCATGATACTACCAGTGTGCAGGCCACGTATTTTGTTGGGTGCGGGTATTATACGCTGTAAGTTTGTTTATAAACAAACCCAATGTACACAATTTAGCGATAAACTAAATACTTTTGCAAAAAGCTATAGGATCACTTTTGAACTGCTCTTGAACCCAAAGAAGGAATGAGCTTTATAAACAACATCCCACGTATTTGGAAGGCAAAGGATCCCAAATATCTGTGGCTGGAGACGACTCGATAAATTTGGTTCTTCTTCCACACTTTAGAATAGATGGTTTCATTAAGTTCTATCGCGCGGGTCCAAATGACTCGTCCCTGTAACGTATATATTTCCAGTGTCCAGTTTCCCGCCCTATTTGTGACATTCAATATTTTGTGGCAATCTTTTCTAGTGTCTGCAATTCTTGCAGTCCACCATAGTAGCCGCTACATGTTTCGTTATACAGAAGCCCTATAGGATAGTCCTCTGACTTTGAAGAATATGTTCGTTAGCTCCTCCACAGTTTTATCTATATCAGCCGCTTCCGCTATGATTGCAGGATGCGCAATGTAATGGGCGAGGATATGATTTTGTTCCTCCCAGTTTGTCTTGCACCTGTTCACGTGTAGGTTTATGATTCTATTTGAGTTGCAAAATAAGAAAGTTAAGTAGCGATGGTTAGAGAAGAAGCACTCTGAGAAGGTCCTCCATTCCTGAATTAAATTGTCATGCCTCGCAATAACCAGTATCTCATTAAGACAAGATAATTAGAAAAGGCCTTTTTTTGTATAAAACTTTTCCATTTCCAAAGCTGATGAAATCATTTAAGAAAATGTGTTTGTGGTTCTGCACTAAGCGGAATAGTACACCAACATCGGCAAAGTTATAACAAAATATATAATAGCGGCCAAAGATTTTGTCAGTGTGGAAATATGTTGACGGTAGAGTTGACCTTTTTCTTCAGCCATGCTACCGACATTGGTACCTTAAAGAGTTACTTACGTGAAAGAAAGTTCCAGATATTGGCTGCTTTCATCACGATCATGCTACAGAAACATTTATTGCGAGATAAATAGTGCAAGAGTTCTACGTAAGCAAACACTTACTTCTCCCTTGCATACAAGATTTTACATCTTGTTTTTATACAGAACTTTGTTTGTTAATGTGTTTCAAGGCTGAATTATGAAATTAATATGTGCTGTATAATCAAATTATATTCAACATTTTTAGCTTCCCGCTTAGAAAATTAAAAATGTAAAAAAGAATCAGGAAGTTATTGCCTTTACCCCTTTTTGAAAAAATCGAGTTGTCATCAGATCTTCTCCTGACTAATTCTGAGAACCCTATGTGTATGTATGGGAGTGTGTGTGTGCGTGTGTGTGCGTGTGTGTGGAACAGTATAAGTTCTATAGGCTATCAGCAAAAGCAGCACCAATAAAACTGAATAGCCCTTTCCCCCGGTTTGCACTTCAGCAAGGTGTTACGACTCACAAAGCTACCAATTGTGCCCCCGAGGGGGCTTACTATTATAAAGTTAGCAAATAAATATCTTGATAGCTCAAGCTTGTAGACAAAGATGTGAGTTGTAGCATTGCTTAAATTTGAGTTGGGCGGCAAGGCCAACTGGCCTTGTGCAGATCATAACAATTAATTTTATTCCATAGTTGAACTCAATTTATGGTCTCATATTCCCAATGACGACACAGATTTATTTGGAAACATAAACAGAAGGCCTTTAAACACTGATGTTAACTGCATCTCTAGTGTTGGTATGAAATATATCAGTTTCCAACAAAAATCCTCAAGAGGAGTTTCGATCTCCAAATTACGTTAAATTCAAAATATATTTAAAAAGATGATTTATTATCAAATTTAGTTTTGATGGGCTAACCTTTCGAAATTGTTTTTAATTCGAAAACACATGATTAATATTCCAAAGCATAGGGGAAAGTCAACATCAACTTTAACTATTCAATGTACACAGCAGAGCAGTTTTCGAAAGCCGCAACAACTGTATCATCAGTACTCACAAGTATTTTTGCTTATTACCACTTGTTATGTGGCTTAGTTAAGCATGGGAACAGTTTCTATTTTTTCATATTTTATTACGAGACACGATACGAAAACTGTAGCAAACTAATATTAACACGCTTTTGTTATTGTGTACATATAAATTTGAGTAGTGCAAAGTGATTTACACAATTTCCTACATATAAGATTGCTGTTGCTGCCTAAACGCAAGGGAGTTTCATTAAAATCGCCACAGGGAATTATCTTCACAATTCAGTCTAAAATAAGTGGAACTGGTAACTAGTCCAGTGCATCGTTTCTGTTCCTGATGTGGAAACTTCTCGCATCGAAAAAATTAATAGTTATGCTTGTCATGGTTTTTATTGTATGGTTAACCATAGAATAACATGTTGATTGTTATAAAAACCTAACAAAAGTGTGAATACATAAAGAAATTTATTCTGACTCATCCTGTGTTTCACAGAGTGACGGCAATTTTTCCGATGCGAGAGGTTCTCACATCAGTCACGGAAACGAGGTATTGGTTCAATATTGCGAATCTAACCTGTATTGTCTTACGGTGATATATTTTTTGCAAGCTGTACTTCAATGTAATTTGTTTTCTATAATTTTTGACGTGGACCATGACTTAAGAAAAAAACAACTTTCTTTGGTCATTGTATTATTATATTTGAGGTTTTGTGGTACACAAGAGCCTAACAACAATGTAGCGACCCCATCGCATGTATGATTTGATCGTGGTAAAAAACTTTTTTTCGTGGTTAAAAGCCTCAAAAGCTTTTATTCTTAGTAGCAGTTGTCGTTTGTGGAATATACTACATATATGGTAATTACTCTTTCTGTGCAAGAAATCAGCTGTTTCTAATAGTAACCGATAATCAGAATAAAGAAAAATTAAATTTCTGAACAATAATCTCATTAAAAACTTTTATTTAACGGAAATATAAATAAAAAAATATTGTCCTAAACGTTTTACAGAACAAGTTTTTCCAGCTTTGAAGGATGTGTACTTTTTAAATACCCAATACACTAATACATAGACACTTTTCGTTGTGACTTAATGTTGGATTCCACTTTGTGCAGTCATCAGGCACAGAATAGAAAATACAAAGAAAAGTTTCACATGCAGGTTCTTAATTGAGGAAAAACAAAACAGCTGATTAGTAACGGAACAGAACGTACAAACTAAAGGCCGGGGCACATAGAATCCGTCATACGTTGTGCGTCAACTTTTTCAACTGAAATACACGTTCTCTTATGAGCTTGATCACATACAATATTTCTCCGTCAACGCAAAGGACAAAGTTGGGCAACTTTTAACTTTTCACGTACGTTGAGTACTTTGATAACCTCTCTCTCACTCTCTCTATTTTTTCAATACCCGTTCCAGCTTTGTGTGTGCTCTTAAAAAACATATATGTATAAAAACAACTGATTTTCAATCCGTTAAAAAGTAGTCATTGTGCCAACCATATACGTCAATCCTTTGCTGTCAGTTGAAAAAGTTGACGCACAACGTATGACGGATTCTATGTGCCCCGGCCTTAATTCCCGCTAACTTCGGTCCAGATTTATATTATCAGCTGTTTCTTGTTTACATTTGAGAATAAAAAGGCTATCAGGGCACTTCCAGAAAAAGTTTTCATATGAAAATTTATTAAAAAGTAAAATGAAAAGTTATTCAAAACAACTTAAAGTTCTAAATACAATTATGAGTAATTATCCCTTTTACAATTCATCGTGCCTCCTCAAAGCTATTGCTTATTTTAAGCTTCAAGCTTCTAAGAACACTAAAATGAAGATTAATTTGAAATTTTCAATTAGACAGCTTGGAGATATATAAAGAGTAATTTTCTTTTAACTCTCATAAGCCTCGGCATATTTGCTATGCAGTTGGAACTGGCCTAGCGTTACCACTGCGAGATTGAACAATCAAGATAACTAAATGATTAAAATCACAAACAATTTTCTGTAACAGATGAGCGTTACCATAATCACTATGAAAGTATTTCAGGTATTTAAAATATATTCACAATATTTTCAATGAGTTATTGTAAAATTAGTATCTGGCACACGTCTTTTAATTGATGAAAGATAACCACAAATAGTTCATCAAAAAAATCTCAACATTAATAGAAACATAATTTCAACATATTTCACTACAAGGCTAGACTTATGTAGTAACAACGTGGCCTCTAGAAGTGAAGCAAAGTTAGAACCGATAATAGTTTGGCGATTTGTATTGTTTATATTAACTTTTCATAAGTGTTTTTGTATTAATGACGGATTCTACCTTCAATAAATTTTTTGCAAAAAAAAGGACACATGATATGAGTCAAAGTTGAAAAGAGAAATTATCCTGACATTTTTATAGAAAAAGACAGTTTTATAGAAAATTAAGTCCAGGCTGAAAATAAAACTCGAAAAAGCTTTTAAAAACCCGTGCGGCCGTACTATATAAAACATAAGCATCTATTAAGGTACGTTTAACCATGATATATTTGATTAAAAAAGCGAAACCACTCAATAATCATGAAAAGTATTCCAATTCAGAAACCTGTTCCAAACATAACTAATGGACAGTCGTATATAACACAATCTAATTGGAAACTGCTTAACTCAATAAACACTTGGCTGAATTCAAATGTTTATTATTGGTTACGCTCTTTTGATCAAATATTTTATAAGTGTAAATGTGTCTTTACTATAGGTTGGTTTTTATAGAGTGATACAACTTTGAGTTGGCATCACTGCTCTACTTGACCATCCATTTAACAGCATACAGTTACTTTTTGTTTAGTTTGCTTTAACATTTCATTATGGATCGACCTACACCAGAGCAACGCGTGCAAATTGCAGAAATTTTTAACCAAAATACTGGTTCTGTCCGCTTTATGGGCTGGCGGAGGCATTGGCCCGAATGAGTCTTCAAAAACGATGATGGTCAGAATGTTACTGTTTGTGAAAGGTGGTGTTCGGCCACATGGCCGAAATCATATTTAAACATTAATGTCATCAAATTTTCTACCAACAAAGACCGTTTCATTGATATCAAAAATATATTACTTTGTTTTATTATGGTTTAAACTTGTATCACTATATAAAAAAACACCCTTTTTTATTAGTTTGTACGTAAGGACATTCACATGTGTGTAACTTAATTCAATTATTTTATTCATAACTACAACATGCTAGAAACAATTACACCGCAAGATTTGAAGTACACAATCGCATAAGGCTTCGCTCGCATTCTGCCATATTTTCGAGAATCTTATAAGAAAATACAAGCAGCAGTTGCAGTGTCATTTTATATCATTCTTACTTGTAAATATTTACATAAGCTGTATTGAAATTTCGATGAATATCGAGTGCTGTAATTCGACCATGAATGAGCTGTTTGAAGCGATATAAATTATTCGATTGCTAATACAGAGTAAGCAAATTTGAGGTTAGAAACAAATTGGCTGTCAAATAATGAAATGTAAAAAATTGAGCTCTCTTTTTTGTGACATTTATTAAGTAAAAGGTTGGGAAATCTTAGCTGTGGGACGTCGCACTTTTGAGCAAAGAGTTTTATTTGTAAACATTAGCTTTGCAAGATGATATTTGGGCTTGTAAGCGAAGCGTTTTTTCAAAATGTGGTTTTCGAGAATTGTGAAAAGAGTAGACGTCAGCCGACCTGCTGGAGGAAGACACTTGTCCAACATCATTATTCATTACTTATTCCCATATGTCTACTTTATCGATATCAATAAAAATAAATTTATCAAAGAGAAAATTTATTTGTAGGCCAATTTACTTCCTAACCTCAAATTTTGTACTCCCTTTATATAGACCTTTGGCTTTTACAATATATTTGTGAATATAAAAATTATTGCCTTCAGTTTTTTAAAACAATGATATATTATTATTTATCTTCTTCAGGATAACAATTATTATAAAAATTTAGCAATATTATACAATAGACTTAATTATTAAACAAATATTATGAAAAACAATATTTGTTTTGATTTTTAAACATTTTTATTTCCTTGAAATGTTAATAAGCTATTAATGAAATAATAGAACTTAAATTAAATATAGTTTTATAAAAACGATCACAAGATTTATTAATATTATAACAAAATTAAACAATAATTAAAATAAAATTCTCATTGGCTTTGTTTTTCTTTTTCATGTATAAACATGATATGAATTTCATAAATCTTCTATCCAGTTTATAATAAATTTATTTGCTGTAATTGTTATTAACTCATCCTGCAGCACTTGATGATTTTTACTTAACTTCTATTTTAAAAGCTTGTTGAACTAGATTGCAAAAAAAACTAGGGAGGACGTGAACATATTATACTTACTCACAAGATATACTATATTATGAACAAAGTATTATTAGATATAAATTTGTATTGTATATTGAATATTAATTAATAATAATCTCTTAATGAATAATTATTCATCTTTCGGCTGTTTGTTCGCATTTATAGGAGTAACAAACGGACATTCATTGCATATCACACTCGTTCAACAACACAGTATTAACTCAAAATATTTTTATATTATGTTTTGGCAAAAATCAATACATAACTCTTATGCAATAATAACAGTATGCAATGCCGAGTGATCAGAGTTGTCCCTAAATGACCTGCGAGGCCTAACCGATCATATCATCTATATCAGTCGAATTAATGTCTTGCTGAGGCAAAAAACTTTAATAGATCAGACTAGTCTTTCTTCCAAATAAACATGTTGTGCTCTCCTCTTAGATGCCTAAAAGGTTTATTTCTGTAAATCAAGATATCACAACAATTTTGAGTCGTTTGAAGTGATGGGCCATTAGATAGATTTCCTTAATATTGCCGAATATTTGTTTTTTGTATATCCTGAGTACTTTAAATTTTTTGAGTTAGTACGGAGTTGTTGAATGAGTGCAAAATGAAGTACGAAGAGAAGACTATTTATATTATCATTCTACTATAATAACGACTTCTTGCTTTAATAATTTCTTCAAAATTTTTAATTATATTAGTTTCAACTATAAACTATGATCTTTGAACAGACGTAAATTCGCGAAAAATCAGAATATATCAAAAACTCTTAAGGGGCCATCTTCGCTTTGTAAGTTAAGACTATGATCCAGTACAGTTCCAAATGAAGTAACTTCAGAGCTTAACATATATTCACAGCATTATCTATATACAATATATTCCCGATATTATAATGCAGTAAATTGATTTCATATAACATGTACGATAAAGAATTTTGGTTTATATTTGAGAGTTAGTCTGTATTCCAGCTCCCGATTTTCGTTTATCGCATGTCATCCAAACATTTCTAGAAAACTAGGTTGAGGTAATTGGGAAAAGGAAATTTCCAAGCGTTTGCCATGAATGAAGTACGAAGACAGACATTGATGATGGCCTTTAACTATGGCTGAGATCATATGAAACAATTAGCCAACCTATTTTGCTTCAAGACTGCTATTCTTTTTTGTCTTGAACCGGCACTCAGAGGATGACTCCTACATATGCAGTGTATTATGCTGGAACTAAAAAGGAGGGGATGGTTCTGAGAGAACAGATGAAGACATATTACAGGACAGAAAATTTGTTGTATCTATTTTGACTTTATCGCTGAATTTTTTACCAGAGCCACCGACGAAAGTGTTAATAGCTGCCGGTAATGTTCAGCAACCAGTGCTTTGGTTGCACTCATATAGATCAGAAAAATTCGACACAATATTCATGACTGAGCGCAGAGTCGAACTCGGAATCTAGGACATCATAATACTTATTGTGTTCACAACTTCAGTCAATAAGACCATCTGACTTATGACCACGAGCAGTTCGATATGCCCAAACATCAGTGCTAGTTTAATAATTATATGGGTGGTGTCGAGGAAATGCTATTAATTTCTGACAGTTTTCGAGTCCGTTAAAGCGGAGAAAATCAAACTCTTTTCTGCTGGTGTAAATGAGCTTTAGTACCGCCTATCAGAATCTATACAATTGCAATAAATAAATGCAAGTGCTTTATTTGGAAGTAATTGTAACCGACGGCATTCACAACGCTGTTACGACTGCGCTCAAATAAATATTTCCAATTTATGAAATTCATTTTAAAAACAATGAAAATTCAATTTTCATTATGTATGATTTTATAAAATTTTTATAGTAGAGAAATTTTGAAAAAATAAAACAACATGGTGTTGTTTTAAAGAGCGACTTAAAGCTTTTTTGATTAGCAAATATTTGTAAGAGCTAAAGGTCGATATAAAAGGAGTACAAATTTGAGATTAGGAAGCAAATTGCCTTTCTGGCGATGCCAACAAGCAGATCGCGGATATTCAACGATCACGAATCACTATCATTCGGCGTACTCCAGCATATAATTTCTGCCTCGTAAGTTCTCAATAGCAAAGTTGTTATAATGAATAAGTTAAATCACTCACTTCTAATTAAGGCAATTGAAGATGGAGTTGGCATATTATTTTTTCTATGCATAAGATATCAAGTGCATATTTATGGTGGCTTTTTGTATATAAAACGTTGTCTACTAATCCTAATTGAATTTGAAATCAGTAAACTTGCGAAAACGAAATTTGGAAGTAGGCTAAATATGTTTTTAATTTATACGTTTGAGTATTTAGGAAAAAATAAACTAAAAACAAGTTATTTGTTATTTATTTTGTTATTTCAAACCCTTAAGGAAAATAAAAGAGAACAATGCAGAGAAACAGGCCAGAAAGGGTCTTGGGATGGCAGTTGAACAATTAATCATAGAAATTATACAACTGCGTTAGATCGGTGACCTCCTTCTTTCATTAAGTATTTAATTAAATATTTCTTACTTGCAATAGCGCAATTACACCTAAATTAAATCCAGTAGTTACGAGACTTTGAGCCAAATGTAGCATCGAAATATCGTTGAAACCCGCACTTCTTACAGATACGAAATAATGTTCTTGAGTGAGCGCAGATGAGGAGGATTGGATGAGGAAAGTTTTGTTTCTCATCGAATTTGACAAATCAAGAGGGAAAGTTTGCTATCACCTTTTTTTGGTATTGAAATAATAATAAGAAAACTTGTGTAAATGGTATAGATTTTGAAGCAGGTTTCAATCGAAGTCCACTAGATTTCGTGTAGTTGAAAATGGACTATGGTGTCTCATATTAATTACTTTTACTTTAATGAATTATATAGAAATTAAAAAAAAAAAATAATACAAATCTGACACTCAAATCAATGTGTTTAATTAATTACCAGCATTAACAATTTCCTTGGTCGCTTGAATTTTTTCGATTAAGTTTTCTAATCTCGAGCTGGGTCCACGGTATAACATTTTTAAAGCCATCATGGCTTAACGCTGGCATTTAGTATGATAGTTTTTCAATTAGAATATATTTTTTAGCATTTGAGCTTTACTATTTCGTTATATGCATTTTATTGTTTGTTAAATTCAATTGTAATTAAATTACACTACCACACAGATTAAAAATGCAACTAAATAAAGATTTTTAGCAAAATTTTTTTAAGTTTTTCTTTAATAATTTTTAATTTAAATTCGATTTTAACGTTTAGTTCTCACGTCCATTTACAATGAGCACCAATATTTGACTAAATATCAGCCTCTAGCACACTTCAGTAACTTAAGTGATCCAAACACTTGGTTACACAACAACAAAAACAGTAACCAAAATCCATAAAACACACTTCAAAAGGCGTTACTAGACCAACAGCAGCATTAATGGCTTCAAATACACAAAACGGCGCAATACAAATAAACAACGAGGATGCGTATTATAGCGGCGTATGATGACGATGTTAAAAGTGGGTCTCGAACTGGGACTTTTAGTACCGATTTTATGTTTAAGTATTTATATAACGTACATGTAGATAAATAACTGAATCTTGTGTGTGTGTACAACAAGTATTTATGGTATTAAAAAAGAAAACATGTGGCAGAGGTGCCCAAAACCGTAACGAAATGTTAGAGCGAGTGAACAAGCGACAACGAATAAGAACAAAGTGCTGAACGTCTGGTGCTAACGAACGACAACCCAAGACTGGTGGTGCTACAACCATCATTATCATCATTATTACTTGAATATTGTGTATTCTTGTTTTTATTAAAGCGCAGTGGGATTGGGACAGCAACCGGAATCGCATAAAAATACACAATCAACTCGCTCAAAACAGCACTCGCACACACACTTCTCTCAAATAAAAACCCATGAAGCATACAACCAACATCATTTGGGTCCGTTGTATATGGCCAATATAATGAGAGCATAACACGACTAATACCCAACAACAAAAAGGCATGCATATAGTGCATGAGTATGGGTATGTGTGCTTGTTTATATATGCAAGTTTGAGGTGATAAATGGCGCCCACACAACATATTCATACCATTGCATGCAGCCACACGCACACACACCCTCATATGTGTAACTCTTACTTATACAAAACATATACCGTCACAGTCCAGGAACCTTCAATTTGATGGTGCTCACAATTCCAATATTGTGATGACAACTTAATGCCTCTACTTAAAACAGACACCAGTTGTTGGCTGTGTGGTGTGGTGTGGTGGTGGTGGTGATGTTCATGGTGTTATATTTTTATGTGAAAGCATTTGATGGTGCAGTGAGTGCAAAAGAGAGAATAAAAATTATCTGTGTGTGTTTTTTTAAGTCACAGGTTTTGAGTATATAGTGCTCTTAGAAAAGGCGGAGCATGGGTTCCATGCATTTACATATACACATGAACGTGTACAAATCTTCATGCATACTTATTTATATGCAAAGTGCCATGTAAATGTACAAAACTTTTATTTCTGATGTGTGTGAGTGTGTGTGTGTGTGTGGTGTAGTTTGTGTTGCATTTAGTGTGCTGGCAGTTGGACTGTGATATTTATTATGGATTTTTGTGAAATGTGTTCAAGTTTTTCTGCTGTCTGTGATTTTGGTCATAATTTGTGTATGTGATCCTAATGCGTTATTCGTGTTTTTTATGCCAAATGTTTTTTAACTGGTATTTTTGTGCAGTAAAATGGTTAAAACTAACTTACACAAATCTATCAAAATCGTATAATAATAACTATCATTTTGTAAAATGAAATAAAAACAATATGAATTTCAAAAAAATTTCAAGTTTTGTAGCTGAAGCAATTGAAGGGATTTTTTTTGCAGGACCCGAACTCAGGAGATGACCAATATATATATTCAGTGGATTAAGTCGGAAATAGAAAGGACGAATGAGAACTTGGTAATCTATCAAATCGTATAGAGTATATATAAAAACATAACAACTTTTGTTTACATTTGCAAGCCTGATATCACTTTAGCTAAACTTAAAGAATCTGTATACCAGTAGATGTGTTTCTTGATTTTTAAATGTTACTTGTCTGTAAATTTAGTTTCAATCCACATATTTCCTATACAATAAATAAGGAATCGTGGTTTCATTGAACGTTCATATGGTAGGTTCATATGGTTAATGTACACACCTCTTGATCTGGGACCGGAAATACCAAGAATTTTGTATGTATGAAACCATTTCTTTTATTTTGTCTGAAAAGCTATTCCGGATTAAGCAATTGAAATTAATTTGATTCGTGGTTTTTCAATCTTTAGATTTGTCTTATTATTGTTTTCCATAATTGTATCTTGCATATATAAATTTGTTATATTATCAAATATAATTTATATCGATACCTAGAGGATATCGAAATATTCACGATAATAATTATTTGAAATTAAATTATTTAAGATCCAATATTCGAGTTCAAGTCTTCTCTTCTTTATATAAATAATTATTAAAAATATTCAAGGTACTTATCTACAAATTGGTCGTCAGCACGAATATTAATAGTACTTGAGTTATTATTTCGTTCACGAAAACTCCACGACAAATGGCTTCACGTGCTAAAAATATTACCTCTCTCAGAAAACGCAATCTTTATAAATGAATCAACTCATATTTTATAAATTTCTTGTTATAGTGCGAAAAAGTTTTGATCCATCTTAATACATAATATGGACTTGTAGACAGACCTTTACAAGAAAAACGTGAAGGTGTCAAAATCTTGGTAAAGGAAATCGTCCGTTGTCACTTTGCTGTATTTAATAGGAAAAAGCGTCAAAATGAGGTAAACCCGCAACTCTGATACTCAGTTCGTTGTCGGCTTGTGGCAATGATGATGGTATCGCACTAGTCGCTGAACAATATGGACGACGATTGGCACTGTCATGCACTAAATAGTGTAATACTGTAGCAAAAAATCGTCACCGAAGTAAAAATTAAATGGATTTTCTTACTAAATCTTTCATATCAACTCCATGACCTCTTGATGAATTGTAGCCAATTCGTAAGCTCTTTTATAGCAACAGAAACAGAGTTTCCTTTCTTTTCTTCAACACAATTCGATTGGCCACCATTTCAAGTACTTTTGAATGTTAGTGAAGTGAAATATTGTAGGCTACCGATGACTATATTGTCAGAAAGCAAACTTGCTCACACTTGATAAGGCAGCACAGTACACTCAATGGTAACTGGTCCTATTCTTATTAAGAGTTTTGTCTAGAGATGTCAATCGGAACTGTTTTCGAAAATACCTGGGTTAAAATATTTTGACACTATCCCTTCATTCCAATTCTGCGATTTCGAGATTCTTGGGACATCTAAGTTCTCAAAGTTATAAGAAGAAAATATACTTACATGTAGGTCTGCGTGGATCAATAAATGAAAGTTAATTTTGTCACACATCAAAACAATATATGCTCGTGCACATACTTACATATTCGACCATTTAATATATCACAAACAAATCTAAAATGTTTTATAAACATAAAAACTGAGTTCTTAGATAAAAAACATTCGAGTGCAACTAAATCCACGCATAAGAAGAGTGTGATATTTTTCTGTGTGAAATATTCCCTACGTTCAGGTGACGAAAGTGGCTTCTTTAAAATTTTTGTGGCCCAATTTGCATTTCTTTTAGTTTTCCCCAAAATTAAATCAAGGTTAAATTATATATACAAACAATCAGATTTTATTATTAATTTCCTCTTATTTTGGATTATATTTTTTACGGTCTAGTGTAGTTGTTGTTTCAAACATTTGAGGGCACCCCAGACAATATAAACTGTACAGTGTACACCACACCACTGAAAATATTATATTCAAGAGCGAGATTCTCTTAACTGATAAGGGCACTTGCGTTGGTATTGAGCATTAAGCCGACAGAGATAGCAAATGTTTACATCGGTGGCGATCCCGAACAATTTCTTTGCCGATATACACATTGATCTGAATATTTCATATGAAACGTAGTGAAGGTAACAGATTTGGTATTATAAAGTGCAGCAGTTTTTTTTAATATAAAAATAAAAATTATTATAATATAAATCAAGATTGTGGTCGTATATTATTAAATTTTATTTAGTCTAATTTTTATTCGATATTTCGTTATCAGTTTGTTTACATCTTCAGTTAACAGTTTGTTAACGAAATATCAAATAAAAATTTGACTAAATAAAATTTTATAAAAAACGACCACATACAAATTTTTATTAAACCTACCAGCGATTTCGAAATGCTTTGAACCTAATATCGTAAATCGCTGTGCGTTAGGGAATTTTATATGTACAAAAATGAAATAATTTCCACATGCTCTCTTTCTTTGCTCTATTCAATATATTTTTGATATAAATCTTAAACATTTTGGAAGACAAATAAAAAGTATTTTAAAATATATTTTAGATGTTTGTTTTTCTTTCTTTATATGTTGCGAATTGATTGAATTGCATTTTAACTTCAGCAAATAATTTAAATCTGCGCATAATCTAAGCATTTTTCATTTACTTTAAATTTAAGTGTATTCGTAAACAAGTGTTTATTAAGCGATGAAAACTTTTCAATGTGTTATATTCATTAACGCTAAACGTTGCGTTTTACACAACAAGATTGGCTAAAGTCAGACATAATAGGCAAGATTATAAAACTAAATCATTAAAATGAGTCACAATTTTAGACATTTTTCTAACAAATATTTATTGACAAGAATATTGTGTCCTCTTAAGATTTAATGCAATGAATTCATAACTTTATTATGTACAGCAAATTTCCAATCGAGCAAACAAAATAATACAAAAATAGATTTGCTGGCACAATCGGATATTTGTATGGGGTAACTTAATATATTTCACATGAATAAGACCTTCAGCAGTTACTTTTGAGGTCTTTATTTTATGCCATTAGAAAGCTTTTAATTAAAGATTTCAGTTACATGAAAAACGTGCTTAATAAACTTAACCTTAAACGACTTTCCATATTAAAGATAATTACAATCATTTAATTATGGCCGCACATACACAGTGAACGTGTGAATGTGTGTATAATTAGCATTTAAACAAAATGTTATTCGAATAACTTGTTAAATGCCATACAAGTTTTATTTAATACTAAAAACATCAAGTGGACTATCAACAACGCGACTAAGTGTTGAGTACAACAACAATAAGAATTGCTGTAGCTGGGCACAACCATGGCTCTCAGGGAAAGAAAATTTATAGAAAATATATCCCAAAAATGTTTACAAAGTCATATAAATTATGCATTTCATTTGACGTAGAAAATTGTGCTGAAAGCATTTTAAGGACATGGCAAAAGGACAACCCGAATAAGAGGAAAAAATGTGTTTCAATTTCACTCACTTAAGCTAGTTTCACAATAGTGTTATGCTGAAGCATTCAGATAAAGCAACTACACACATACAAACACACACACGCACACACACACACAATGTTCACTAGCCAAACTAGCTCGTCAAATGAAATGTGGTGTGTTAATTAAATAAAAGTAGATCAGTGCCGTAATTTAATTTGGTAAATAAAATAATTTAGCTGTTCACGAACTGCTTGCCATTGGCTGCCTTTTATATAAAGCATTTGTGAATGTGGGCGGAGTTGCGCATGGCTTTTAGTACAGATGTGGCTGCATTTGTGTATGTATGTTGTATATTATCCAAATATCTTTCTCTTTCTCTCTGTTACACACTCTTTTTCCACTAAAGCAGCATGCTTTTACCCATATCAATGCATGTATTGAAGTTGGTATTGACATTTAATTGATGAAATTGACAGTCGTATTTGGATAAGCTTTTTGTTGGTGTTGTTTGTGGGCAGTTTTGAAAGAGTTTTTGTCTTAAGTCTTTTGTTTGTATATTGTAGAACAGCCATTCAATTTTAATATCATACCAATTAGAAAATGTTGACGTTGAAACTGTTTTAATTAGAAATTAGCGGTGTTCAGAAAGATATTTTTTATTGAATCTGATTATCAAGTTGTACTTCGTGGTTGGAAAACGTTATATACAGGGTAACGTCGTTTAAAGCTGGAGTAGAATGAGTTTCGATTATATCGAATGATTTTTTTTTAATTCATTCATCTCATCAAAGCAAAAAGAAAAAAATAACAAAACGTGTTAAGACTATATAAATCTGTGCTGATTGCTTTTATCAAGTTTAAGTTTCACCAAAACAGAAGGCCGTACCTTGAGTTGTCCTATTGCAGGGGGCAAGCGAGCATTTCGCGACTAGGAGCAGAATTTACGTGGCTTCTTAAGCTATTGTAAATGATAATGATAAAAATTTTGATAAACATTTGATGCATTTACTTGTATTTTTATTGAAGTAAAAATAGTGAAATGAGGATTTAATTCACAGATACTTTTGAAAGGGGAATATCCGTAACTAATTATGAAAAAATATTAAATTTTATGCTCAGTACGTACACTTTTTTTTTTAAATTGCTGCACCTTTTTGTTGTTCATGGTATACAAAAAGCCCACAATTGGTTTTCATATTTGTGAGTTGGATAATATAATCGTATTTCTGGATTATCAGGTCTATGGATGTTCTTCTGTTAGTTTGCCATGTAGGAATAGTGTGTTCTTTACTTTACACACATGGTATTTTTTTAGAAACCACAACGTGAGTTCCAGGAATTTTTGAAAATAATTTATCTCAAAACATTCAAAGTCTGGGAATGAGAGCACACAATTAAAGTGGACCGTCGACTAGAGCTACGGGGAACAACAGAAATACATACATAAAATATATAGGGTTTAAATTTTATTTATATTTTTATAAAATGTCTTCTTTTCTTATTTATAGAAGATCTTCTCACAAAAAGTTTTTAAGCGAAAATTGTTTGATATTTCTTAAATAACGTTATATTAGATTGAAAATTGCTAGTTTAACTACGTCTATATTCCCGCGTATCATTGGTCAATTCCTCATTAGACTTCAATATAATTTGAAAGTTACTAAATTCTTAGCTTGAGCTGTCAGAAACAATTGAGAACTACAAAAGAAACATCACAGCAGCCCTGTAGCAAGCAAACCTTTATCGAAATGAATCTACTTCATTTCCCTTAAAACCTTCGCACAATCATTCTTGCAGTGGCAAACATAGAAGTACTTAAAAAGTAATATAAAAAATAAAATTTATGTTGAAGCATTTAATACTAATTATCAGTCGAAAAAAATATTGTCAAAATTTAATAATTCGGCACTACTACGTTTTTTAAGAAGGGATATAAAAAGATAATATATTTCAAATGTTACACGTGTTTAAACATCTTCTTCAAAATTGTTGCAATAATTATGAAAATCTAGCTCTTGGCATATATACTAGTGAAACTATTATTACGTATGCATTAGCATACATTGGCTATCGCTTCAATATATAATTAAATGTTAAAGTATGTAAGAATTTATTCAAAGACGTTTATATAAATAATTAAAAATACACAAATTTTTTAAAACACTTCCATTACGTTTTACATAACAACTGTTGCTTTAATATATAAGCCAAAATATATGCCTGCCTGCATTGTGGTTAAAGCAATGAGCAGACTATTTTTTAATGTCACAATATTGTCAGAAAAGTGTTCGGAAAACGCCTGACAATCGCGTAAACTTACAACTTTTGACTCGCAAACAATTATATTGTAAGACATCTAACACTCGTGCGAACACCCTGTTTCGCCATTGTCGCATAGTTGGCAGATACTACATATCAAAAAAAGGGTTAACATCCATCTACTACGCAGATTACGTGATGATATTAATAGGGTGAAACCACCCTGCAGTTCTATGTGGGAAAGACATATATGTAATAACTGAAATAGAGAACGACAACTGTTGTAAGTCAACTAGCGGCAACTTCTTCTAATTTCGAAAGATGTAACCGATGATGCTGCCAAAGTGAAAACCTCACCAACCAATTATTTTAATGGACGTAATAATGATTCGTTAACGGCTTAAGGATTGCCGTCGCTCTGAATAAGTCAGTTTCACTCATTGAAGCCGTTAGTTAAACAGAAATGAACTTCTTTATATTGACCGAAAAGTGAATACTGGACTTCGTGGCCAGACTTAAATATTTTCGACAACGTGGAACCTTTGCTTTGGCGTTTGACTCACCGAACCATAACGAGTAAATATGTCAACATATTATGACACTCTTAGCTGCGAGATTGTAGCTACGGATATCGACAGCTCTAAAGTAATGCGAACTAAACTTAACAATTCATACTCAACAAAAAAGAAATAAAAAAAAATGTGTAATTATTTTCCTTCTTATTTTAGAGGTAAAATCAACATGACACATACAACTTTTATGCATAAACTTTTAGACAATCAGAATATTTTATTGCACTTGAGCGAGAACTCAGTTCGCAACTTCTTGTAAAATTCTAAGCAAAGTGTCAAAATATTTAGAAAAGTTCACTAAACAATTATTATATTTAATTTCCAAATCGAAACCCGAATGCCAAACACAATAATTGTTTTTCCACTTTCCTTGACAACTGATGTTTGGTGTTAAGCTTAAAGAAACAACATTTTTCTATTTTGTTTTTGAAAAGCTACAAAAAACGCCCAACTTTATAGAGACATGAGTTTGAAAATTTCGAAGAGCAGCAGCATTCCAGTTTTTCGTAATGAAATTCAGTGAGAAAAAACAAGGGAAATCTTTATTTATTTATTTGCTAACATTTCAAAATGCTAATTACTCTTGAGTGACAACGACTTATCGTTAGCGTTCGCTGTTGCGACAATTTAATGATTTTGTTACTCCAGACTTTTTTTAATGTTTTGTTTTGATGAATTCGGGGTGTTGTAGCGAAACACCTTAAATCCACCCACCCAAGATTCATTCCACCTCTTACTTGAGAATATTTTATAATAGTTGAATTGTTATTTAGCCAAATAATTGAGAAATTCTACCCACATCTAGAAGAGTCAACGTAAGCATATTTAAAAATTCATTTGGAATATTATGGAAAAGGTTAGTTGGTTGACAGAAGGAACATTTAACCACCCCAATCATCCTGCAGCAGTTAGCGATGCTATGGGTTTGAATTTTTAATGCGCGGCTAAATGAGCGACCACTGACGGTAGTGATTTGTAGCCACTTATATAAATTGTCCTTTTTGGTTTACTTGTCTGACAGTATTGCGAGTTTGCTACATCTGATTTGTTGCAAAAGCTCTCCAAAACTTGTCTGACTGTGATGAGTTAAACACTGTCTTTTGACACTCACATGCAAGGCACCAATGCATGTTGGTTTAGATGACAGGCTGCTGCTGCTGCTATGAAAGGGTTAAAGGACATTATCCTGTACATCATATATGAACATAATATATTATTTATGACCATGTCCTTTAGCTCATGTTATGGCTTTTGTTAAAAATAATGTACTCACTGTGAAATGAGTACACTGAAAAAATTTGTCTCTTGATGAAATATTATATTGAAATTACTAACTTGAATTACTAATTTTCATATTTATTTAGTTTGCAACATTTTATTTGTAATTCCTGTCAAAAAGTATACCGAAAGCTTCTCGACAGAAAAAAGTCTTTTAATAATTTAGGCTACTGCAACACCTTTTAACGTAAGTGTTCCTCTCTGCTGGTATCCCATCGCAGTCTACACTTTAGCTGGGACTCCTTTTTATTTATAAGTCCTCAATTACTATCAGTGTAGTTTATTAAAAGCACACAGTTTCATCAGCTACTTAGCAACATTAATATGAATGAATTAAACAGGTCGTCACCAGACACTTTTTTGAAAAGATATTTCCATATCCATGTCAAAGTCTGTCAAGTTTTAGAGCAAACAACTTTCGGAAGTCCTTTTCGTAGAGTTGTTTCTAAAACAGTTTTTACTTTTCTATGCAAGAGAATATTTTATTAGCACCATAGAAAAGTTTCATGATTTTTTTTCTCCACATTGTAATTTTTGTTTATTATTTTGCAGTCCCATGTCTGTCCGCCTAAATGCAGACAGCAGTCTGTTAGAATTGTCTTTGAGCCTGAGGGTATGTGTATTGTCATTTAATTGTCACTTTGATGGATATTCAATGTGTCTCTTTTTGTAGTTATTGCTTTCTTTTGACTTTTAAGTATCCTTTCTTTGTTGTTCTACTCCTTTGCTGTGTAGCCATTTAGAGCACATCTTATCTAGTGTCTGTGTGTTGCTCGTTCATGCATTCATTAATCTTGAGGATTAATTATTTGTTACAAACTGAAAAACCAAGTTTGTGATATCTTTCATTTGTTAATGATGTCAATGGGTCTACCGCAATTGGTTGGTCGGTAGTTAATTGATTAGATAATTATTGTTTGCTTTTGCTCTTCTCTGTGACGTTATTTATCAAACATCTATTTGCCCATACTTGTGTTGGGCTCTTGCTCGCTTCATAATTAGTCAAATGAACGAGATTTTGTCAACTAAAGCACCTTTTTTAGTAACGAAAGAAGTGGTTTTTACAATTAAATCTTTGATTTGTTAGATAAAATTATTCAGAATAAAATAAATATTTTAGACATCCACATCGGCATGAAATAATTTCAATGTTTAATATGGACTCCAACAAGCCGAGGTAATTTTTATCAATTTGTTCTTAGAATCGGTTAGGAAATCGGGTTGACACATGCATTTACATTGATTCAATAAGGAATCTCTTGCCATATCCCCGTTGTTTTGGGAAATAACTTTTCATTATTCCCTGAAGTTAATACATGGATTCTTCATTCAGTCAAAAAATAAGAAAAATAATTTCTGGGATTTAGTTAGTAACAGTTAGGAAAACACATTGAGGAAACTGTATATTGAGGCTACCCAATTTTTCTACAAAGTGCGCACAATATTACATTAAAGCTTGAGTGTTATCTAACGGCTTGGGGCAATCTTCTTACCCCTCCTCTAAGCGTAACACAATTTAATACATGGATTACATATTTCTATTGAATGCAAAATCGGAAGATGTGTCTATCAATGGCTGGCCTTACAAGGAGGTATTTATTCAATATTTTGTCTTAATCTTGTGACAATTAGACAAAAAGTTCTTTCTATTTTTTTAAGCTTGTGGTTCCTTATATTCCATATTTTTCCGCACCACACAGGGGAGCCAAAAACCTTTTTTCTTCGCAATCGCTCCAATAAAGCTTCGTAAATTAGGTGGGTGTAACTCTTAAACGAATTGTATGCATTTTTGTAGCAGAAAACAGCCTGCGTAGTGTTTCCCTAGTCAGCGGAAGACACACACTGCCATGCCTGTAACGACAAACGCTTAAAGCTATTGCTGGTTTCATTACTACCCCCTTAAGTTGTTACTATTAAGTTGCTTATACCTGCATAAAAACAATACCGTTCTTGTTGAAATTCAATACGTTTTACTGCTTCACCAAACCCCAAGTTCGAAGAAAACGTTTGGTTACAAAATAAGGAAGACAATTACCTCTATCTGTAAAATTCTAAGAGTGAAGGTCGCTTGATTTGATTTGGATAGATTTTAGGATACGTTTTTTCTCCACGCTTCCATTAACATCTTGCCGCTGTATGAGGAGCAAGTAAGTGAGTGCAAAGTAGTTATTAATTGATGTTCAAAATATAAATTTGTTATCTGCACACGTCTCCGCTAAATTGTGTGCCAATGAATAGGAATTATAGAAAATTTGCTGTATCAAGAAGAACTTTGAAACTATGCATGTTGCTCAGATTCAGACACATTTTGAAATTATATTAAATATATAATTGAGGCACAAACTGAGTGAAACAATTTATTTTTTGTATCTGCAATGTAAACTTCAAACAAAAAAGCTCTTTCAGTTATACTTTGCATTCGTATATCATATTTAAGCAAATATTTGAACAACTTCTAGAATGGTTCTACACTTTTTCAAAATTACTTGCTGGACGTAGCATTTGATTACGTCAACCTTTTAGCTTTTCCTTGTATTTTTCAAGTTTTCCGCTCAAAATTCTGTACGTCAAACCAATCGCCGATGAACAGCGTTACATACGTAACATTTTGAGAGCTTTAAGCCATTTGATCGGGTTATACCCGCCAGAAAAAACTTAAATGACATGCTGTTCGAAAATCATTTTTTGGCAAACATCTTTTATGAGAGATTATATTTTTTTTCTAAACACTAAGCCCCGGTTAAAGAAAACTTTATTTTCGGGTATTTAAGAAATCTTTTTCCCAAAAGTACAATGATGTCAATGAAACAGGCAAAGAACAACCTGCTAAAGACAATAATTATTATTTAAAATAATATATATATTTTCATATTAGTACATATATTTGGGAATGGTCGCTTAAACCATTTTAATTTTAAATTTAGTTCCTAGTTTTCACTAGGGCTAATGCAGACAATCAGGGAACCTTTACCCAACAATTCTTGGAATAACTAGAGATATTATTTCTAACTTTCACTTAAATAAGTGAGAAATCTAAAGCAAATATCCAGAACATTTTTTGATTTCTCCTTATAAAGTGAATCAGGAGTTATATCTCTAATCGCCGATATACCTCCAGAGAAATTCCTAATCGTTAGATATGTGTGTTTGAAATATATTGATCCTGATGGGTCATACGCCAAGGCTCCTAACATCTTAACAGTAAGATCAACAATACGTCTGACTAAACTTTGAAATAGAGGTTTGGCTACACACATTTCTAGAACTTTTTTAGCAAGCAATATTTGTACCAGGACGAATCGAAGAGTATCGCTTAGACATGTTTTGAAAATTTAGAAAATAGTCGTATTGCAACTGGTAAGTTTGTTGGGGTCCTGGAGTTTTTCGTTCCTCCTTTATTAATTTTATTAATTATTTTAATTTTTCTTTCTATAAGAAAATGGCTTGAGTCACATTCCATTTGCGTATGTCCACTTATTAAACATTTTGGTTCAATCGCCATTTGTGTTTCCATAATAAAAGCGAACATGCATTAGATGATATCACATTGCGGTTTCGGTAGAAACAGCCATCTGAATAGATAATTACGTTATGAATTTCTGGCGATAATGTTTGGATCTTCCTCAAGGGTTTAATAATACACGTCACATGAACGGAAGATACTAGACATTCATCTCTCTCATCCCGAACATAATTGTCTGATTCGTGTGTTGAAATATTGTATGTTGTGAAAATTTGTAGTTGTAACATCATTTTATAAAATGCAGTACTAGACTTTAGTTGAGGGATTGATTTTACTGCTTGCGCATCCATACATATAACTACACACAACCCGGACTCACCATATTTTAAGTCATAATATTTTTGTAATCGCATTTTTTTATTTCTTCTCTACGTTTTTTATAATGTTCATCTGAAGATTATTATGTGATACGCACATATCGCACTGATCTCTTTTAGGTTTAATATGGAATAATTCGATTCCCTTAATAGTTCTGCAAAAATTGGGCAGGACAATTTTATGTTCCCATTTTCTTTTTTTTTAATCACACTCTGCGACATACAGCTGGCAAATTTCCTGATAGATGGAAAAATCCAAGTCAAAATATAATTTTATGGTGTCCTTCCGACAATAATGGGACTCCACTTTTGGCAACTCATCCAAAAATTTTTTTAGATATTTGCGTCTTTCTTCGTTACGCATTCCTGTAACAGATGAAGGCTTGGCAGTGTTGCCTAGACTTGAATTCTTATCAGGACTTTCTTATACACCATATTTACCGGCCCCGCTTAACCAATTCCGAGCCATCTTTGATTTTAATACGACAAATCTGTAGTCTGATTGAATTATGACTCAAAAAATATTGAATTGTCTGCGTTCGTCTTGATTTTTCAGTGGAATTAATTTTTGTCTCTGAACTGCTTGTAAGAAAGATGAAATGCATCCGTTTTTGCTCCCAAGACATCTTCCAGAACAAATTAAAAATTTCACTTTGGATGAGCTCTTTAAAAGATAAACAATTTTTAAGCGCACTCTTCTAACGAAATTCTGATGGACTTGCTACTCCTAGTTTTCTAGGAGGCTTAAGAAACCGTTCTTTATTCGATATGCCAAAATATTGAAAACATTCCATTTTTTATCTATATATGTTATATGTCCATTCGGACTTTCTTGCAACATTTTTCCTTGTTCGGATACCACCTGAATTCCCCGAATCAGAGTCAAATTTTATAGTATTATTTTACTTTTTTATTCAAAACTTTTCACTCTTAAACCATAAATAACTCAGATCGTCCACAGACGGTCATCAGAAAATATTATTTTGAACAAAGAAAGCATTCTGTACGTTGTTATCATCCGAAGAATTCAATAGTTTGAGGGTTAAACAATATTTTCCACAAAGAGCAAAGTGAACTGATCGGAGTACTAAACTATTTGTGTGCATAATTATATTGGGAAGTTCCATTTTGTTAGTATAATATTTTTCCTGCTTGTCAAGAACAGAGACACATGTCGATTAGAGCTGTGCCGAACTTCATCAAACACTCTCAAACGCTCGTTTTTGACAACACCAACCTCTAATCAAACCCATTTAAATTACGTGGGCTTGATTAGAGGTTGTTGTTGTCAAAAACGGGCGTTTAAGAGCGTTTGATGAAGTTCGGCACAGCTCTAATGTCGATCCGTCGTTTTTAAAAAATCGAGCCGCCGCAGTTTTTAAATTTTTTCGCTTTAGCGAATTTGTTAATTTTAGCGGCGCTTACATACTTGTATTGTTGTGTCATTGAGAAAACCAATCAAACGAAATAAAAACCATTTAGGCCTGTTTTGAAATTGTTATAAATCTGTTATTTGCAATTGTATCCACCTGAAATTTTAAGGCCAGTTGCATCTGACATTTGTCTTTCAGAATAAACAAACAACACTTTTTGAAAAAAATTGAATCAGGCCTTTTTTATATTAAGCCATCGGTTTATATTATGAAATAATAAAAAATGATTTATCGTAATATCAAGAATATCGTTAAATATATTAACTGCCACAAATAATTGTCGTGCTAAAATTGGAGCTAAATTGAAGATAATCAAGAAACACTTCCGCAAAAATAACTTTTGTTGCTTAACCTTCTTTGGCTGTTGTGGGACAACATTCATTTAATTTTCATTGTATTTGATTTACTTTGTAAGTATATAAGTCTGGAAAAGAAAAACATATATTTCATACACACACTGATTTTTTCATGATGTATCTGATTGTTTAATTGAGAATTGGTTATATTCGATTAATTGTTAAACCGGTTATTTTGTGTCGATTCACCGAAGTTAAAATATTTTAAATTTTTTTGCATTATTATAACTTGTTGTTATTTGTTTTATACAATTTGTTTTGTCTTCTCTTTAAATAAGTTACGCACTTCCTCTATGAAAACGCACTTCTTCAAACTAAAAGCAATTTGAGATACTTAAGTACTTTATTCACTTCTAGAGTCTTAGATAATATAAAGTCGATATATACTCTCACATTTCTAGAAATAGATATGAACATATTTGGATTTAATAATTTCCAATTCTTTTGAAGTTTATGAATATGGGGAATCTTGTTTAATGTCGTAGAAAGCAAGAACCAAGTAGGTTTACAAATTTGTGTGCTTACAACGAAATAATAAAAATTGTGAAAACGGGCTTGAGAACTACCAAAATTCGTAAGCACTAATATTACAGTGAATAAGTTTGACTCCTGTCACAAAGCTGGAAACTGTTTCCGCGGCATTCCTAAAAAGTTTAATTTTTCTTTTCAATACACAATATATAAACAAAATGATGCTTGTAGATGATAATTAATAATTTCATTAGCAATCGGGTTATTGAGTTTATAAATATAAAATTTCATTGTTTTATTGCTTTCATAGTAGGCAACACTGGCGTTACGAAATAGAAACTTGGGCAGCTGTTTATTGGAAATATTGGTAACGCGTATTAGCTGTCGCAAAATGATAACACGCTCTGTAAAATTTCCTATAAAGTTTAAGGATTACGTTCATATGCAAATAACAAAGAAAAATTGAAAAAGAAAAGTTTTTATTGATTTAATACTTCTGTATATTGTGCGACCTCTTAAAAGACTTAGCGCGTGTTTATTAATCCATGATCAGCAGTACACAATCAGAAATTGTTTTAAAAAGCAGCTGTTTTCAATATGGAAATATTGTGGTTTTAAGCAATTTACTCCACACCACAGAAGTAAAACTGAACAAAACTTAAGTCGAATGAATTCATGAATGAAATAAATTTCAAAACACTTTACGCTCGTTAAGAAAATGAGGGGGAAAACCAACGAAATTACTGTGGGATTAAACAGATTATTAAGCAACACACTTTGTTTTGACGTTTTCGACGCCAGTCCATTCAATATTTAGGCGCTTATACACAAAATGCACAACAAGTATTACCCAACAATCACATTTTGTTAAAAAACTTGCTAAATATTTTAAATTTGCTTACAATTTGATAATATTAGGACTAATTATTTTGGGCTCAGAAGCTGATTAAGCGACTGCACGGTATCATTTCAAAAGCAGTTCTCAATAACACTAAAGAGATGGTTTCTTGAACCGGCAGATATAATAAAACATATGGCTCTAATCCATTCGCTGTGGATAACATTAACTACTCCCGGCTATTTCCAGGACCTAGAAAATAGCAAGAGGCTACTAAAAGTACTTAATTGCTGCAGAAAAAGAGTAGCCAATTAAATTATTTTGTTATTGTCTTGATGTGACGTTCACAAATTGTTGGAGAAAAGAAGAATAAAAAATTTAACGTTGAATTGCCTGATACGGGAAGCCGAGAATATTCTATTGGTGGCTACAATTGCCTAAGAGTTTGATGCTACAAGACCTTAGATCTCAAGTGTTCGCTAGGGCATCCCTCACTTAACGTACAACTGAGTAGAATTTTAATTTGCCTTTGATTTGTTTACTGTGTTGGCATTGTGTGCATAATATTGTAAACACTTCTAGGTTAGCGAAGCAGGTCGAAAGGAGATAGAGAGAAAAAATGAAGCATGACTTGTGAACATGTCATCGTTAACTTCAACGCCTTTCAAATGTCAGACAATAGACTCTAAAGATTAATGAATCTGCAGGTAAAATTGGTGGCCTTTCCTGAATATGTTACCTAAAGTCAAACCAATCCAAGAGATTGATTGATTTGTTTCAGCGCCTTATTCTCTTCTTTCTTTTTATATTAATTAGTATTTTTCATTGTGAAATGTCTGGCTAAAGGATTTTAGGGGAAAACGATCGTTTAACACTGATAAGAAGCATGTTGTAGGTTTTGTTCTTAAAACAAACAAAAATAAAACAAAAAAATTGCTGTTCAGCTTTTCTGTTGACTACTTCTCATTAGATCTACTGATGCCACATTTAAATTTTCACTTAAATATATAAAATAAGTTTCTTATAAATACGTTTATATAAAAGTTGAAATATAAAAACAATAAATTTCTCTACAACTAATAAAATTTATCGTCTTAATTCATCGCCCTAATGAAATCTATAAACAATGACCGACCAACTTCACTTACCCAATCGGATGTCTGTTATCCATCATGTAAATCTTTGGGTTTTAAAACCGTTCTTCAACTGTTGAGAAGGTATGTACATGCACATGGTAACGAATAAGTATAAATAAAATAATTTTATTTGGTATAGAATTCACATGCGACACTAATAAAACCATACGAGAGCTTTATGCATTTCATAAGCGATTTACACCATATCCTGGAATACATATTCAATAAGAGAAGTTTCTCTGTGGTCCAATTTTGAGGAGTGTGGTTTTAATTTCAGCGATGAGTCTACACAGATTATTTTGCCGAATAAATAGGCTTCGGTTTCGTTTAGTGGCAGTTAGTTGGAAAAGTAACTTGAAAGGAAAGTGTCCACATGTATTCAGACATATCGTCGACTTAGGGGATATCATACATAAGTTTTTTTTTATTGTGGAGGCTCAAACTAAAGTAAATATATCAGGCAGACAACACATATTGATATATTTTATAGGCATGTTTACACTTTAAGCAGATGATATACTTCTTCGAGGTCTTTGCAATAATTTGTTTACAAAACGATGACGATTTTTTTTAAATATAGGGTGTTTTTTGTAGAGTGATACAAGTTTAAATCATAATAAAACAAAGTAATGTATTTTTAATATTAATAAAATGGTCTTTATTGGATAGAAAATTTTATGCCATTAATGTTTAAGTATGATTTCGGCCACGGCTGGCGCATACAAAGCGTAATCTGGAACACCAATTTTCACAAACAGTAACATTCTGACCATCATCGTTTTTGAAGACATATGGGCCAATGAATCCGCCATCCCAAAAAAGCGGACCAAACAGTAATTTTCTGTGGATGCAACGGTGTTTCGACAAAAGGTTGTGGATTCTCCTCACTCCAAATGCGATAATTCTGTTTATTTACGTGCCCATTCAACCAAAAATGAGCTTCATGGGAAATTAAAATTTTGAATGGACGAGGTGCACTATAAGTTTGACGAACAGAACCATTACTTTGATTAAAAATTTCCACAATTTTCACGTCTTGCTCTGGTGTAAGTCGATCCCAAATGAAATGTCAAAGCAAACTAAACAAAAATCAACTATCAGCTGTTAAATGGGTGGTCAAATAAAGCAGTTATGCCATCTCAAATTTGAATCACTCTATAAAAAACACCCTATACATAAGTATATATTAATATGTGATATCTTAGCTCTTGCGAAATCATATTCATTATCGTTTACTTCAGAATTATATTTTATTTGTATATTATCATTCGAGCTTTCAGGATTAATTGTTAATAATTTTACATTATTTTTTTAAATCAATTTCGTTTCGCAATCTCAAACAGAATACTATAAAATATTTTTTCTTGATATAATGGCATACAATTTTAATTAAGTTTCTTACAGATACTTTGTAAGGATATAGAAAATTGAGGATTTGTAGTGCATCTTTTCATTGAGCCAATTATCACTGATGTTGTAATTGGAAAATTTTATTGAATATTTCTACAAAAATTAATTTAAAAAGTCCCTATTTATCGTGGAATTAATTTACTGTTTTATGTGAAATACGATTTCTGGTCAATGAGCAAAACATTTCGTTATATAAAAATAAAAACAATTGCATGTGGCGCAATCATCTTCATTGTTGAGCAAAGCTACTGTTAGGGTTTGAAAGTTTAATAGCTTTTCAAATTAATTTTTATTTCATATTTTTATGTCAGTTTCTGTGAAGAAAAGTTGGGAAATTTGAGATGGAGCAAAACACAATAGAACAGCGATCAAAACTTTAATTCAGATCCTCAAGCGTGCTTTTCCTCGTTTTTTTCAATGCCCCCATTTTCACTTGAATGGTTTCGTAAACAAGCAAAATTCCAGGATATGGGTTGTAGAGAATCCAAGAACAGTTCATCAATAACAATAACACCCAAATAAGTGTACTGTTTGGGGCGGTGTATCGCCTGAAAGGATTACTGGTCCATATTTCTTTGAAAATGCCCATCACGCCCCAGCTGCAGGTAATTGAGCTGAATATCGAACGATGCTGAACAATTTTTTGAGGCCGGCTTTAGAAAACCATTCAAAGTTGTGGTTCCAACAAGATGGACCCACAGCTCATACAATGGGTGTATTAAGGGACCTCTTTGCTGGATACATTAATTCGCGCAGAAATGGTTTTAATTGGCCCCATATTCAGCGGAATTAACAAGCCAAAGATCATACCATGCAAAATATACTGGAAAGACAACCAATTTGCGAAGCCGAATTTTGCCATCACTTGCAGATATAATTTTTCAATACTTAAGCCAAATATATTCCTCATTAATATACTTTATAGCAAAATAATAATTAATTAAATAAAACAGTTCTTAAACATTCAACCCCTAACGGTAGTTTTGTTCCACCCTGTATATAGAGCTCCTGAGCAAACTCAATTGCTTGAATTCCTGATTGAGAATTATGGCCACTTTGATTTAAGTCAGTATTTTAATAATTATAGCTCAGCCTTATTTGTTCTAATATATTAAATATTGCTTGAGCTCCGTCTACCGTCACAATTTTTCTAGTTAACGAACGCATAGTTCTCTTAGAGTTTCTCAATTGAGGTAGCAGAATTTTAATATATTCCAGCTATTTCGGCTCAGTTAGTGAGAATATATTCTATAAAGAAGAACAACTCTTGAGGCCAGCATGAAAGAAAAGAATGTAGATATTTTTTCTTCTCTAAAGTTGTTCTCGCTGAACAAAAATCTCATAAATTATGTATTTTTGCCTTTTTTGTAAAACGTATTTTTATATAACCTAATAGTGATATATTTTTATCTTTTTTTCGCTGAAAATGTAAATTAAATTAAATGCTATAACGTAAAATCAGAAATACATAAGGCCTTAATTATATAAAAATCTTTGCGTTAGTGAAACTTAAACGAACACAGAGGATCATTTTCTTATTAATAAAAATTTTGAAAGGCAAAGCAATAGCAAACATTTATTTTCGTGAAGAAACTGTACTCAAAACAAAAAGAAAAAAATGTATAACAAATTTGTTCTTGTTCTCTTATAAATTTCTTTAACTCAAAATTTCGAATAAACTTTCAATTTATTTAAGAAAAGTCGCCTATTGCGAAATCTCTAAACTCTCGGGTCGGAGCCAACAAGTTTTATTTATGAAATCCCCTGAGACATACAAATAATTTTAAATAATTTATGTATGTCAATTTATTTTATGTACATAATTATTTCACTCATATATATTAAAATAACTCTATTTTTAAAAATTAAATATCTAATTTTACAAAAAAAATTTTATATTTACGACAACTACAAATGACTTTCAATTTTCTATAAGTAAAACAGATTCTTAATAATTATCTCAATATTGTTAATAATCGCTTCCTGATAAGCCGAAAATACCCACTTATTAATACTTTGGAAGTAAAAAAAGTACAAGCGTTGCTTAACATTTGATATAAGGACAGCTTGCCTTGAGATAAGAACCCCCAATTTTTAACAATAATCGAAATATTTTAACTAATTTTAGGTCAACAAAAGTATTGAGAAATAACGCCAAATATCATGGTATGACGATAATGTTTATTGATACGAAAAAATATATCAAAATCAATCCATGTTTGCTTGAAAAGTATTTGTGCCAGTGGGACAACTGCTGCAGCCTATTATTATATTTTCCATTCTTCTTGTGAAGAACACAGTTCAACTCGTGAGTTTACAAAAAGAGATTTAATTTTGTATGGAAATTACGCTTTAATTTGTACTTTACATTCGTTTTTATGAATACCGCAGTAAGATCTCATACAAGAGTCAATAATTACCATACCCATATATGTTTAATATATATATATATATATATATATATATATATATATATATATCATTGAAAAGTTTTCTTACAAAACTTTCCTTAAAGTAGATATCAAATACATATTATTTTGCATGAATATCGGGGCTAATTTTCATAAATGTTTTCATGCATATAATAAGATTTTTCAAAATTTGTGAGATCGTGTAATAAGAGATTTATTGAAAATTATTCCCAAAAGTAAGAGTGGAGATATCAGAAATTTTAAACTGATGCATTATTATTATTATTTGCACCAGCACTCTGGAGTTGCCCCCAGTGTTTTCCAGAAGAAGATGGGACGATATAAATTTTTTGTAATTATTTTGCTTTTGTCTTTGTCGGTATTTTGTCAATGTCCGTATTGTTCAGCGACCGAAAACAACACGATCATGCACTAATGCAAATCAGAAAAGTTCGACACCATATTCATGGTCAAGAGCGTAGTCGAACTCAGGACCATTAGCTTCGTTGCCTTGAGGTAACTCTTTCTTAAAAGATCTGTGTGCATTTCTGCAATATTAACTTGGTGTATTCTGTGACACCTACAAACTTATTTATGTGGTCATCTAAAATATATATGACAATTCTAGAATGAAACATCTTCAATTTGAATAGGAAATGGTGTATGTTTAAAGTTTATATGAGACAACGGGTATTCGAACAACATCTTGGGTTCATACGCGTGCCGTTAACGTGTTGTTGCTTTTTATTATATTTTGCCCTCTATGACATTTATGCCGAATGTACGATATGTAGACAGTTTTGAGTCTAACTGCCGTTTCGCTATTCCATCAGCAGCTTGTTGGCAAAGCCATGCAGACATTCGGCAAGACTTTACCAGATGTACTAGTTAAGTAGCAGAATGAGAATAGTAGAGCGATACTTGTAAGTATATTTGCATTTCTTGCGCTCGTATATGTGACAAACGTGCTTTTTCTATTTAAGTACGAGCGAGTATTAAGGCCAGCAGCGGTCGTCTGTCTATCTGTCCGTCCATCCGTTTTCTGTACAATTGTTAAGTTAAGAACACTTTTGACTTCCTTCGTCAGTTTATTGTTTCTTATACGCTACTTGGGGTTTTCTTTTATTTCTTCAGTTTTGTTTTACGATAAATTTATGTGTTCTCGCACTACAGAATTGCTTTTGTTAGTTTTTTGTGGTCTTTTGAATTTCTTAATAATTTTGCATAATAATAAAGACTTGAACTGAAGTTGTTCATTACTAAAATGGTGGTTGCGATATTCATATTGAATTATATGGACTTTTTATGATCTAATCTTTATTATCAGTAGCAAATTCACTAACAACATCCTCGTAATACAGGACTAATGCAAGTTCATGTATTACTAATGCAAAAACTCTTAAATTCATTTTTTTATTTGTTTCCGGATATTTTCAATTGCACATATTTCCTGTTTCTACTTGTTGGGTGTTTAGATATGCGTACGTGTTTCCAGTGATATGCGGCTAAAGCATAAATTATATTTCACTTTAGAGTTATTAAAATATGTTTTATCCTTTAAGCCAAAAGATTCTATAAAAGATATTTAAAGTTAACTTAAGAAGAGATGTGGAGGAAATTTTGAATTAAAAAAGTCCAATCCTGTTAAACAATTTTGCTGCGAAAGGTGTATCGCTCAGCTCATGAACATTTATTCTCTAAAGAAGAACAACTTTTGAGGCCAGCATGAAAGAAAAGAAAGTGGAACTTTTTTCTTCACTACTTTTCTTTTCAATGACGCTGTCAACTCCCAAGTTGTTCTCGCTGAATAAAACAAGTGAAAACAGCAAAATCTCATAAATAATATTTTTTCTTGCCAACAGCCAAATATAAAGAAAAAAAAAACGCAGAAAAAAATCTCAACAAGGTGTTTTAACTGTCTTGTTTTTCCTTTTGAATGTTTATACTCCTGCTAGATGCAAGGCACAACTTGTGTTGGCAAAATAGAATAAAGAGAAAAAAGAAATAATGATTCTATAAAATGCAAAACAAATCTCAGGTGTAAACAGCTTGACACCACCCCGTCTGCAGCAAGAAACTAAAACAACAACAAACTTTTTACACTGTTGCTTACAACACTTTCGCGAAAGATGATGGTCAGAATATGATGGCATTAGGAAATGTTCCACCACAATCATATCCACAGAAGGACGAAGCAGACAATAACCAAGCAGCCATCATATAAACATTGAGAAAATTCTCTGGTGATGTCAGAAAACTAAAATCAAAATGAAAATCTAAGAAATATTTGTTTGAGAAAGTGTAGGTCGTTGTTATTATACCCTGCAAGTATTGCCATGGCAAATTCAAGTTTTAAAATTGTATAGTGGAGTAGCTATTAAAGGTCCTTATGAATGGATTTTTTACTTTATTTGAGTGATCTGTCGAAGCGTGTATTGCACAGAGCGACAGAAGTAAAATATGTATTAAACAAAGTGACATGTTTGCGGATTCCTTCTACTAATATTTTGAGCACCAACTTCTCAAGGTGCTCATGAGAGGTACGATGAAGCCTTCATTCAACCAGGGTACAAGGATTTACACCATTTTCCCTCCTCTTGTATAGCACTCTTGTATACTTTTACTCAAAATAGATATACTGTCACAGAAAAAATAGTGTTTTCAAATGTCTTAAGAAACGAAGAAACTCTTCGAAAAATTGATACACAGAAGGACATAAGGATCTCTAAAGCTGGTTTTTATTTTTAGGCTACAATTTTGGAACCGTAGAATATGCGTGCTGAAACTTAAATGAAAGTGTGGAAAATTCAATATATAGTTTTCTTTTAATCTTGGAAAAATGCTCTACGTCAAACGTTAGATTTTATGTCAATGGATAACTGGTTAATCGACGTAAATGAACTGTCTTTACAGCCAACTTTAAATGAATCGTGTTAAAGGGCAACCGATTGAATACAATATTATACATATATAGAATATAAAACAAACATGTTTCTTTTAGTCTTGGTTTTTAAGAAGTCAGTTAAACTTGGTTTAGCTAATCTCAAAACAGATTTGTGCTGCCACTACTCAGTTTGTATGTAAAATAGCTTAGATATGCTTAAAATGTTGGTGTTTACTGAAACATAAAAAAATAGTCCATTGCGCCAGAAATATCATGTATTCAGACTACGTCAAACTAAGTTTAAACTTTTTATATATTTTAAAACAAGATAATACACAACTATATAAACATATAGTACAGTTTGCAAAAATCGCAGTTGTTCGAAATGCCCTATTGTACAGGTCCGTAGCTCCGCTCGTGGGCCATTTGGTACATGTTTATCAATAACATTAACACACATGCAACTCATCTATTCCCATGTGTAAAATTATGCTCAATGGGTTGTTCTCCCCGAATGTTCACAATAATGGGAGTCTTAGGCTTTTATTCACGAGCCCCATGTATTGTTAATTCCCATTTCATTTGCGACTTCTTCATACGTCTTACCCTTTCGCCTATAGGATTTATTGGTCATATCCCATAAAATAGGGTATGATCGAGTTAAATTAATTAATTTTGTTGTGCTTTGACTATTTAATTTTGCCTCCATTGTGATTGTTTTGGTTAGTACGCAATTAGAGTTAGCGAAAGCTTCATATAAACAAATTCTTAGGGGGACATTTGTTAATGTTTTTATCATTAATTTTATGATGAAGATGTTCGCTTAAAAATATATAAAGAGCCGTTTTATATAAAGGTTATAATATATTTATAAAAAGTTTTACATCCATAAACAAAACATGTTGAATTTATAATTAATTTTTATCATAATTCTGACACTTTTCATATATAATGCGATTGGGCAACACTGTTTACTTACTTGTCATTTTACTTTCAGAAAGTGTTGAAATATTTGTTTCAATGATATTTTGTTGAAAGTCGAGCCGAAGTTGAAAATATGTGACTGTGTTAATGAAAAAGTGTAAGTGAATTGCGACTTTCATTTTATACAAAAACAAGACTTTTGATATTTATTTTCAAGATATTGAAAAAAAAAACAATATGGCAACGCTGCATGTGGTTAATATTCTAAGGGCACTGATACACGTTCGATATATATTGGGATATTTGGATCGCCATCCATTTTAATGGATTGATGGATGACGAGCGTATGCTACATGTTCAATATTTATCGCGACAGTATTTACGTTATATTTGTGCTGTGCGGAAACCAAAGAGAAGCCTGTTTAACTATATTGCTTGCTTTTTCTTTGAAGAGAAAAGTGGAAAGGAAATGTTGGAGAAAAGAGTGGTTGCAGGATCGGAAGAAATACACACTCAAGTTTAATGGATACAATTCTTCTTTATAAAGAAATAGACGACTTTGAAAATTATTTCCGCATGTCTAGTAATAATTTTAATATAATTTTACGCAAATGTAATTAAATGTTTTCCTTTTTTTAATTTTTTGTACTGCGTCTTTTATTTTGTTTTGTTCCACTTCTTATTAACTTATCTTCTTATTAACTTCTTATTAACTTATCGGGATCTAATATCATGAAAATGCTACACGTTCAATATATATCACGCGATCTGCGATCTGGATTCCATAATTTAGACCATTCTGCAATATGGATCGCTATCCATTAATACGGCATGCTACACGTTCAATAAATATCGCAATACTCGATCGCGTTCAATATATATTGAACATGTAGCAGTGCCCTAAAAACAGACCTGTGGCCTAATTCTGGCATTCGTAATCGAAATAAAACTCGAATCGAAAATTATTTCGATAGCGACATATTTTCCAATGATGTTACTCGATACGAAACGAATAGAATTGGAGCTTAAGTGTTGTAAAGTGTTTACGCAAAACCGTTTTACCTGGAAAAAATGTAAGTAAAAGACATATTTAAAATTGTTTGGACGTATATTAAAACTTTATGTCAACGTATTATTTTTGTCTTCCGGAGGTTTTCAGCATAAAGATGGAAATAACTTTTTTAGTGGATTAAGCAAAATTACAAAGCGGATAGTGGACGAAATGGAACAGCAGTTGTATTGCCAGTTTCTCAAATTTGATCCTAGAAATAGTGATGCATGCCAGAAACATTTTATGAAAAAATATGACATTCCAGGAGTTAAATATGCAATTTTTTCCAGCATATTTACAAATTATTAATTATTTATTCGTTGGGCACACTTTGGACTACAAAAGGCTCCGGATGAGCACATATTTTTTTTATTTCATAAAACTTCCAAGTATTTCCTTTTATGTATAATAAATTTTTTGCATTTTAATCTAAAATTGCTAAATTCATAAAATTTTTCTTTGTCAAATGCTATCATTAGAAATTTCGATTATGTTTACTGGCTATCGAATTAGAGAATACGAAATACTAAAAAACTCTGTCGACCGAGTAAGAAATCGAATGCGAAAATTAGCCTGCCACTAGCACTGCCTAGCCAACATTCCTACCAGCTAGTCTTAGTAACAAACCATAGACACCACGTGAAGTATTAAAGAAGAATCGTCTTACTCTTTGATGACACTACTTGCTGTACGTTAGCAAATGATGATGTCGCCAACACGTTCAGAGAGACCTGCGACATGATGCTTGCGGTCGAGCCTCAAGAGTTAGCCCCTGCGCGTTATGTTTTCAATGACCTTGGCTCTGTGGAGAACCTTGGGCATGCCTACATCTTTTACCAGAATTTCGTAGCCGAACCCACTCCTTTTAGTTTTCTTATATTCAGTTCCGTTGCTCTGTTATTCTATAAATCGGGTTACTAGCCAATTTTTTGTCTGGGAAAATTGAGCAGTCATCTCCCCATAAGTTCTTGAAAATCACCAAGTTAGCTATCGAAGGCCCAGGGGAGTTCCATGAAATAGAAAACAACATTATTTTAGTATTCGAAAATACATAGCGAAAATGAAAAGCGCTGTACTCGGAAGCGAATTGTTCGTGTCTCTATCAACACTTGATTGTTTGATTGGCTGTGTGCAATAAAAAGTCATATTCATTAAATACGAGAGTTGCAACATAACCAAGGTAATGCTGATTCAATTATACGCGATTGTTGCCATTACAGAGCAGCGGATTAAGAGATTAGGAAATCATTATGTAGTTTCCAAATAAGTCCCGGCATAATTCTGAGTTTAAGTTTGGATTTTCAATTATCGAAAGGGAATATTTATTATTTTGTGGTTAGCGTGAGCCAATAGCCTAAATTCTTTTGTAGGTATTATTATCAAATGATATTTTTCTACATTATATTCAATTAAGATATATAATCTAGTGTTCGTAAATTCAGAATTTCTGAACAATGAGCTTAGGAGCAAATATCAGATTTTAATTGATTCTCTGAAAATTGTCATTCGTCGAAGAAAATGAAAATGTTGACTACAAAATTCATATATTGAGAACGCCTTAGTTCCAATTTGATCTCTTTTAGCATAAGACGATCTCATGAACGCTGCAGATTTTGTTGTGAAAGTGCTGCAGACTAATCCGAACTGAAAACTATAACAATTCCAAATGTACAAATTCGACTGGTTATTTTTCACTACAACACCCGCTACATTATCCCCTAGAGATTATTCACCCAAATTATTTAGTTTTTAAAGTGTAATTTAATTTCGTAACAAAAATTAAGATCACACGGGAAGCAAGCTGGTAAGAGATAGTTATCCAACATTCCAACTCAATGTCCTACAATGTGGGATGTGTCCTTACTGGAAACAACTGTTGTTTCATTCGAACACTCGAAGGTCGGCAGCCAGATCCAAATATCTTACAGACATGGCATGTTCTTTATATTGCAAAGCCCGCCGCTTATATTTGATGGCTTTTGTATATTATGAGCTTCAGGTGTAAAGAAATTGATATAAGTTTTGTAACACTTGCCGTAGCATTTCATAAAATAAGCCCAGCAGCTCAATTTTCTCTTCTTTTAATGCTACTAACTATTTTTCTGAACTATTAAATCTATAATAGAGTTTTTTTTATCACTTTTTCGATACTCGGTTCGCAAAATATCTGAAAGAGACATGTGGAAACCTGCCAGAGCTACATACAACGCAACTCTTTTTCAATGATATTGAGCGACTTAAGTTTAATAACCAAAAGGTGTTGCTAATATTAACGTATCTCGTATGTCTTTCGTGTTTATAAATGCCCATGACTGCCACTAATATATTGTTTTAAGCACGTGAGTGCTTCAACTTTTATGTTCACTTACGTGAGCGAACTGAGAGCAAAGTTATTCGCTGCAGCATCTCTAATCTGTACTGTTGGCACATTTTACTGCCGGTAAAGTTTTCGTGTTGAGTTTGGCCTTTTCTTATTGTTATTCTGTTGTAGGACATGTTCTCATTTCTGTTTGTTTGCATCAACATATTTAGCATTCAGAAAAAAGTTAAAAATATGCTGAAAAGTATTGTAAACAAACCGAACATCAGTAACAGATTCATGTGATTCTTTGGAGATTAACATTTGTGGCTGATAAATCTCTGAAGATACTTCACCACATTTACTATTAAGGAGAGAAGAAGTTTTGGTTTTACAAAAACCTTAAGTTGCAATAACAATTCCTTAATTCAATTAAATAATTTTACAAATAATCCATATTTCGTTTAATAATTTAAACACAAATTAAAATATTTTATTCTCTTTCGTGCCTTTAGATTCGTAAGCTGCATGAATATCTACACACTAATCATTTCATCGTAAAAGAAAATCTTTGTTTTATATACACGTTTTTGCAATTGGATTTTATCCTTAAGGGGTACTTTTGAAGCAGCATTATGACACACTTAGGAACAATTCTTTCTGGCGAGTTGGGACCACCAAGTCATTTTTAGCGTATGAGTTAATAAAATTTAGCAATACACACACATATAAAAAGCATAAGTTTGGAGGGATGTGTGAATGTTTATGTGCTTGAGCTCGTATGTATGTGTGTGTAAAATATGTGTTTTATTGCTAAAAACCCTGTGCATGAAATAAAGGAACACACACGTTAAATGAAAATGTTCATAAAAAACTCATAAAGCAAAATTGGTTGAAACACTTTCATTCAAACATCTACACAATTATCCTTGCCACGTCTCTTAATCATATTTTTACTGTCAATGTGTAGAGGGGCTTTTCTGAATGTCTTTAGTTGTACACAAATAAAAACTTACACATGTAAAACTTATGCATGATATAATTTATTTGAGATATTGTATCTTTTGACTTATTACACATTTGCTTTGTTTGTTGTATGTAGAGTTAACCAGCAACGAGCAAAGCAAATGCTTAAGTACAACATATCGTATGCGTTTAGTTTCATTTTATTAAACTGCTTATTTATGTTCAGGTTTATTATTTATGCACAAGTTTTATGCGTGTAATTTGAAAGTAATAAGCTTATAGTGCAAAAATGTGACCGCAGATCATTTCGTTTCCATTTACTCAATTAAATTTCTTCACTGCCCACTTTGAATAATATTTACTTTTGCTGACGGTTCATTTCTGAACTTCAATTTCACTTCGTTGTTAATATGATATTATTTAGATTTTATTTTCTTTCAATACAAAATTTACAAAACTTAAAACTAAACGTTCTCACAAGAAGCCAATGGAATATGAGTATTTATTTATCTCACTTTATTGCTTCATGAAAACTTATAATAAAAAATAATTTGACTTATTTTCAGGAGACTTGCATCTAAACTCAATAGATTTTATTAACGAGTGCTAGATTGGTAATATACTGCAAGCTAATGAATGGTACTGAATTACCTCTGTGTCAATAGGTTAGAAATATATTCTTGATATTATATGTATGCATGTATATATTTATATAATTGCTTATATATGTGTCATAATTATATCAATACGTCTTTATTTTGTGTGAATAATATAAATCCAGGTTCTGACAATAAGATATAGTGTGTTATTTCTAATCAATGTGGAACGTACTATAATTATAATTCATATATAATTCCTATGAGTTCTTACAAATTCAGAAGTGAAGACACTAAAAAAGTTAGTAGTCAGATCAAACATAATTATTATTGAACAGAATGACTTGAATAGATATCGAATATTTGACATTAACTTAAATAAGTTAATAACTTATTTGATTAAATTTAAAGTAAGCGATACGTTCAATAAAGTCCTTCAGTTTTTAGGAGTCGGAAGTTTTTTTAGAGCAAGAGCATGACGGACGATCAAATGGATTACACTGTAGGTGAAATAACGATCACAAACTATAGATGCGTGTTCTACGACAGTTCTTACAAGGAAAACATTCAATTGCTTTTTAACGTGAGGGTCTTTGAATTTCTTTGGATATCGTTGGATAAGTCCAAGAACGCACTTACAATTTTGAAAGCATACTCCATAAAGCTCAATTTTGCTTCCAACAAAACTCCAAAATCTAAAATTGTAACAACATTTTCTAGCTGGTAGTTAATAATAATAATTCACACTGATATGATTTCCTCTATAGAAAGACATGTGATCACATATTTTCAAGTTAAACATAATCAAATTCGAATAACACCACGACTGAAATGAGTCCAAGTCTAAATTATCATTTGCAATTGGAAATTCTTTCACTCTTTATGTCCAATACGGCAACATATTATTTTTGGCGAGGTTTTACTCTACTGTGCATACCGAAAATTACTTATTATTTCATTCAGCAGAAGCACCTAAAATATGTGAAAAAAAATTTTATTTGTTTTCATTTGATTTGGTTATATAAAATTAATTAATCCACCCGTAATAGCACACATCCTTCATAAGAGATTTACAGCTCTGGTTATTTTTAAAGAATATTGTATAAGAACAAAACGAAATATGTTGTCGCACCGATACTTTTCTATATCAATTCTCTTGCATGTTAAGTTGCTCGTCAATAAATATCCAGATTTAAAATCCCTTTACGAATTATAATCATTTGCAGATAGAGAAATTTATGTATGTGGGTCAACAATAAAACAATTAAAAGAAAGTTTACAAACATTAATTCTTGCAGACGACCGACCGTACGGGCATTCTGAAAAGAAAATATTCACATCGAAAAAATTAATTTAAGCCAACAAATCGCTGCTTTTTGTTTCTTTTGAAATGAATAGTCATTAGACAATGTAATTAAAGTGTACTCGTAGTACGGACTACATCCTAAAGATTATTAGAGATAAATTTTAAAAAAATAAAAGCATTTAAAACAAAAGCTACAGCAATACAGAAGCCGAATTTTTAATGACAATTTTTATTAAAACAAAAACGGGTTAAATTAATGATAAAAATGTTCTCTTATGGCTTTTTGTTTTTGGAAAACATTAAGACCAAACTCATACTACATCAAGCCAAACTATATCACATACATAAATGTAACGGTATGTGTTAAAGATATAGATTATGATTTACAATAAAATTAACAGTTTAATTCCAGATCACAACAATATTTACATTGTCTTAAGTCAAAAGTACATGTGTAAGTTTATGTTCGTATCCACATACACACATGCACACATGCACAAAGTATGTCTCAATGGTTATGTACTTGTGTACGTGTATCTACTTGCACATATCGTATGGTTATAAGATAACAACCATAAACTTAAGAACATTTTAAAGTGTGACAACGATATAAATCTTTGTTATATTTCTTATGAATGGCGGTCTTTTAAAACTACTAAAACACAAAAGGTAGCAAAAACCATGTACTTATGGATGTGTGTATGCATGTGTGGATACGAAAGAAAAGTTTCAAAACGGAATCTTCAAGTCAGACCAACGCCAGCAGCAACGATAAACCAAATCAAAACCAAATAAGTCATTGTACGTTGAAAATGTCACATGCTTGACAAAGTACAGAGTATTTAAAAGATACGCTACACACTCCTCTCTACTGGTTTTTTGTTTTTTTTTTTTTTTTTTGGATGGTGTTTTGAATCTCTTGCGATAGTAACCAGTTTAGTTGCTAAATACAATTTATAAACTAACAAATAATTATTTTGTACGAGCAGCACACACACACACACATATGAATACATTTTGTGTAATGGGCTTGTGGTGGGGAGAAGTTTCGAAAGGGTTTAATTAACTGACACGGCCACACACAAGCATCTTAAGCAGAGTTAACATATTATTCGAGTTCAGAATTGTTCGAATAATACGTATGTCAACACAATTGTAGGTTAATGTGTACATCTAAAATCAATAATATATATTATTTATGAGTTTTTCTGTGAAATTTATATATTTTGAAAAAGTGCTAACAAGCTCCAGTCCAATTGTAATTTTTCCAAATTGTATCCAACTAAATCCGGCTGTAAATGTTGTAATCGAAATCACATCTTCAATAAGCTGGAATATGGCAATTAAGAATATTTCTTAATGTGTATATGTCGATATTTTAAGCCCATATAGCGATCATATCAAAAGCTCTTATGTTTCAAAAGGACGTATTTGATGTAGACGACCTAAACTATCTAGATGCCTGCATTTCATTGGTGGTAATACCAAACTTTGACCACTGAGTTTATTATATTTTTTAAATGATACAAAAAGTAATATTATAAATTATATTTGATATGCGTTCATATAACCTTTAAATAATTATTTATTCTAAATTGAAAAATGCTCGCTCAAAAGAAAACAGTAAAGAGATATTATTCGAATAATTGCGTGTCAACACTAATCTTAAGACAATAACACCGCACATAACTTCAATTCAATAGTGCTAAAATTATGAGACGTTTTGTCTTTTCAAATGAACTACAAAAAATGTTCTGCGTATTTTTAATAAGAATATGAGTTGAAAATATTTATCCGAAAGGCACTACTATTTTTAAGGGGTTTCCATATAAATTGTGTACCTAAATCGGGTCTTTTCACAACGAAATAATTTTACAATTTATTAGTAAAATATTTTCCAATTTAAGCTTTATAAAAGAAAACATTCCAACGAAGTTAATGAGATCCTAAATTTATGATCTGGATGCTGTGCAAATCTGGATATTTATTTCCCAATGCTATTTAAAATTTATTGCATGGGTTCTGTTTTGTTCTTTTTTCTGTGAGTCCGAATTCATGTATCAGATGTTAATTAAATCTGATTTTCGTCAGTTTTTCTAATAATTATCTTATTTTAATTAGGAAAAGTCGCATCGGGGACGCAATAGACTCTTCGTATCATTTGCCAACAAAAGTTTTATATATCAATTCAATTATCATACTTATTATAAATAATTTTTAATAATTTATATATATCAATTTGCTTATAAATTTATAAATATTATATCAATATCTTTTACTTCAATTTAATTTTTAAATATTTCGTTTTACAAACAGCAACTAGAATTAACTTCGAACTTTGTGTAAGAAATATAACTTCTCAATAATTTTTGGTATATTGTTAATAATCACTTCCTGATAAGTCGAATACACAAACTTGTTGATACTTTAGAAGTAAACACAAAGTTCGTCTCCAATATAGCGATTTTGCTATAAAATTTAGATTAAAAACTAATTAATCAATTGGGAATCAAAGCTAAATTGAGATGCTAATTGAGAATATTTATATCGACATCACACATTGTCTGCTCGCCGATGTAACAAGCGGTCGTTATTCGCACATTAACAAAAAACAATTTAATTGATTCGAATTTGATTCGCACATAAATCAAACAGTAACTTTTCGTATGTGTTTCCATTTTAAATGTTATCTGCTGACGGCATTGGCAAACAGGCAGTTAGTAGCCCAACAACGTGTGGTTGTCGTCACCTATAATCGATCCATACACTTTCATAGAAAATCTTTTTAAGATACAGAAGCATTGCCAAGTCGCTTTAGCCTAAACTTCCGAAAATACACATGAGACGATTTCATCTGATGATTTCTCTATGAAAGTGCAATTTAATGTGTTTGTATGAGAATGTTATATAATGCCGCCCGTTCTGATAACTTAATTAGTCGGTGTGTATGACATATGTACGTCTGTCTCAGTTTCTCAGGACGGTGTATATAAATGACGGTGTGGTTTATCGAATACTGAACTACGCAAAATATTACAAGAGAACTGGTTCCATAAAATTCAGTATGAAATGAGGTAAATAGCACAGCCGATTTATCAGCACACATAATTTGATGAGTTACTATAACAAATTTTGGTTTAATAAGTTGTTATACAAATCGAAAAAAACTCTAAGCTGTTACTATTGCTCTTTCTCTCTCTCTCTCGCTCTCCCTCTCTCTCACTCATTAACTAGCATGATCATGCCGTGATCGAGGAGGACATGGTGATCATATTCTTGTTAAAAGTTTCAACACTTCCAAGAATGTTTATTAGGCTTTCAGCGTGTCAAATGACATATTCCATCCAGATGTAATCGAACAAGTTACTGAGTTATTGTGCACTTTTAAGCCAGTTGGCTGAGATAATATCTTTGCGGCAAGTACGCTAAAATGCATAGATGCTCTTGGGATTTTCTCAGTATGCAATTTAGAGTCAGCTTTATCGCAAGCCACATTCATCATATGAAGAAAAAGAGTAAAGTGGTAAGTTGGTAACTGGCTTGAAAGGCCAGATATTGAGTAACACGTCATGTCTTAAGAGTTACAAACAACAAGTTTGATCTACTAATGCCGACTTTAAGTCCTCCGTGCTTTTTTTGTAGTTTAACTTACAGACATGCAAAACTATATTCATATAATTATTATAATTGTAAGAGCTATAGGTTAAAACGATTATTTATTACAGATCCCATCCGGTAGAATCTTAACATGACAAATTTACATGCCATGCATGAATATTTGTTTAATCTCATGTAACACTTAAATGTCCAAAAGAAACCCTTAATAAAAAGAAACCTAAAGACATTTAACTTGAAACGAAAAGATTTTCACTTAAAGCAGCAGAAATGGAATGTACATAATCACTTCCTATAAACAAAAAACAAATAAATGTGTGTATGTATGTGTGTACGTATGCATTTGCATACTTGCAAATAGTTGTTATAAAATATGAAAGTACGAGTATGTAATTTATTCATATCCACAATGTTTTAAACTTTTTGGGCCAAAAACTACTTGAACACGACATACATGTAATTAAGATTTAACTGTTTGTCTTGTAAGACAAATGCGTAATTAATTGCCAACATCAAAAGGAAACATGTTTCAGAACATGGACTTAGATTGCAAATTTCATATAAACACAATGTAAGTGCCAGCATTTGTAAGAACTTCCACTTCTCTTGTTGTTTAAATAAGCCCATCTTTGGTTTTTTTGAGAAAGTCTAAGGTTATGCCAGTGCAAATGCTGAAATGGTTTTCTTGAGAATATTGTAAAGATTTGGTAGAAAGTTGTGTTGTCCCTATATAAAAAGGAAATGTTTAAATAAAAATATATCACAGAAAAATACAGGAAAAATTCATTAATAAATCACATGTAAACTGTACATACAAATTCTTTTATTTATTGTTTTCATTCAAAGTGCTTTTATATTCATACAAATAAAGCTCAATCTCTTCCTCACTTGCATCTTTGTAAATGGGTTAGGACAAAGCAAATATTTTTATTCAAGTATTCAAATATTAACATATAAAAAGTTTATATTGAAACCTGTTAAATCCATTATTGCTAACAGCCAGTTGTTGAGTTGTCATTTTGGAGTCCCAATCTTGCAGTTTTCAAACTTTTGAGTGGTCGCACAATCAGTGGGAAGAGATAAAACGATATGAATGTTTTTATTTTGACAATAACTGCTCTTCCACACATTTGGTACACAAAGTTGTCAAACATCCATTCACAAACGCACACACGTAAAAACAAAAACGACTCGTTGTACTTTTGCTTTGTTCGTTAATTGCATTTTAATTCCTGTGCTTTAGCATTGCATACTTTTGGGCTTATACTAAAGGTTTGATATATGAAGCAGATTAACAGCGCTGCCAGCTTAACCTTTTTCAGATTTGAAATTTGGGCGATGAGCCTCTTTTCTGTAACAGATCTGAGAGCTTGTCGTACCAAAGATATATCAATATCTAGAGTTCTGACCCACCCTGTTTCACAGAATGGAGATTATGTATACGACACAAGAAACTTTCGCATCAGTTACGGAAACGAGATACAGGTTTATAACCGATATGAAGGAATATGATAGCGATTGACAGCAGTAAAATGATTTGTTTTTGTTTCGATGTCAGTAATGGCAAAATCATCTATTTTTATCTTCCCGATAGGAAAATTTTAAATTTAAGAATTAATAAAGCTATTGGTTTTATCCGTTTAGCAAAAATTTAAATCTCATCAGATCCCATCGTTTTCAGTTGGAAGAAAACGTGCCTGACTGAGAGGGTGTTACTATTTCTGTATGTATTCGCGTGTGTGATTATTCCTGACCTGAGTCCAACTAACCTGATAGCGTTCTGAAGAACGTTCCTAAACTTAGATTTCCTGTGGGTTTGAACCGATTCGATGAAGTAGATTTAAAGTTATCCTCAGAAACTTAGAATAAAAGAATGTTTCAAAGTGTTTTTTAGAATAATTCTTAAACGACTGCACCGATCGATTCAATAAAAAATCAGCTCTTTATATATAATCGTGTACCAGTTCAAAATTTACCAATCCGCTGGTGAGGTCTGAAACAATCACAAATCGAAATAAGGGGTTTTCCATGAGTTAGTTAGTCAGTATTCCCAAACAACATCAACTACATCCTGCTAATATGATAGCATATTAGCTCCAGGAGATCAAAAGCAGAGAATAGCACAAGCAAACACGTTAAAAGTGTGGTCATATAATCAACCCTTTCCCATTTATATATATATATATATATATATATATATATATATATATATATAAATATATATATATATTTGTCGATATAACCGATGAGAAAATGAAAGTGAGTTAAATTAAAAATATATAAGATATACTTATATTCAACTTCGCTTAAATATTGTTTAAATAGTCGATATTCCTACTAACAGCAGGATCATTTCTAAAATGCATTTGCTTTTTTCGCTTCTTCTCAGTTTCATGGTTGCGACCTAAATATATTGGAACGGTTCTTGATTTAACTTCAAGCCAGTGCCCATATCCTATTTAAGCGTACTGTTGACACACTACTACGATGTGTGCGATGGACCATTTGCATCAAAATGGAATACAACTCTCACTTACAGTGCTTTTGAAGTTATTCGATCGTATACAGGCGAGGCCGAAGAAACTCATAGGGATCTACAAGGCAGTCACTTTTATTAACTCACTTGAATCATGCGCTGTAGGAAGAGTTTATGTATTACCGTTACTACAATGAAAACCCATTCGCGAACAATATTCTATTGAATATCTTCTTGTACTACAGAGGAAACTATTTTTTGTGGAGGAGACTTTTAGCCAAGGTCTGTTCTAGTCTAGTAGCTCCAGCACTAATCTAAATTAAAAATTAAAGGCTATTGGGCTAAATACATAGAAAGGAAAATATCTCTAGGCCTCTACCCATACTAAGAAAGGGTAACGAGTGGACATATTTGTATATACGATATTTAGCAGAAGAAAATAAATAGTACATACGTCTATATTGAAAGTGAAATTGTGGCAAGAAAATGCCGAAAAAAATAGTTTTATTACATGTAATAATTTGGGAAAGGCAGATATATAAAATTTTTATGAAGACCACATTTTGTCCTCTTAATGACAGCTATAATTTGTAGTACTCTCAAAATAATTCACCGCTCTGAATGATATATTGCACTTTTGTGCGATTCTTTATAAATATTGCGTGTGTGTATGTGGGCCATAAATTACAGATACGACGATTCGACAAACAAGGGATACAAATGCAGCAACCTCCACGAGTTGGTGCAACTGTTTTTGTAGTTAAAAATGCTTTTTAAGATCACATGCTGACTGATATATAATTTTTGGAAATACAATTTTAACAAAAATTAAACCCTTTAAAAATGCAATCATTTTCTAATGTGTTTGTCCGCCTGTTGGCTTGATATTATGCCACACACCCATTCAACTAGAAATACATACGCTCTTATGCCAACAGCATCTTTTTATAAATTTCGTTCAACAAACATCTCAACTGCACAAACATTAAAATTCTAAAATGAAATAAAATACAAGACAAGAAAATAAAACGAAATGTTGTTGAACACAAGCAATAAGCGCATAACCATTGGAATTGCTGTATTGGGTGTTATATACGAGCTGGTCACGACACTCCGGGGTGCTCTACACCTGAATCGAGGGAGTCGTTTTGCAATGGCAGCCATATAGCGAACCCGGTAGCCTAACTACATTTTAAAAACCCAAAACAGCAATCAACACCATCCAACCAACCAGTCAACTAGTCAGTCAGCCATTGTGTTAGTCATACAAGCAGTCAGACTAGAAGAGACCCACATAGCAAACAGCCAGCCATACTATCATCCTTGGAAAGTTTGAGTTAAAAAATAAAATCCTCTGAAAGCAAATAAAAAATGGACACACACAATCAAACTCTTGCAAAAGCATAAAAAGCTAAAAGTGAAAACCAGCATATTTAAACAACCAGCATTAAAACTTTCAGCCAAGCAGTCGGCAACCGACGACTGCCAACATACAACTATCATCTGTTCAGCAAATAATACGGACATAAAGCATATAAAAGGAAAAAATAGAAAAAAACCATATAAAATAACAACAAATTCCGACTTTTTAGAGAAGCAGAAGCAAAATATATTATTTATTTTAACAGCAATTCTTTTTCCATAGACATGTGCGGACGATGTTGGTTCATACGAACATGTTTGGATGTGTGAAAGTACAAGTTGCTGAACTGGAACATGTGAAGTGAAATGCCACAACCGAAAATTTCTGTTTAACTCGCATATTATCCAAGTCACAAGTTGCCACTTTTACTTTTAGTTTGTCTTCTATCCTTCCATCCTTTGCATCCTTTTTCTCATTCGCATGGCTCATGGACATGTGCAGATGTGCTTTGATTTTCACAACTTGCTTTATTGGTTATACCCATTTTCGGTTCTAGCTACCAAACCTCATGTACTAGTGTTAATGTGTGTGATAATATACTGTCATCATTGTTGTCATTATCACTTAAAAACAATTTATAATTAACATAAATAATCACACATTTAATAGTTGTATAGGAGTGCGAACATTTGTTTTATACCTCCTGTAGTTATTTTTTCCAATACCAGCACAACTACTGATAATGCGTTAATAGAATCAATTAATTTATCAAATTCTGACGGCATTTAATTAACTTCTTGTGTAAATTTGAGCTCAATTAGCTTAGCGTTTTGACTGTGATGTCAGACTGAAACTACATAAAACGGTTATAATGCAAATTCCTCTTTTACAAACAACGCACGCCGAGCTTCTTCTTCCAACAGCTTTTCGAAGGGGCTCCAACCGACCCAGTAATAACAGCAGATAAAGTACAAATAAGAAATTCTTCTTTATAACAGACATCAAGAAACTGGTTGTATGTTAGTTATGGGCGGCATGTGAAGTTCAATTAAACTGAAACTCAACTACAGAACAGTCCAGCAAAAAAAGTATCAATAAATTTTAATCCTTCCGAAAGATGAAATTTCTGACCAGAATGTTGGATTATACGATGAACTGTGTGATGCATAATAATTTGTTAATACACCAGTTTTGTTATTCACTTAATGCAAAATTATTATAAGTATGGTCAGCATTATTTTAACGTGGAGTTTGTTGCTGAAGATGGTGTACTGGGTCCGCGAAAACAATTGTTATTCTACAACATTTTTGACTTAACGAATAAAATGCAGATATTGTGGGTGTTGAATAAAACCGTCACATCTGATGTTGGGTTCTTCAAATTTCTTATAAATTTCAAGATGTGTCGTCATTATAAAGAAAAAATAGTTCCACATCAAAAAACTTTAGTAAGCAGTTGTTTGTTTTGTTAAGTTGAAGGAAATCTATAAGACCACCGTTTCAAAATAAAGAATAACAATTATAGAGCAAAATTAACTTAAGGAATGCACTGCTGGTTCATATTTAATGTATGCTATCCCCTCGTGCAAATAACAAAAATTTAATACAATATCCATGACTAAGCTCGGAATCAAAAGCACGACTTTGGCTTGATTATCGAAGGCTGACTAACCTCAGACAATAGTTTAATATATATTGCGTCGTTGTCGTATGGAATTTTCCTTTATAACTGCTAAAATGGAGTGTGGCAAAACTGTTCAAAGGAATAGAATAATAAAACATGAAAACATCTTAAATTTTTAAATAAATAGTTTTTAGGAAGTCACGAAATAAATATTAAAGGTAATGACAAAATATATTATGAAATAGGTCAGTCGTATCGTGTTGTTGCATAACTACATTCACAATAAAAAGATATCCAAAATTATATTCGATAGAACGACATATAGTGATATCGTACTATGGGCAACATTTGTAATAGTTATCTTCTTCCAATTTTTATTAAAAACTATAAAACTTTTCCCATTACATTCTTAAGAAAAAATATTATGTAAAAGAGCTGAATAAGTTTTTGGGCGTTAGAAATGAACAAACGTTCAATGGATGCCAATAGTTCCATATTTTTACACGTCGTGTCTGAATTCTTTTCATCTTCCCACTAGGAGAATTAAAGATTTTTTAAAATCGAGAAGATATTGATTCTACACTTTTTTAAAAAAAATTGAGCTCTCATCAGACCTTCACGTTTAGAGGTCATAAGAAGCTCTCCTCACTAATTTTGGGAGCCAGTCCTTATGTGGGTGTGTGAGTATTATGTGGCCTGCTTACAACTTTTGAACGACTAAAGCGATTTAAGCACAACTGGTAAAGTATTTCTGAGCTTAAATGTTATGTTATTCTAATTGGTAGATATCAAGAAATTTCAAAAAAAAAACTTAGAATAATGCCATATTTTGAAGTGTCTTTTTCTATAGTAACTTTTGAAAGATTTCACCGATCTATACCACAAACCACTCAGCTAATGACATTTGAAAACTACGTTAGTCGCCGGATCAAAAGAATTTGATCCGTTCGAAAGGAATCGTAAACGATAATATTCGAAACAATTTCTTTTATACTTCAAAATTTTATATCTGATTAGCTATTGTTCTTGATTTTTGAATAGTAATCGAAAACTACATCCATCAACGTTTATCATTTATAAATTAAGATAATAGAGTTTTATCGCGAAGAGTTCAAAAGCATGGAATAGCACAAAAACCATGTTATGTGACTTTTGCGGGTAAAACTAGCGGGAAGTTACAAGAATGGCTTATATGTTTTTGATCATAGATATTTTTAAAAAAATATTCCGTACAAAGAAACATTTTTAACTGAGAATGGAAAAATGGACTTTCCACTCTTTCTAGTGCCACCGATTAAAGTTTACCCAATAAACCAATTTGAAAGCAAAATACAATAATATTGAAGAATAAACTTATCATAAGACATATTCTGCAACTTTTAATAAACATTATTTTCATTTAATTATTCATGTAACAGTTTCTAACTTTCCTTGCTGTACGCTTGTGCCACTATAGTTTTGTAAGTGTTCTTTATGTAAACAATACGTTACGATTTGTTTTTGATTTGTGTTTAATTTGCATTATAGAAGGTGCTAAAAAATATTTTTTTTCACATACACGTTGGCATCACTGCTTCATTTGAGCTACTCCCACATTAATAAATGGGAAGCCTAAAAAAATATCAAAGTCACAACAAGAACTCACTGATCACCATTCCTTTTTTATTTTCTTACGTTTTGCTCTAGAACTGGTTGGTTTTTTTCCCACTCAAATTGTAGCTGTAAGAGAAATATCGAACCACAACCAATAATTGTTTTAATATAAAAACAATTTATGTAGAGATCAAAGTCACAATAAGAACAGAGTTCTTGTTGTGACTTTGATATTTTTTTAGGCTTCCCATTTATTAATGTGGAAGTTTGAAATAAACATCTCCAGTTATTCTAAGAACTGTTGGGTAAAGGTTCGCTGATGATCTGCATTAGCCCCAGTGAAATGCGCATGGGAGCTAGCTAAAACCCCTCAACTGATCAATTTGAATTTTTTAAATTCGATTTTGGGAAAAAAGAACCAGCACATAATTAAAATTAAAAAATTTTCATTTAAAATTTTTAATTCTCTATTGAGATGTATGCCCAATTATCAAATCGGTGAAGGTATTTCAAAAGATATCAAAGGCGCAAATCGATATTAATTTATTGTTAAACACATCGCTCCTACGCATAATAGAAAACTGTAAAAATATTTTGTGTATTTATTGTCAGATGCAGAATGTGTGATCCAGTACTATTTTTCTTTCAAAAATATTGTTACAAAACGTGAACCGGTTGTGTCTTATTAATTTTACCTGAGTAGTAACTATCCAAACTTAATAAGTCTTCATCAATATCTTCATCGTTGACATCATCTTCCAAGTCATCAAATTCATTAAAGGTGTCATCATCTTCCACATTTCCGCTTTCCTTTCGCACAATATTGTTGTTGCTGCATTTTTCTTTAAATTTTTTCAATGGTTCATACTCAATGCCATTATCTTTCTCGGTACATTTTACCTCCGGTGGATCGTTTTTAAATGTTTTACTTGCAGGATCAACGTCTTTAGCCATATGACCTGCAATTATAAAAAAGGACAAGTAAATATTAGAACGATATAAAAATGTATAAAAATTTTCATGAATGAAAATGTATGATGGCGTTTTATATGTTTTCCATAGTTTGTTTATAAAAATAATCAAATAATTGCTTTTTACTTAAAATGCATTAACGTGCGAAATTCCCTGAAGTGAACTATTTTATGGCAAAATTTTCATAAGGAATACATTCACACATACTTGCATTCCAACACACACTTAAATGTGCAAGTAAGCCCAAAACATGCCAAGATATAAGCAAATAAAAACAAAAACAAAAACAAAAACACAAAGCTCAAAGCACTGAAGTCGAAAAGCTTCACAGATAAACACACACCCATACAGTCACACAGTGCAATCTAACAAGTTCTAGACACCAAGGAATGCCACAACAAAGTTTGAAACTATTACACACCAACAAACACACATTCATTCTTGAGTATGAAGAGAAAAAGAGCCAAGACAGCAAAAGAAGGCCATCAAGAAAATCAATATGTTGTTGGTTAAGCTACCAAGTAACGCAACAACAATAACAACACCAATAAGTAAACAAGTTAAGAATGAAGTTAAGTTACAAAGTAAAAAGGAATGCTTTCACGTATCTATGAGTGAGGAAGTGTGTGTTTGTGCACGTTGGAATGTTCAAACAACTGAAACTACTACCGAAGCTACTACAACCGGTCCTGACTTCATCATCATTTTAGGAAAAATGTGCGGAATACTTTATGTTGAATACAAAATACCATAATGTTCGACATTGCTGCGGCATGTCCCAGGTGTAAGGAATTTTGATTAGTCAAGTCCCTTGGGTACCATAATTCCCCCACAGTAGAGTGCCAGCCAGAAATGAAAGGCAAATTTAAAATTTATGCTGTTGTTGTTATTGTTACAGCTTATGCCAACAATGCAGCAACAGAGGGTGGCACAGGAAGGAAGACAGACATCTCCCTCTTTTTTATACACGTATTGAGGACTCAGAAGTAACTCCAATTACCACTACCCAACCATACACAAACACCCACACATACTTCTACAGTTTGAGGTAAGAGAGTTTCATGCAAAATGTTTTTGACACGCATGTCTTTCTCGCAGCTGAGTATTTTCTGATGAAATGATAACTAAGAGTAAATCAAGCTCTTTAATTTCGTTATAAAACAGCTGTTTTTACAACTTTTTGTTTATGAAATGAAAAGATTTCATAGCAGGGTAACTAAATTATAACATACTTTTTATCTTTCTAAGGAATTGATAGCTGATGTTTAATGTTCTATATATTTTATATATGAAAAAAATTTACACTTCTGTTTCAACAATATTTTGAGTCAACATGTGTGTGTGGTTTTTTTTGTAGGACCAGGCATTTTGACTTCTAACTTCGAAGGAGAAGTTTTTCTATGGTGCAGTGTTCTGCTCTTACGCACATGATAGTGTTGTTCCAATTTATTTATTATTAATTAAACAGGCCCTGTGATCTTTACATATAAAACAAATTACTTCAATAAAAATGCTATTACGAGGTCTGTTCAATATATGAGGTGGATATTAATTTTTCTCAAAAATTACATAATTGTGGCAGCAGTTTTTCTCAATTCCTGAATTTTTAGTATGCACCTTTTGGTATGTCGTCCTTCAATAAATCTCCCCAGTCTAGGGAGCAAGAAAAATTCCAGGAACACTTTAATAAAAATTGTTTAACAGTTCGTGTAAAAGACTTATTATTAAAATCCAAGCTGAACATAACTGAAATATTCTCTTAGTTAACATATTTGGATATATTTACATAAATATGGAGACGGGATGGTTGTCAAATAAACTTTAAATCACCAGTGCCTCGTTTCTGTAACTGATGTGAGAAATGCTCGCATCGGAAACCTCAATAATAATGATTGGCATGCTCTTTATTGTAGGGTTATCCTTGGAATAATATGTTGATTATTATAAAAACCTAACAAAATTCTCAATACATTAAGAAATATATTCTGACTCATCCTTCGTTTTACAGAGTGACGACAATTTTTTCGATGCGAGAAGCTCTCACATCAGTTACAGAAACGAGGCACAGGTTTGATAAGTGCTATATATGTATGTATATATATATATGATATTCTTAAGAAATTATGTAATTATTTGATGGAAGCGATAAACAAGCGATAGATTCTAAGAAGTACTGCAATTTCTTAAAATTTAAAACGTATTAAAAACTACTTTATTTACCCGGTTTCTACAGTCATCAATTGTCGATCGAATATTTAGTGTCGTCAATTTATACAACACTTAAGTTTCAAGCTTCTTATAAATTTAACTTTAGATCGATTTCTTTTTTCTAAAATTTATTTGACACTTAAAAAGTTCAATTGTTTGGACACTCACATGTAATAAGATTTAGCAAAATTAAACTCTAAGATATTGCTCGTATATGGCATATGCATTTAAGCTTCAGAGATTCATTAACGTTATGTTTTTATCTCTTTTGAAAAAATAGATTGTTTATTAACCCAAATAAGAAAGGGTCTCGAATCCAAATATTATGAAAAATGTGTAGAGATAATTCAGTTCTGCATTACATTCCCAGGAAAATTATGCCATTCAGATATATGCAGATGAATTGTTTATAAAAATTTAAATAATTTCATATTCTATAGTTGGCTTAAGTGAAGGATATGACTTGCCATAAATCTACACGAGTTCTAATTAAATTTAGGATTGATGCCGAACTCATTTTTACCAAAAGCTGATCCCGTGCGAGAGAAAAAAATATTTTTCTTGTTCCAAATAGTCCTTATTTACTGACAGTTAGAGAATATTATAACATAACAAAAGAATAATATTAAATTTATTTGTTGGGTGGTTAGGCAATGTCTATATGCATTTCATTGGAGCTTTATACCAAATCGTCAGTAGACTTTAACCGCAGTTTTGAAAAGTTTCAAACTTCTCAACTTATTAAACGACTTCTATTAACCATCTGTGAATTTTGTTAATAAATTAACTTAATAAAAATTATAATAAGTGTAGTAGGCTATGAAACTTATACAAACCAAAACCCAACAATCAACTTTTATTCGATATGACTCTGTTTTATTTTTCTACACCTTTATACAATTAGAAATCCTTTGGATAACAATGAAAGTAGTTATAAGGCAAAATTAAAAATAAAATCTCAATTTAACTGGTTATAAATTAACTATTTGACATACTGTCAGTATACTATTATAATATGAAATTTATTATAAAAGAATTTTATAAATGAAAATATAGGAAATTGAAGTATATGATGCTTGAGCTCTATTGTATGCACATGCACAGACGTACATACATATATACTAATTTATGTATTAATTTGAATACGCCTCATAGATTTTTAAGGATTCACTCCGATATGTTACGTGAAAATTTCAAAACCCATTTTGTTTTATCATATTTTTATCTCAAAATACCTAAATTTACTTAGCAATTACCGGTATAGAACTTTTATTGGCGACATTGTTATATTTTAGCTGAAAATTAGAAAAAACCCTTAATATATAATTCAAAATATCTGTTATGCAAAGATTATGTTGAAATTTATGATTATATATATATATTTTTTTTTGCTTTTGAATTGGCCAAAAGAACTGGCAGTGGATACTTCTCGTTACTACAAGTATATAGGTGCACATATTTATATATATATATATATATATATATATATATTTATATGTATATGTGTTTTAAGATATTCCACGTGTTGGTTATTGTTTGTGTTATCATGCAATGGAACGTACTGTTGCTCTTTTTTAGTTCTTGAAACAACAACAGAAAGCAAAAGAGAACTTTCAAAGGAACATGATGTGCTCTTTTAATTACAAATACTCAAACAAAGAGTAATTTGATTTAGCAAATAAAGTATGAAGTAAAATCTTTATACAAAAAACAAATAATATAAAATAAAAAGAAACAAATACTTCAAACTTAAGCACTTAACGAGTTGTATGTGTGAGTAAGTGGCATGCCACAGTACAATGCCACCTCAGAGATTTGCTAAAGTTTTTATGACACATGAAATGTAACATAACAACACACAAATGTAAATGGGAATACAACCCATATGCATGTGTTAGGACATACACACATATGCGTGCATAAAAGTATGTATGTATTGATATACAGTTATACTTTTACAAAACTACTATTTATACATTTAGGAAAACCCAGCCAACAATATTTCGCTTTGGAGTCCACTTTTAAAGTAGTTATGAAAAAGCAACTCTAACAAAATCTACTAAATAAAAATGCAATCTCCTTTCATAAAGATAACTAAAATCCATGGCCGATACCAACGCAATGTAGACGCTGCTTATGACTATTGTGTTGTTCGCATTCGTACTAAGGCGACTTATCCAACGCACGTAGTTTTTTAGTAATACTCTTGAGATTTAGTTGCCATCAATGCTAAAGTCAGTCATCTAGTAATTTAGTCGCAAATGAAAATCGTGTAAATGAAGTCAATTCGTTTACGAGTTTTAACAACAGCACGACCAGAAAAACCATTTAACTATTCAATACAATACGTCTCCAGTTCCTCTCTCAAACACAGAAATCATTTAAATATTGTGCACACCACCGCTTTGCTATGACATACACATGCATACACACTGCACATGCTTGTGCGTGTGCGTGTGTGTGTGTTTAGCAAGAGAGAATTTGTTAACAACTTGACTTGAATTTCTGTTTCACTGTTTTCGTTTTTATCATGCTTGCACGTCGTATACGTAACGCGGTTTTTCGAAGTCATCAAATAAAAACCGCGAAACAAGAATTCCCTGCGAACTTTATGAACATGAATTCCGTTTGAATCATTGTATGCACAAATCCATGTTTGCGGGTACATGAGCATTCGTGTGTTTGTTTTTGTGCGTGTGCTGTAGCTTAACAAATTGAAGGTCCTTCCACTAATCAAACGGTCGATGTCTCTCTATTTTTATGTGTGTATTAGTAAGAGTGCTTATTAGCCGTATACGTTTGACTTCGACTGTGGAACAGAATTTTAAGTAACCTGCCTGAAGGCTTTTATAGTCAATCACTTATTCCAGCATGCAAAAATATTCATACGCTCGTAGTCTAATTACGCTGACAACTTTTGTAACTTTATGAAAGCGAACATGTTCATTAATGCTACAGCACAGTGGGGCCATTGATGGCTAAAATCATAATACTGCTGCATATTTTAAATTAAAAATATATATATTTCATATATTGAATTTAATTTTAGAGTTATTCTTATTAATCTTGTTATTTCAAATATTGTTGGCGTTTTACAAATGGAATAGATAAGATTGGCGCAGAAGCTGAATTAATCAGGATTGTGATAGAAAATGATCGAAACCAAACAATTCAAAGGAATTGCTATGCGATGAGTTCTGGCCGATTTTGACCACTAATTTGTAGCCAAGATCTATAAAAATATTTATCGAATCATATACAAAAAAGATATTGACAAAAAATCTTTAAGTTGTGGGCAAAACGACTTTACTTGTTTTTGTGTCTAAACATCACTCACTTATCTTAGTACGCGTTTAATCTTTGCAATACCTGGTATATAAACAAAATTCCTCTTTTAAAAAAATTCCATATCTTCTCATCTTTCTTCATCTGTATTTTCAATTCCATGCCGTCCCTTCAATGGTCCTTCACGCTGCAGTGCAGGTCCAATCTAAAATAATCATTAATTATATGTTAAAAAAAGATAGTTATTGTTAAAAAAAACTTGCGCTCAAAATATATCAGAAAGCCTCTCATGGATGTACACTTTCTATTTAGGAAGATTTTATTTCCAAATGTTATATCGTATTATATATTTTAATATTTAGTTGAGCTGAGGTTACATAGAAGGATATATATTTCTTTCCATTATATATTCTCATTGTATAATCATTGCCAAGCTGTGGTGTTATTAGGAGGAAAGAATAACAATAATCCTTATTCTATTACGTTACGTCTTCAACTGTTAACAACACGCTCTTGCTATACCCGGGGACAGAGAGAAGCTACAGGCCATCAAAAGTAGTTAATTGTTGTCCACAAGCAGCAGGGAAGTATCCTATTTTTGATATTATATCGACGTTTTGTTTCTAAAGATTTGCAGAAATACATATCTTCTTGTTCACTTTTAAAATGTTGCTCTCAAACAACTCCACCACTCCAGTTGTGCTTTCAAAATTCGGGTAAATCTTTGTTCTTCACATTTTTGAATAATCGAAGTCGGGTCGCTTTTCGAGTTGTTAATCGTTGTCCCCGACAAAAACTTAAGTATAATTTGAAAAGGATGAGATTAATGGTGAAAAGCTCACCAATTCTCTCCGAACGATTTCGACGAGATTTCGTTTATATATATGAAAAACTGCATTTTTCATTCAATTTGTTAAATAGAATACCCCCAATTACATAATTCCGGCAAGAGATAATAAACGGGGAACCCCTGGATCTTCCGAATTTCATAAATGTAATTGCCTTGTCGATGGTGTGGTTATTGACTTATTTTTCAAATCGAGAGATACTTATTTTAGCACATTCATCATTCCCCCACACTGTTTGTCCATACATATTTTAATAAAAATTATAAACGTACATACTGGCGTACATTTGAATGTGTGTCAATACCTACACATATTTTCTTATACATACTCACACATTGAAATACTTGGCCATTTTTATGAAGCACGCGTGCACCACGATAAACTTCATAGACTCCCGGTATCTTTTTATTCTGATGTATTCATAATGCTTAACACTTGTGTGCATGCATGTACGAGTATGTGTGTGTGCTTGTATGTCTATAGTCGTAAACTGAAGGATAAACGCATAATGCCAGCCATATCTTTTGCTAATTTCGCATTGCAAATAACAACGCCTCTAACTTCTGATGTTTTTATTAGTTTGAAATTTCTCGCTCGCCTTTTTTTCTTTTCTGTCCACACTAAACGTTGATTGTACCATGCGAGAACGTACAACTATTTGCAACTGGATACAGTTTTACAGCAACCACATACACCACATCCTTAAGCTTACACGGAGTGGAAGGAAGATGGCACATGTTGATCAGTAGTGTACGAGTAGCAGTACAGAACATATTCAAATAAACTGCAGCAACTGGGGAATATTTTTATTGAAAAAAAAAAAATGAAAAATGAATACAACTACTGTGAGTACGTTGTTGTTACGTTGATGTTTCTAATGACAACGATGGCAAGGATGTTGGCGTTATAGAGGGCTACTGCTTTATGATTGATGTTGGTTTTTTTTGCTCCTGCTGTTGTCGTATTCTTGCTTTCACGTGCTCTTTCACAACTATATTTCGTATGAACGCATGCGACAAGCTTCGATAAGTAGCTGTCAGTGTGTTTCCTTGTTCGTGGCCACTTCCTGCTTAAACTTTACGAGTGGAACAAAAGGACTGTGAAACGCGAAATATAAATTAAAGAAATTCAAAATTATAAGCCAAATCTATTATTTCCCCGAGTGTTGAGTGAATTTTCATGATCAGAGTAATTTAATGCTGTTATTATTAATATAAATATTTCAGAAAAACTAGGTAACGGTTATGATATCTTAAGGAATGCAGCATACATTTTTTGCTATTGAAAATCAAGATGGAACCTTCCAAAATAAGATAGTAACAATTTTTTTTTTAACAGTAAAACTGAGTACAGATAATACACCGACCATTGTATGACTTGCTTATTCAAATATGCTGAGCGAAGAGTCCTTATGGTTCCTTTGCAATATTTCTCTTCGCTACATATTTACATTTCGAAGCCAAACAAATATTATGAATAATTTGAAAAATACTCCTGAATATTACAGCTCTTATCTGACATCCGCTTATGAAATTTTACAACCAGCACTTTGTATTTTAAGCTAAAAGTTTTGTAGCTATTTAACATTTTTAAGGTTCCTCCATGTAATTACACTTCGTGAACTCCTGTACAATTCGCGTAATAATCATTTTTCCGTTTTTATTATGTTGGTCATTACAGATGCCTTGAACATCAATTATGTAACACCAAACAATATTAATCAACATTAACAACTATTGAACAAAGTCTCAAATGCCAATGAGTAACAGCTCATTAGCTTACCATGGTCATTATTTTTGTATGTGTGTACGCGAAAAATTAGCTCTTGTATGCAGATGAACAGTTGGTTGAGCAAATGCATGAATGAACCGCATTCATCACGTTGCTTAATTCATTTATGGGTTATGGAAACATGCAATTATATCGTTGAAAAGTGTAGTATCAAAGAATCGCATGTTAGAGAGAGGCCTTGGAATGCGCTACAATATAGGAACCGCACAGAACGAACCGACTGTGTGGACAATAAATTAAAAAAATAGTGTAATTCAAATTTTAGACCGGGATGTTATCTGATATGACGTGTAGTTGCAGGGAATATGACCCATCTATAATATTCTTGCCCATATTTTTATTTTATTTATACAGACCATCCCAAATCTGAACATTGTGCGTCTTGAAATGTACTGTAAATACATTCCCTGCTGCCAACGCGATGCTTAACGTTCTGATTTCGGTTAGATCATATTAACGAGATATTAAAAGTCGATTCAACTGATTTGGTTATGACATTGAATGATCCAGACAATGTTCTGCATTTCGATTGTGTGAGTCACAAAGTTGGAAACGATTTTAGTAAAAACCTTGATGCCATTTCTTTTTATGTCGCAAGAAATGTTTTCTCTTAATACGTTTGATTATATTCGGCTGCATTTCTTATTCTAAATAAGTGGTTTATGACAAATCATAATGGTTCATGCAAGTTATTAAGCTTTTGCCACAAAAGAACTAGTCAAAATAATAAATTATATACAAGAATAACAATAATAATAAACATAGAGAGATGAAATAGACTTAAGTTGAACACATTTTTGTTTATTGATTTGAGAGATTTTGGCGAAATTCTACTTAAGGTGTAGGAGCCAAAGAAATGTCAGTATTTGGACAGAGCTCTTTTGTTTAATAATAAAAATAATAATAAAATAATAAATTAATTATTTGACATACTGTCATTATACTACAATATTATAATATGAAATTTATTTGTTGGGTGGTAAGCAATGTCTATATGCAATTCATTGGCGCTTTTACCAAATCATCAGCAGACTTCAACCGCAGTTTTGGAAACAAATGAATTTAATATAATATTTCAAGAATAATATTGATAATTCTTATTGTTATTATTAATATATGGCGAAGTGGTCACAAAGCGTTCTCTGATTACATATTTCTTTTAATGCCGATATCTTTGAATATAAACTATTTTCTGCTGTGATGTTTATTTATACTACTATTCAACTGTTGTATTGCTAAAAAAAAATATCAAAAGCCAAATTACCGCGTATCCCAGCAATTTAAATTTGTCCCCGGCACCTGAATATACAGTCTTACTAGATGTGGATTTATTTTTTTTTATTTTCGCTCGGTTGGAACAACATAAATGTGCTGCGTATATATTTTCTAAAAGGGACACCTTCTATTTAAATACTATTATATTAATAGTCGCTTAAGGGTGACTAAGTGAACGAAATGCCCCACAATAAAGTGTGTTGGTATGTGCAGCTGTACATTGGAAGTTGCAAACGAAATGATCGCTCTTGCTTGTTACAGATAAGAGGTCTACCGTTAAAATTAATCAGGAAAAGAATTTTCATAACATTAACTTAAGGATTTGTAAATGCTGATGTGTGGTCCAGTTTTCAGTTAGTTAAACTGAAATAATCATTTTTCTTCCACATATGCAATATCCTACTGCAACTTGTGTCCCTGATGCCATTTTGTCCCTTTCGCTTTTATGACATTCATTCAATGCCTACACTCTCCACATATACAATTGTACATATTTACTTGCATAAAGAGACATACACACAAACCTAAATAGTGTTGAATATTGAATGTCATCTATATATTTAAATTAAAAGCACACATCTCCATCAAATGATACCACAAATATCTATCAATTTACATACAAACATTGCCGCAGACACACACACACACAGCCATTTATAGATATAAATTTTATTTTTCCAAGTATTAACTTTATTCGTACTTTAGTGTGCCGATCCCGCGGGATTTGCTTTTCACTACTATGCTTTTAATTCGATTCGTTGCTCTGCTGGCAACTAATTCCTGTGGGAGTATTCTTACTTAAATTTATTTTTGAGTTTGTATTAAATGGAGCATTGCCAAGAGAAATTTGTATGCCTGTATTGAATGTCTGTATAGACAAAGTTGTTCATGTATGTGTTGTTAATGAACTATTATAATATTCAGTAATAAAAAGTAAACAAAATGTGTTGTGACCATCTGAATACGACTTCGGTAGGTGCTACGCAATTCAATTAGTTTTAATTATTTAGTCTCAAATAAGGGAATCAGAAAGAAAAATTGGCCTATAATTATTGTCATATACAAAGTGTTCTTAAAAGGCAACACCAGTGAGCATTTGAAATATACTTTGCTTATAACATCGTACACAAAAAGCACCGTGGTCTACTTTTTAACGATTCACTTAGTTTGACATCTTTATTTGCTAAACGGTTGGCCAATACAGATAAAAAAATATGACAAACGGTTGACCCTAAAGGTCATCCCTGTAACTTCCCTCTAATTCTAACCGCACAGCTATCGATAATTGGCTTTTCTGCTGTTGTATACTTTTGGGACCTTCGAGCTAAAACACTATTGTTATAATTCTCAAATCAACCGATTCCCACGTGATAACCGGCGATTGATGTTGTTTTCGGTGACTATAAAAGAATCGAGAGCACTAACTAATTGGAGTTTAAGAAAAACTGTTTTCGGTTCAGTCGGACACAGATACACACAGACATAATGGCCGTTCTTGAAATTAGTCTGAAGAGCTTTCTGTGACTTCAAAGCATGGCGATCTGATAGAAACCCGATTTGTATTTTGAACAAAGACATGTGGAAATAATTCGATATTAAAATATATCGCTCATTTGCTTTCATAGTGTCATAACTTAAAAAAAATATTTTGCCTAAAACGCTTTTAAGGTTACTAACAGAATCAAAATCGAAAGCAAAATGTTTCTCTCAGAACTAAGGAATTCAAGATATTTCAATGAAATTTTTACAAAACAACAAAAGTTATATGTATATTAAATCTGCATCATTAGCTCTGAAAATGCATATTTTGAGTTATGACGTTGTAGTTTAAGAATTTGTTGTGTTTTTTTGTAAATAGCAAGTAATTAAAGCTTAATAAATCTGTACTGATTAAACGTACCACTTAATCTTTAATTTTTTTATAAATCATTCAAAATAGTAAATCCAATATGAAAATTTCAAGTGGTTTCATTCTGAAGACATTTTTCGTTTTTCGTTTTCTAAGAACCCCACTTTCGTAATTGTAAGGACTTTCGATCAGAATTGCGTTCTGTGGCATGGACGATGGTTACAGAAAATATTGAATTAATTTGAAAACCCATTTCCATACTTAAAATGTTTGTGCTAAATATACAAAACTTTTGTAACAGAAGTGTTCAGAAATGTATGCAGTGATACTTCGATCTAACGAAGTTGAAGTAGATCGTAATATTCTTCTTTAAAGCTATTGTCTCGTTTTACTTAGGTAGCAGTTAAGCCTTGATTTGACGAGTTAGATATTAAAAAATCCGAAAACAATTCTTTATGACAACAGTTGTACGAAATGAAAGACATTCGTTTCTTATTCTAATTATAAGGGGTGTTTTTTATTGAGGTATAGAACTTTAAGTTGGCATCACTTTTTTAACTGGCGGCCATTTTGTCAGCTGTCAAGTGATTAATATTTAGTTTGGTTTGCCATTTCATCATGAACAGGTTGACAAAAGAACAACGCTTGCAAATCGTGCAAATTTATTTCGAAAATAATGGTTCAGTTCGCGAAGTTTACCGCAAGCTCCGTCCATTTTATGGTCGACATAATCGTCCATCAGAGCAATTAATTCGGTTAACCATGGATCGTTTTCGCACTACGTTTACTCTATGTGATAATACGCATCCGCAGAGACGTCGAACAGTGCGCACCGAAGAAACAATTGCCGCTGTAGAGCAAAGTGTTGAAGAGGACCCGAATGAATCGATTCGCCACCGTGCACAGCAATTGGAGCTTTGTCCATCAACTTTATGGAAGATTTTGCGCAAAGATCTTGGCCGTGCCAGCCGCGGCGGCCACATGCCCGAAATCATATTTAAACATTAATGGCATAAAATTATCCTTCCAATAAAGCCAAATTGATGGACATTAAAACTATTTTTTTGTGTTTTATTTCAATTCGAAGTTCTATACCTCTAAAAAAAACACCCTTTATTTTAATCAAATTATATTTTACTGCACAATGCCAGCTCTGACACACTTGCAAATTTTTTTATAAGATTTTGGGAAAAAGAACTAGCACATAATTAAAATTAAATGTCATTTGCATTAATACCAGATTTGATTAAAATTTATTAGTAGGACTTGGTCTAACTTTATTGAGTAGTGCTTTGCTCTATAAATGCTTTACATATTTACCAGCACACACAGTTAGACCACGTTGAATTGGAAACGGGTTAGTCTGATTTGTTCTGAAATCGAGTGCATACTTCGTTATATAGACGTTTAAGAGTCCAAAATTTCTTCCAAATGGCTTAAATGTATTTTGGTAAGAAACATTTTGGGATTTTTATTATATCGAAGATTGTTATATCGAAGTTCCACTGTGTTAGCTAAATTTATTGAGAACATTCTTGTTTGTTTTGCATGTTAAATAAAGCATCATATAAAAATTTCTTTTGGAATCTTTGCGAGTTTTAGAGTACATATTGGTATTTTCAAAAGTCTTTAAAAAACTATTTATAATACCTTGAACTTTTCTACTATTAATAACATGATTAACATGATTTTAATGAACATTATTTTTATAAGTCAAGTTGAAACCTGAGAATTTAGAATACATATTGCAATCATCGTATTAGCAAAACGGATCAATGCTGTTTTCAAGTTCGCTACGCCATCTCATCAGGGGTCCTTGTTAACATTTTGCACCATTTGCGTTGGTGCATGGGGAATATCAGCTATTCATCCAATATTTTTACCGAAATAAAGTATAAGAATGTATTATTCTGACCAGTACCATCTAGAAAATTAAAAGAATTTAAAAACAGCGCTGAGAGATGGCGTAGCGACCTCCGTTGTTCTATTATGAACATTCCAAATAATCCACTCTGAATGAACGATTTGAATTTGAGCTTAACCCTGAATAATAGTTTTCAAATTAGTACATATTTTTGGAAACTGTCGTTCAAACCTCTTTAATTTTCATTATGTGCTGATCCGTTTTTCCCAAAATCTTACTAAAAACTTCAAAATGATCAATTGAAGGGTCTTAGCTAGTTCCTCTGCGCATTTCACTGGAGCTAATGCAGATCATCAGGGAACCTCTGCCCAACATTTCTTAGAATAACTAAAGATATTTATTTCTAACTTTCACTTAATAAGTGAGAAGCCTAAAACAAATAACAAGTCACAACAAAAACTCGCTGATCACTTCTCTTTTTTTTATTGTCTGAGTAATTTCTGTCATAAATAAAGTTTTTATTATGTGAAATTTTTGATAAAAATGGCTGCAATAATATCAACCGAAAGCAGTACATTAGTTATAATTCTTTATGACGGAAACATGCTATTAAATCCTATTATTTTATTACAACTTGTGCAGGAATATATAAGAGAATTTATTTTTATTTTTTATTTATACTCCAAATACAAAATTTTAACAACATGTAAGCAGCGCTTGAAGGCTTTGTGAAGTAGTAGGAGAATTTCTGAGAGAGTCACTTTCGCTATCACAAAAGAAAGAAAAATTATATAAAAATAAACTGCAACTGCTCAATGGATCTTGGGTTGAATCATTCATTGTTTTAATCCAGATTTGCAAAATCTTATCCAATATAAAATCATTTCAGATAAATTGTATTACTTTCTTACATTCCGCAATATACGAATATTGTAGCGTAGGGTATTAAACAGTACAACGACAACAAAAAAACATTAACTGAACCTACTCCCAAAGGACACCCAATAAATGTATAAACTTTGTATTGTTCTTGTTTTTTACCTTAACAATTTATAACAACTAAAACAAACATCAACTACATGCATGCGAAATACTTAAGTTACATTCCATAAAAATATATGCCCACGTATGTATGTATATATGCAAGCACACACACACATGTATATGTGTATAAGAATGTGCATGTAAAAACGTGAACGTGTGGGTATGAATTTTGTTCAGTGGGCCCATTGTTGTTGCTGTAGTTGCTACCGCTTTTGCTTCAGCTTCTGCTTATTGCTGTTGTTGTTCTGTTGTAACACGTCAAAAAAGGTGTCACATACGCAAAATATGATAAACTTTACTTTTGTCTCATGTTTAATACCCCAAGGATTAATAATGGAAAAATGAGCAACTTCAATGACTGCAGAATAATACCTCTGGATGGCTGGCAGTGCCCGTATCAGTAATAATAATATTTTTCATACACTCACACACCTTTACCTTTTACTTACTACATGTTTATATGTGTATGAGCGGGTTTAAGTGCCAGATTGCGTGTGAGGGTATTTGTGTGCGTATATCTCTCTGGTCTCAAGATGTTTCAGCTGCAGAAAGTTTTTTAAACACCCAACCATCATCACACCTTTCATTTCCTTTTCCCAATTCTACTCTACTATTTATTAATACTCCTATTCGCAATACCGCTTCTGCTGCTTTACCTCTTAAGTCTCTTATAGTTCCATTTTATTTTCAATGAATCCAATATTCATTCATGTTTTGTGTTGCTCTTATCATCCAGCCACCTTGACTTTCTGATTTTTCTTCTCTTCAAAAATTCCCTGCATGTGTGTTTCTGTTTCATGTTTATTGTTATGAAATAAAGCTTCGAATATATGCGAAACGCTCGCTTACATCGCAAAAAATAAGACAACAATAATAAGAAGAAGAAGAAGAAGAAGCACAGCAAGGAAACATTTACTTCTGTGGAGGAAAGTGTAATTTTTTATTCGCACCAGCGTTATTCCCCAAGGATGACAAATATCCTCCCGTACATACACACTTTACTATTTATGTTGGCAGGCTCATATGCGTTTGTATATGCACGCTTGTTTACACCAAAAGGAGCATAAGAAAAGTTGTTGTTGTTTTTGTTGTTATATTTTATATTATTATAAAATTTCAGTACGACACACGTTCGAGTGTTATGAATGCTGGCAATAACGCGTCATAATACAAGAATGCTGTTGCCTTATGCTTGTTTCTGTTTTTTCTCATTCTACATGTTTAATAAAATGTATAAGGAGTAAAAACTCATATTAATGTGTTAGCCAATATGGGAGTCAACCAGTTTTGGACCGTGGTTCAAAATAATGCACAGTTTTGCAAATTTTTAATCTAATAAATAATAACTTTGTAAAATCGGTAAGTTATCGGTCTTACGCTACTATGCAACAAACTAGTTCTCAGCAGACATCCACATTTTGAGGTCCTAGGAATATCCCCTAGCTACATCTGAGAGCCTGTCGCTATCTGTATGTATGCATGTGTGCGTATGTTAAAAGCTTGTGAACGGCTGGGTTGAATCGAACCAAATCATGACTTCTTAACGAGTTCTTAAGCTTGTAAGAACTGGAATCAGGGGAATTTATGCGTTTTTCAATATAACTTTAAAACAGGTTCTTTGATTGATTTCGTAAATTAATTAGCTTTCAACAGAAAGAAGCCAAACCATGTCAATCTTCGCATACCTTGTCAAAACCGGTCAATGCTTTCGTGAGATATGGCAAACGAAAAAGATCCATTAAATTGATTTAAAGAAAAATCTGAATTATATATCTGACCAGTTAGCGTTCTCGACTCTTTTATATTAATCGAACACCATCCAGCGCTTATCAGTTGGAAATCGGGCGATTCATTCAAAGGTAAAAGCACTAACAACATAACAAACTAACAGCATAACAAACCATTTTTCGATAACTTTCTGGTCAGGATTAGCGGAAAGTGGCTGGCCGTCCTTTAGGGTCAACCGTTATACATTTTTATTTACAACTCAATGAATATCATAATACCAAATCATCAGTACAACAGTTTTGAAAAGTTTCAAACCTCTCAGGCTTTTATAAACCATTTGAGAATTTAAATGAAAACTCACAAATGATTCACATTATAATAAGGCTATGAAACTTATACAAACCAAAACCCAACCAACAACTTTTATTCGATATGACTCTATTTTACTTTTCCACGCACTTTTCAAAACTGCGGTTGAAGTCTACTGATGATTTGGTAAGAAGAGCCAATGAAATACATATAGACATTGCTGAACCACCCAACAAATACATTTCATATAATAATAATACAATGACAACAATATGTCAAATAGTAAATATATTAACTCAATAAATGTCTCAATTATAATATTTAAGAGCCCTTCCACTTCTACTAGAGAGCTGGAATTTGGTGTACAGATAGGCCTTGCTGCATTAGGGGGCCAAGACTTCCCCATTATTTGCTGATAAGTCCTCCCAAAACATGGAATGCTTCAACAATAGTTGAGTATGACCTATCAGATATGTCTAACAACTCGATATGTTAGTCGGTGGCGTAGATTCCCACTCTATTTGTATATAATCCGGGACACTTCGACTACGGCTAGAGAGCTGACATTCGGTATGCAAATACAAGTGTTATGATTAATGAAAGATGTCTGTGTTATGAATAATATTTAATTATTATGTTTTCACTTAAATAACTAATAAAAAGGGATCTACGAACATATTGCAAAGCGAATGCAGCGATACGACAGTGAATTTTATGCAGCTATAACTACAGCTTTGGCCGGAAATTCACGAAATATACACTAGCTTTTAGTGAATTCATCTCAAGAGTTATAGAGACCTGATAGTGCAACAACACTTGACAGCAATTAAGATAATAGTTACTAGTAACGTACCCAATAATATGCTTCAAAAGCTGCCTTCCAAGTTTTTTTGTCTGATAAGAAATCGTATATGCGTACCAACATCATTTTGTCTTTTTCGAAAACAGCGTTCATGTATTTTTCTTTTTACCATATTTTGACCCACTTTTTATTCTTTATTGCGAATTCGTGTACCAAATTACATTTAACTCATTCGAACAGAATCATCTCACTCACACAAAAACACACAAATGCACACAATCACCAACACACTCTTATGGCGAACAAAAATATTTATATAACTTACGTCTACTCCCAGGGAGTTGAGAGTAAAAAGACAATTTTCGGATCCCCAAAACTTATCACACAGTCTCATTTCCCTTTAGAACATTATACAACACTCTGGGGACTCCATAGGAAGAAGAGCAAAGCCAAACTACAGTGTACGAGTACAAGAGGAGTATTGAAAAAGTACGTTGCAAGTACGGTTGAAGGAAACATGTTATTATCTGCCACATTCTAGATGTACATATTTGTGTAAATATATAAATACTTGTACTTAATAGAGGTTTTGCCACATGTAGCATTTATTTTAAAGTCTACTGTTGCATAAAAAACAGCATAAGTTTATTTCTACACTTTTAATTAACTTGCCATCGTTAAGCAGTTGTGAAGCTCACACTTTATTGTTGTAAGCTTCCGATGTCAATCAAGCTTTTGCTTCCTTTTCGATTCAAATTCCTTGTACTTGAAATTGTTTTCACAAGCTAAAAAAATAAACTTTCTCAGAACATATAAAATCACAATGATGCAAAAAAAATTCAGAAAAATAAGACAGGAAGGAAAATAATCAAACGACCACACAGGGACTTAACAAAAGGGTGTTACCATCGGTTTGATACAGTTCTCGTACTTTTTTTCATAATGAAACTGTTATCAAATTTATACAAGTCACCTACCAAGTAGTTATAAATTAAAATACACATGAGTACTGGTGATGAAAATGTTGCGTCTTTTGAAAACAGTTGTTCTGCACTGCTGTCCAAACTGAATATACTAAACTGATATTGTCTTTTCCTCGTGCTTTGGAATATGTAACTTTCTGAATTAAAAACACTTTTCGAACAATCAGTCAATAAAAAGTTTTATTTTATTTTATAATTGTTGGTATTATCATGGTACACAGCGATTGGGAAAGCTTGAGTCCGAGAAAGCCATTTAAATTGCTCGTGGCTAAGTTATCGAGGACACAACATCGATTCCATAACCTTTGATGAAAAATGTTTTCACTACTTTGATATGGTATAAGTTCACAGGAAATCTAAGTTCAGATCGCTTCCAGTTTGGTTTGATTACATACACACATACATACAGACATAATAACGGGCTTTCTCTCTAGGAAAGCTCCCTGGAAGGTCTAGTGAGATCTGGAATTCTTCAGAGCGCACTGAAACCAATAGCACCCCGATTTTCGTAATTTTTAATTACCGTAGCAGAAGTTATAAATGCCACTACTATCAATATATTTTTGTGGAATTGTGCTGTTTTTTAAAACTTAAGAACTGAAAACAATCAAAGTGATCTTTTTAGTGATATTTAGCTAGAATGGGTGTGAATGTCATTGGGACTAATGCCCAATAAATCAGTGGCTATTTAAATGTAGTTTATTTTTAAATTCCATTTAAATACCAAATTTCGTTTTTCCCCGCAAACTTAAATAAGACTTAAAGGCCCCTCATTGGCCATTTAATTGGTAATTTAAATCGAGCACAGTAAACATATCACTTTGACTTTTGTTTCTTTTAACAAAAAGAACAAATTGTGATGTTGAGAAAAATTTGCTAACATTTTATAAAATTTCCGTAAATAAAGTTAATAATCGATAGAATAAAGTCAAAAACCAATAAAATAATATTTATTGTACAAACAGACTCTTAACACAATTAACATACACAACATTTGAAATACTTTGAATAATAAGTAAAACACTTGTTTTCACCGCTACCACGTTTTTCGCAGAAATTAGTACAAGTATTTAAGTCTGCCTGAAAAACTGAAAGCGTATTTGATTATAGTTTAAATTTTCGTCAAAATTAACTAGAACTACATTTGAATATCCACTACTTTATTGGCCATAACACAATTAAATTTACACAAGCTTTTTTGGAAAAACTATGGATGTTATCATAAATTTCTAGACAAGTGGTTAACAAGCTTAAAACATATCAAAGCCAACACGAAAGCTTTAATAATAAGTAGTCGTCTTACTATTATTGACTTGCCCTTTATCATTTCACTTAGGTCGGCTTTTTTAGAACCCCAATTTTAAGAGGGAAACACTAACAATAACAGAACTGACATTAAATAATCTGAAGCATTTTTATGTGAAAGTGTCAGCGTTATAATATCTGATCATATATATTTGGATAAGTATTTCTTCAAAAATTTTGCGATAAACACTCTTATCAAATGTTGTATTTTGACACATAAGCGGTTATTCATGGTCGTGAGTTATAACCTTATTGAAAACCAAAACAGTATTGATTGAAATAATGTCAACTAAAATGTTTGAAAGAGTTGACTCAAAGAAATCGATCAAAGTTAGACTATTCTTTAGCAGAAAAATATTTTGCGTAGAATATTTAATTTGTTGTAAATATCTCATTTAAAACGTGTTACGAGTGAGTAATAATCTTGTTAATACCACGATGCAATAAACAGGTGGCAGGGCATGGCCAATTGACAGTTTTTTCCTCAACCATTGTTTTGGTGTAGAAGAAGTGCTACCGGTGTTTGCATATGCGAACGTTGTCACTAATTTTGCATGTGTGCAGCACTTCAATGTGTTTTTTGCCATAATATTTGATGCCTACCGTATCGCGATACTAAAATACGTTAGGGTTTATAATATAAAACATGTGTTATGAGAACGTTTGAATGTAGTAAAAATTGGATAATTTTAATATGAGACTTAAAATCTTATTGGAATACGACCGTACTTCTATAATGTCATCCTTGATGTAGTGGCTACAAAACTATTGCTACACAGTAGTGGGTGGTAAAAGCTGTGGGATATTTTACGGTTATTTTTGCAAGAAAAATTAATCGTTACACTTGTGTGAAACAAAGTCCTTGCACTTTTCTTTTAAAATTGTTGAATAGTCCAACGCATAAAAACATCAAAATGGTGCTGAAAAGTTCTCACCAAACGATCATTGATTATAATATTTCAATGAATGAAAGCACTTTATATTTCACTTTATATTATTGTAATTTTTTTTATTTTTTATACATTTTAAGCAGAAAAAATAATTTCATTCAAGCAGACACCGCCATATGGCAGATCACCTGAATTTTTTTAGAACTTCAGACCATACGATTACGCACAAAAAACCCCTCAGAGATTACTTAGCAAAAGAGGTCATATTGTGAGACGGGCATAAATTTAAATTATCGACATTTTCTTCCGTCGATAGGTGAGCTTTTACTATCGAATTTTTGCACTTGTGCTTGAATAATTTTTTTTAAGTTTTGTTTTTATGACCAATCTGTATTGTTTATACTTATTTTATTTGGGTAAATCTTACGGGCTGTAGTGATCAACAACATTTATCATCAAATATTAATAAAAACTATATCATATTTACTATATTAATATTTGTATAGGCTAAATTGTTCTAACTTAGTTAAAATCTCAGAAAGACATATGATAAATATTCCTAGGCACAAAGGAAGTCAACATCAGTTTTATTCAACTTACACAGCAGAGCAGAACAGCTGTTCTCGAAAGTCGCTACACTTTCATCTTCAGTGCTCATGTGTATATTGTGTTTATCACCACTGTTTAGGTGGCTCAGTTGAATGTGATAACAGTTTTCTATTTACATAAATTTTATTGTGAAAAACAATCCGAGAACTGTATCAACCTGATGTTAACACTTGTGTGTTATGATACCTGTGTTACCATAACATTATACATTAAGTCAAACTTTTTTTTATATCATATTTATTTTTTACCCAACGTTTCGTTTGTTTTTTGAAAAGTTCTTCAGGGTTGTTATTTATTTGTTGTTGTATATGATTTATGTGTGTTATTGTAAAAATATGTATTCTAAAAATTTATCCACGTAAGCCGGACTACACTAAACAGATATGTATAATAAATATGTAATTAAACAAATAATTTGGTACATCACAAGAAAAATCAATGTTCCACTTAATCCTACTATCACAGATCTTTAGGTTTTTTTATCAGTTCTTTTGACGTTACTGAAAATATGCAATCTTACATGTATTCATATAAAAGCTGTGTATGTGTTGTGTACTATTTCTTAACGTCTTTTCAAGACAGGATCAGAAATAGGGCACTGCTTGTGGAAAAGAATTAATTATTTCTGACAGCCTGTGACTATTCTTTAAGGCCTTGGATGTATGAAAAGGTTAGAAAATGTCAATTGTAAGCAAAAGAAGTGCAGAATTATTTTATGTATGCCACATATGCATTCACCCTTAACCCTATTAATCTCCCTCCAGTTCAAAGCTGCCAATTCAAGTGAAATAAATTTTATAGGAGCGGCAAAATCTTTTAATAGCTTTTACACTTATCTAAGAAAATTATACCAATGCCATTTAATTTTCTATTGATATTTTCAAACTATCGATAATATCCCAGCACAAATTACACCCCATTTTTATCAGTGTTTTATATGAATATATTTCTGTACAGCAGCTCTTAATCAGGCAACATCAAGCCTCATTGGCAATTATTTTTTGAGTGCCGCCACTTATGTGAAGGCATGAGTCGTGTACAGTCAATCACATATAGAATTAGCGTTAACAACTACGCCGGCATATACTCAAATTCTTTACAATTTCTTTATCGGGGGCTTCATACAGACACATTGTGGCAATGCCATTTACGATGTTTACTTCTTCATTCTCAACCCTGACTTGCAATTCATCATTTTCTTTTGCGATAATTTATCTCCGAAAAATATTTTTGCCATTAACATTTTGAGTGCACTTGCAAATAGGCACCCTTTAAACATTTCCAAAAAGTTGTTTAAGATTCCTTTTCATATATACTTCAGAACTTCCAGTCGATAAAATATATTCGATACTTTGCAATATTTTCTTTTTATTAATAATAACAAATATCTAAGGTTTGGTATTTATGTATCTTAAAACTCTTCTATATATATGAACACATCTGTGGAACACACAAAGTATGTGCATCTTAGCACATGCTAGTTTATATGTTGGAATGATAATGATTAAGTTAAAACAAAAAACTAAATACTTGGGATGTGCAACTTTCGCCATGTCCTGAAGACATTTGTTTCTGACGCTGAGTACTGGGGATGTGTATGTGAATTTAAATCTTGTTCTCCAATAGAAACAACAAGGTGCCGAGCATTTGCTATTAACACACACATATACGCACGTATGTTTGTACGAGTATATAACCCGATTAGTTAAGCCCTTTAGATTTTGGACTAAAAGCTGTATTTGTTTTGTGATCTTTATGCACTTGTCTATTCCCACCATTTAACATTTGCCGCAATATGCATGCAAATTTGTTTTTGTGGTGCTTAAATCTATTTGTATCTATGAAATTGTTTGATGTTTATGTGTATGCGTGTGATTATTGGTATTTATACAATTACAACAATGCTTTATTACATTATGTAGGCATGCTGGTCGGGTTGATCAGTCGACTGGTTGTCATTATATTAACGAGTGTATAGTTGTTGTCAAAACCAAATTGCTTCAAGCTATTATGTGCGGCCAAAATCTCACACAATCAACTACTGACTCCACTACTACTACTTCGTTGTTGTTTTATATGATGATGTTCTCGAATGGATCACATAAATTTCCCAAAGGAATAGTACATGAAAATGACTCAAAAAATATATGAATGATAGGTGGACAGATAATAAATATAAACACAAACGAACGTTCACATGTGATTTCGGATCTGATGCATCTACGAGGGAGAGTTGATAGTTCGCTATGAGGAACATGAGGGGTTTTTATATGTAATTTTATGTGAAGTTCATATTTGAGACTTAACCATTAATCGTTCATTTTCAAATGTGAATGGCGAAGGGGTATTCTTAACTTATCGTTCACTCTCCCTAATATCTGCTGCATCAGTGTGTTATTGGACGAAGGACAACATTGCGCTTATATTCAGTTGTCATCGTTTCAGTGCTCATACATCGATTCAGTCCGCTTATACCGATGCCGTTTCTCAGTTATCAACGAGATAATGTTCCCACTTAATGAAAAGAAGTGTCTATTATATATATTAAGTTTGTTCCATATTCAATTTTAAAATGTGTTGCAACGTTGCTTGATTTAAGTGTAACAATACGAAAAAACTACTGAGATCTATAAACCAACGACAAGATTTATTTTGCTTTAGTGAAACCGCTTTTTTATAAAAATATATACTTTCTCCTTTCCAGAAACCAATAGAAAGACAGTCCGGTTTGTTTACTTGAAGTTTATGTGTATATTTCGAAAAGTACAAAAGAGAGAGAGAGATAGAGAGAGAGAGAGAAATGTCCGGTACAGAGGGTCCTGTGCCAGTCTGCATCTTCTCGTCTGTCCAGCAAGAAATTTCTGATATATAAAATCGGACTTAGGTAGCAATTCATTCGTTGCCAGGTCTTAAATATCAATATATTTTACAAGACATTTTTAAACCCTTCACAAAAATGTGAAAGGGTATATCTAGGGTCATTCCGTGTGTAATTTTTACGATATCAATATGCGACCCCATAAAGTATATATATTCTGGATCCTTATGAATAGCGATGACGATTGAGCGATGTTCGTCTGTCCGTCTGTCTGTACGTGAAATCGGTGTTCCCAAGCCCCCAGAAGAGCTAGAGAATTCATTCTTGGACTGTTGGATTGGAAATGAACCTAAATGAACACCAAAAACCGATTTTTGTTTTTTGGTTATTTGAAAATTGAACCTATTTCATGCTTTGGGACCCCTCCATTGTCCATTTAAAACTAAGAAAAAATTGTTTTCCAGGGATGGGAAATTAAATTTTTTTTTGGCACATTCTGTATTTTGTGGTACATATAATAACTAAAATGTTAAAAAATTTTATGTTTTTCTTAAATAAAACCGTTTTTGGTATCATGAAGATTTGCATCGAAGAAAAAAAAATTTTAAAACTTAGAGTTCCCATCCAGGGTTAGGAAATTTAATTTTTTTTTTATACAATACACTAACCAAAAATCAACTAACGTTGTTTTTTCCTGGTTGAAATTATTTTTTATTTCGGAAAAACAACATTGGTATCAAAAATTAAAAAAAAAATCAAAATTTCGATTCCAGGGTTGGCTACTGCAATATTTTGTAGTACATGAAAGTGACAAAAATGGTTACAAATTTGTAGTTTTTCTTAAATAAAACCGCTTTATACATCATGAAGATTTGCTTCCAGGGGTGGGAAATTGAAATTTTAAATAAATCAAAGGGCAACTAACGCAGTTTTTTTATTAATTAAAACTATTTTTTAATTCAGGAAAAGACAATATTAATATCAAGTATTTAAAAATTTCTAAATTTCGATTGCAATATTTTGTATAACATGAAACGTGCCAAAATAGTTAAAAATTTGTAGTTTTGCTTAAATAAAACCGGTTTACACATTATGAAGACTTGTATTGGTAAAAAAAATTGAAAATCCAGGCGTGGGATATTTTGAATATTTTTTATTTATAAAAGTAACCAAAATATGCAACTGCAGTTGTTTTTATTGCGCTTATAAATTAGAAAGCCCAAAATTGGTACTTAAAAATATGTGTAATGCCCGACGTACGTTGGTGAAGGGTATATAAGATTCGGCACAGGCGAATATAGCACTTTTACTTGTTATTTTTAATATTATCGTTTGAGAAAAATAGCCGAAACTCTTAGTTTGCGAATTTTAATCTCATTTAGAAATTCATGGCTCCTTTCCTCAATTTCATAATAATTCTCCATAGAAATTTTTAGTTTCTTGGGAATATATTGCAGGATAGATGTCTTGTTTGACCGGACTATCATATCCCTTATGTACTGTGCTAAGATTTGCATACTGCAGCAAATGGAATATGTTTCGTAATAATGTTACTGTTGAGATTGTTTGGATGGTCGCATATACATATACGTGCAAAGTAAATTTGTATGTATTCATAAGATCAGATAAGGTCAAATATAAAATCATTCAAGAAAAACTATGAGGAGATTTTTGTAAAAGTATAATTAAACTGGTATTTAGTTAATGGAGCGTGTGAATAAACCACCAAATTTTAAGCTTAAACTAGTTTTGAGTTGAATAAAAATCTTAGCTAAATCTTGTACTTTGTACTGACTAGATGAATTTAGTTTTTCCGGATTTATCTGAAAGCATTTGAGAGAAAAATCTAGCGAACACTGCGAATTATCAGTTTATGCTCTATCTTTCGTAAGATTGTTTGCTTGATGTTATTGCGGTTGCACGAATAGTCGCCCAAATCATAATCGCCAAAGCTCTATAACACATTTGGTATTTTATTCAAATACCCAAAATAAGTGTCTTTCCCCCAAAATTTGGTGAAAAATCACACAAATATGAAAATGGGTCAATGTCCATTAAGTCAAATTCCCCAAGTTTATGATGATCAATCGCCCATAAAAGCTGAATGAGCCAATGAGCATATCGCACAAATCACATAAATGAATAAACGCCAAAAGCAATTTGGGTGATTTTGGTGTTTCAACACTCAAAATGTTTAACGACGCAAATTTGTTTTTCATTTATCTTATTTTTATAAAAATATAAGACTTTTATTGCAGAACTTCAGCGTATTTTCCTCTGGTTACATCGAAAAGAGAATTTGCTAACTAAAGATTTTTTTATAAATTCGACAGAGACCAAGATTTTTGTCGTCCCAGTATATCGAAAAGCGGCCTCGCTGTTGATCAGTTAAGATTTATTTTGTGCGGGCTAATTGGTTTTCCTCTCTGTTTTTCTGAAATGAAAGCTTATAAAGAAGGAAATCCTTGCTAATTAGAAAAGTTGACTACGCATGAAGTGTTAGCTGAACTCAGCCGCTTTCTGATATACTTAGAAAAATACAGCTATGCCTCACCCAAGCCCAGCGATGCAGAGAACAACAAAGTCGCAGCAGTGATAAGAAGATTTGGCTTTTTTCCCATTTGCTCGTATTTTGAAAATGGCTCAATATTTCTCAATAGAATTTGAATCATTAAAACATGAGGCCTTATGGCCTTATTGTACTCAAAATTATTAAGCTGAACAACGTAAAAGGCCCACGTTATATTTTTATTTTTAAATTGTCCAGTATTAGAAAAAAATATATATGAGAGATAAAAACGGGGAGAGATATTAGAAAATTGTATGTGTGAAAACTCAAAATGTCCATATTTCGAAAACGAAGTTGTATATCCAAACTGTTGATTATACTTCGTCTTGTGCTGTAAGGAACCACCAATAGATTGCGCTACCGTTGAAACTGTAGAATGCTTACAACAAATAAATCAGGTAGTTATTTTTGAGGGAGTATTTATAAAAAACTTTGTGTGATTTAACATAATGAAAAATGATCCAAAGAGATTTGCCATTGCTCAATTTGTGACTTGGCAATTATTCACAAAATTTTGTACGATTTTTACTTTGTTTTGGCTTTTATTCATTATGAACAATATTGCAAATGTATTGGGCGATTGTTCATTTGGCTGATTTGACATTTCCTTGTACGCAACTATTCGAAAAACAAGTTATTAGCGACATCATGCAAAACGTAAATGTACTATTGCCAAAAAAAAATATTTTGGGTCATTGTACATTTTTCTAAAATGGGTGATCATTAACATATGATCCTTGTTATTTGCCACACAAGCATCCTTCGCAAAAATGTCCTCAATGCAAAGAAATTTGAATTTCTTGTGTGTTTTACTTCTTAGCGAATCTATCATAGAAATCTATCAGAGAAATTATTTGCCGTACGTACATTATTGCGCCCAAGCGTTTCGTCGTAAGACTGAGTTGGGATTACTTAAGTCAGTGTATCGAAGCGCATCTACATTAGTTGATATCTTAATATATAATTGCGATGCACTAAATTTCACTACAGAATGCACCACACGCCGACTTTTTATGGAGGTAATGTTATTTCGATACTAGACCTTAAAGTGTACTGCAACAAACAAGTTGTGAATCGTCAAACTACTTAATAGTTCTGGGAAATTTTTTCTAAAATCAGAACAAATCAAAAAACATGGCTCTTTCAACAATTTATTTGTCTGCAATATTTGAATTTTTTTTAACAAACATTAAAACTGACGTACTATAGATTTGTAAGATTTGTAGAAAAATGTGATTTGCAGTAAAGAAATTCGTAATGAATTATTGAATTTTTCTTACAATGAATTTTACAGGTACTAAATAATACCGTCTTAATAACTTTATTTAGAAAATAATTACTTGCTTTCAAGCAAGAAACATTAAAAAATTTGTTTTTCTTAAATCTGAAAAGCATATTAAATATCTTATCTGTCTAATACTTACAAAGGCTTTACTGGTTTATTGAACAGACTGATTTATTAAACAGACTGTTTGTCTTAATTAATAAAATAATTAATTATATATAGACGAAAACACCGCCAAAATGTAATGTTGTCTTTTATAACTTTTAAGCAACCAGAGTTTCAGGGACTAAATCATTGGCCCACATTTAACATTTCCACCACACAAGATTTCAAAAGCATATCCAAGGAATTGCAAACGAGCTGATTAACTTGAATCAATTTCAAAAGTTATTGCTATCAAAATTAAAAATACTCTGATAAAGAATATTTCTTTTAATAAAATGTTCAGGAGCATAACAATCCTCATGTCTTAAGTCTGTAGCTGCATTGTTTTACTTTAAGATATTCCAATTCCCAATTGACTTCAGAGAGGACAAAAGAAAAGCACAAGCCAAGAAGTAAATGCACATATTGCAAACCCTCTTAATAGGCGCACATATGGGCGACATCAAAGTTTGTTGCACAACTACGTGAAGGTACACGGAAAATATTTATTTTAATTGAATGAGGAGTTCGAACTTAACTACATACTGTTTAAAAATACCAAGACGTAAATAAGTGTTGCGGAAGGCAGTGTCCTTTCTCATATTATTAAAAATTACTGTATGTATGGAGTTTGCTATGATTTTTGCGCTGCTGCACAGCATTCAATAAAATATCGAAGGATACATCTGCACTTTCCAAACAAGAAAATGTAGCTGAGCTTAAGTTTTGCATATTAACTACGCACAGTGGGGATTTAGGAAAGAAACACTTTATAATTGTGCAGCTTTTAAACGGGTTGAGCGATTGTAGTAAATTTTCTTACGTAGTTTCACAGTTTGAAAGTCATACCTTTAAAGGGTGTGGAGCCACGGATTTTCGAGCTGACAAAACAGTTTTATAAAAAAAATTCCCTATTCAAAACTTAAAAATACTTTTAGAACTTTCATGATTTTCTGCTAATTTCTTGGGGTATATTCGAGTAATGAAATTTAAGTTTTATGATTTATATTTACCTCAGTCCACTGTCTTGCAAACAAGGAAGTCGAATCTCTCCAATAACGAGAACAAAGTGTTTCCTATTCCAAGATCATACTGCGGTAAAAAATCAGTGAAAAGCCGATTTTTTAACTTCTCGCTAGGAAAACTTAAAATTCTCCAAGATCAGGAAGTTATTGGTCTTGCCCTATTTGAAAAAAAAATCGAGCTCTCATCAGGTCTCTACGTTTTACTCTCGCGACTAATTTTTAGAACCCGTCGCTATGTCCGTATGTAAATATGTGTGGGTGTAACTATGTAACCCGCTTATTTCTTATGAACGGCTAAGACGAATTGAACTGAAGCCGAATTGGCATTCTGAAGAAAATTCCCGAGCTTAAAGATTCTGTGAGTTCAACCAATTCGAACAAGAAAATTTCAAGACTTCTCAAAATCTGTTAATCCGTTCGATAGATATCGTGAACTAAAAGGAATAGTGTAGCATAAAAACCAGTTACGGTAGCTCTGCGGTTAAAACGAGCGGAAAGATACAGAGATGGCCTTGCAGCCCTTCCATGTATTTTTGTCATCCTTTCGAACTGGCATTCGAGTAGCGATTGGTGGACGGCGGTGATTGAAGTAAAAGAAAAACTCAACCATGAGGCAAAATATGGGCTCATAATACGTCCACTAAATTCAAATGGATAGTTTTCAACGGTTTCGTGACCGTTAAAACTGTTCTTCGACTAACTGGTACAAATATGTACCACCGTACCGGACCCGGACCATACTAAAGTAAAAGAAAAACTCAATAATTATATTTTCACAGGTATTTATGTAACGCAATTGTTATTATTATGAAATTTAGTTTTTGATTAAACGACTTCTATGGTACTACTTGTGATCCTGCGATTTATTATATGAGATTAGAATGTCATATATTTATATTCATGATTTTCAACTATTATTGGGAATTATTACGAGAATTTAAGTCCCTCAGGGACAATATATCGAATCGCCACCAATATAGAAAAAAAATATCTATAATTCTCCAGGGCTTTTCGCGAAATATGTTCACACATCTGTAAGTATAAAGGCCAAACCAAAAAAAGCTTTATTAAAGGCAAGAATAATAATCAAACGATGTTGGTTTATTATCGATACTGTTGTCGTATACGGTTTTCCCTTAAAATTTTTACAAATGGAAATGTTACCAAATTGATCGATGGCAGACAGAGATACTACACATGGATGCTGATTGTAGAAATGTAGGGACTTCCGCAAACAGTGTTGTTCTGATCGTCGGTGTATATTCGAGTACGAAATTAATGTCAATTTTCTCTTGTCCTTTGAAATATTTCTCATGTGCTCTTAAAGCATTACGAACCTTAACAGACCGGCTAAGAAATCAAGAGAGAAAGCTTCAAAAATAGTTCAAAAAGTGTTTAATATGTTTGGTTACAATATCGGAAGGAATCTTATCAAAACTGTCTATTTCTTTTAATTAACCCACCCTCGGATAACTGTTCGGCTTTTATATCACAAGTCTAAAGTCTCCGATTTTACTTCCATTTTCCAAAAAGCTTGTTTAATTGTTGTATGCTTAATTACCCAATGCGTGTAATTTCATTAAAAATTTAAATCCTAATTTTATCTCCTTGATTGTGTCAGTATTATTTCACAACAACGCAGCAATTAATGGTTTGATTTCCTTGACTATTTTTTGCCTTTGTCGCGTTGAAATTTTATCTCTGCTTCCTCTTTATGAAGACTACGATTTATTATTTTTAAAATAAGTATTTTATGTTGATTCAAAAAAATATTATATTCTAATAACTTGCTACACATAAAGACATATTCGTCTCTTCTTTATTTTTCTTTTTTGTCTTGGACCAGCGGCCATGGGATAACCTCTACATATGCGATGCATTGTGCAAGTACTAGAAAGGAGGGGATAATGCTAAGAGGACAGATCAAGACAGATTTAAACAGAGGGAATTTGCTGCATCTTTTCTACTTTTACACTGCTGGGAAATTTCGTCCCACAGGTACCGACAAAGGAGGATGCTGTGTTATGCTCTTTAGTACAAGACGATGTTAGTTGCAATCGGTAAAGCTCAGCCTTCGTCATTGGAAAATATTAGCAACAATTGAAAGAACCGTACCCTAATTCAAAAATACCTCGGAGTCGAGCTCGACATCTAAGGTATCATCTTCTCGTGTACACATCTTCAGACAACAGCATCTCACTGAGGTATTAAGCATATTCTATTATATGCTCTCTCCGGATAATCACCCATTAATTTTGCCATATATCCTGAAGCAATCAGATGGGGAATACTGTATGTCACTAAATAAAACTGAAGCTTTTAGACAACTGCTTATAGTGACCGCAATACTTTAAGTGTTTTATGTTGGGAAGAAATGCTCATTGGGTTTGATAGAAGCAAAGGAGTAAATAATATAATCATGAGTGTGTGTAGCTAAAAAATTCTTTAAATTCTTACTACTACATAGAAGACTAAATGCATGGACGTAGAAATGTGTGTACATATATGTTTACGGGTATATGACAACAAATATGCACTTATATGTGATACTCATTGACCAAAAATGAAATTTGCATTTTTTGGTATTTATGAGACTGTTGAGAGTTATTAGCTGGACAAGCAATTACACGTGGGAGTGTTAACTTTGTTATATCAATACTATAATAACAAGAACAGAAAAATAACTATCGTACATATGCCACAGAACAAGCACTTGGACAAATGTTCAAGTGTTTGTGTTTGTAAGTCTGTATTTGTGTATGCTTTGAGTTGTAAGTGCATAATGGTATCTTAACTTTAACTTGTGTAATGAAAAGAAATTCTGCATACAAATTGCAATGAAAACTTACCATTGCTATTGTTTGTCATGGTTGGTACAGCTGGAATCTCCTGAGAAGCAAGAGGGGGAGCTGGTAGTGGAAGACTATGAGTTGAAACTTCATGGTTTATGTCCTTGGCAGCTAGAATGTCTAACTTCTTCTCATCGTCCATTTCTAAACTTTCCGTTTCACTCAATAACTCTTCTTTGGGATCTATTAAAGCCAAAGGATCTTCACATTCATCTGCTGCTGCTCCTGATGATGTTGTTTCACCCACTATAAAGAAATATGACAACAATTAAAAGCAAAACAACCAACAAGTTTTCCTGATAAACAAAACAAAATTTTAATAAAACTCGAATGAGTACATGAGAGCTTTCATAACAAAAACACTAGCTAGAGTTATTACCAACAAGGAAAATATAATAGAAAAATGGATTGCATGATGGAGCGTGTTCTGGGTTTATTAGACATAAATCCTTAAGTACCCCCACGTTACCCCTTTAATGACCAAATAAAAATTAGTTATGCAATCGAATTTTAATATTTATATGCCCCTCGGTAACCAAAGACATGTACACACATACAACATCAGCCAAATCCTTAATACAATATTATTATTTAAAATGTATAAGAAAGATGGTTTCATTCAACCACCTTTTTTATTTATATAATTTTTTTGTTTTCGGTGAACAAGTACAAAGTATCGCCCAACGAAAGGAATTTGTTTTTAGAGCAAATTGGTTTGTTTTTTCGTTTAGCCTTGTTTCATTTCGTTATTCTTCACGAGCTGTTTTATTTGCTTCACACAGATAGACATCCATATATTTGCAGCAGCTAAGAGTACAGGAAATGGAACTGAAACGGCACTACTAAAACAAGCAGGAGTTATTGTTCCTGTTGTTATTGTATCAGCTCACTTTATGCAGATTACGCTTAAGTACTCCCCAGGCGACCATAGAGGTATAAATTCTATTTACACGTACGTATATTTTATTTTTTACCAATAGCTCAACTTAAGTACCAAAGACACGATACACACTCACACACTCACACACATGTAGATTGTGCAAGCAACAAAAATTTCATTTAACCAAACAATACAAAATGCTTAAAATAAATTCATCTCCTTAAACGCCAAGGAGCAGCTACATACAGACATACGAACTCGCGCACCAATACAGCCACCATGTATGAGAACTTCGAATGTGTAGATGTGTTTTTGTGTTGAAAAATGATGATGATACGTAGTGGCCTTTTAATGAATTGGACAAAAAAGGTGCTCAACACAAATTAGAACAGTAGTCTGTCCTTTGTATTGCACAGCAATTACAAAAGCGTACAACAACAAAAACCATATGAGTGTGCGTTTGAGTGCCAATATGTGTCCGCTGTTAACGTCTTCTCTGTGTTTTATCATTCTCCAAACCGTTTGATGATTTGGCGCCAAAACCATGTCATCTGCTACACATGGTTGTCACAAGCAACCCACACGTATACACATCCATGCATGAAGCACAAAATTTAAAGGTTTAAGAAACACGTAAAAGAAACCACCCATGCAAACTGGCACATACAACTGCACGTAAAGCAAACCACCCACGATTCATATGAGCAGAAATTAAAAATAATACACCATTTCCACACAGTTTAAAATTGCTAGGACAAATAACATATATATATATATATATATATATATATATATATATATATATATACCCATCATATATAGGTTTTATTAATGAATTTTGTCATGTTGACATACTTAAAAAAATCAGTAATATATACTCCTGTGGTTAAATATATAGTATATATGCAAATGAAATTTAAAAAACCTATTAATAAAACACCAAATATTTTTTTATTATCATTTGACCGTAAACCTTTTTTTAGAACATTGAAATGAGAAGTATTATTTTTATTTTTATTATCGATATTAATTAAATATTAAAAAGCGTTCTACTAAGAAAATGTATTAATTTTAAATATATTATTAAAAATGGAGCTTGAGTAATGACGGACTGCGATTTATAAATCATAACAAGTTGTATATATTTCAAGTAAATAAACATTAACAAAAAAGGAGAGGAATAAAACTCGGCTGAGAAAATACTTGGCAAGGAATTTTAAGAATCATGGAAAAATTTCATGATATATCTCATAGTGTAAATACACTGCACACTTGTCAGTTTCTTGTTAAAACTTTTTCTTGCGCTATTTTTTTCTAGTTATTAGATAAAGAGTGGAAACAAGGTGGACTGAAAAATTCAGTAAAATATGAGTATCAAAATAGTTGCAGGGACGATATTTCAAGAATAAGCTGATGTAGAGTATATGGAGTTCCATTTAAAATGAAAGAGAAGCCAAATGCAAATCGAACACGAGTTCAGATTATATACGGATTAATCGAAAATGGTTTGTGATGTTGATTCTGAAGTTTTTGAGATTATCTTGTTTTCCATCGCTAAGCAAATTCCCAAGTAACGAACGGTGAGCATACTATCTAGAATTAGTTCTGCGATGAGCATATCTAATCCCAAGTCTTGGACAATGTCGTTCGGTATTAGAAGCAGAATCTTCTTCTTCATATTGTCCCCCTAGGGGGGCACAATAGGCAACTTGGTCAGTCGCAACACCTTTTTGCAGTACTTTTTGGGAAGGGATAAAAAATACAGGTGGAAGGATACCTGGATCCCGGCAGAAGAAGGGTCAAAAATCATTAGTAGGGCGACAAACCTATATTGGTTTAACCTGTGAGGCGTAACCAGTTTTCTTACACTGGCACCACGGGATCTGGCTGAGCCCCACAGATGATATTAGATCTGGCGGTGAACCGACGATGTTGCCATACACGTGATTGTTTGCTTGAACGTGTATGAAACATTTGTTTCACAGGCGAAGCTCTGTTTATGGCACGCTCATCCGAGTGGTGGCGGACCTCGTTCTTCCTGCATGACTAGTTGATTCTCTGGCCAGATGTTGGATGAGGTCTCTTCAGGGAGTCTAGTTACGGAATGGGTGGTATGTGACTTTGACCTCTGGTTCATCTTGGTGTTGACGACATGCATGTCCTCGGAAGTAACAAGGGTTTTGAATAGACCCGAACACCTTCGCAAGGTTGCAACCTGTGTAAGCTCAAGGGCTACACAGGTGTGGCCCCTGAGAGTGACAGGAGTAGTGGTGAACATTGATTTCACCCGGTGTTGAGAGCACCGCCAGGTAAACGAAACGGCAGGTACTAACGTACAACTTTTGAAAAATCTTCGTATTGTAGCATATAACGCAACATAAGAATATACATACAAGGTTTCTAGAAAGACATCCATTGTTGACACGACGGGGCTTACCGCAATCGTGATGAGATAAAGAAACATGTATATTGTCTCATACAAAACGTCTTCCACTTTGTTTGTGAGTGCCAAGTTTTGAATCTTTAGAGAGCCAAAGTTATAATACGGGTTGTATTGAATAACGATCACCAGATCAAGTGCACTTTCTGTAACATGAACTTTTGAAATTTCTTAAATATATATAATGATCATTGTATTATAAATTTTTTTTAAAGAGGAGGGACAGAAGAATTAAGATAAGAAGATACACAACTTGTTGTTGCCATTTGAAATCTTACTCCGCTAACAATTTCTACCACAGTACAGGCGAGCGAGAGTGCAATATTTTGCACCCTCATTTGTAGAAAAAATATTATATAGTTATTTTATAGAACTTAATTATAAAATGTTTATTTCTTTCAAATGATTGTTTTAAAACAACCAACACACGTGCGAAAATGTATGTATTAACAGAGTCTCCGCAAGATGAGCGAATTTTCACAACATGTTCAGCATAAACTCTGCTGTTTTATATACCTGGAAAAAGTTTCCGGATATTTCAGGCAATGTTTCACACTTAACGTTCAATTCTCACCAAAGCTTCTCCGCTAGTTGAGGTACATTCTTCATTTATTTAAAATATGTACAAGTTGGCAAAATGTTGCAAACACGATTCATGCACATTCCCACATGCAGGAATTGATAAGTGAAAGGTTTTTTCTATTATTATTTTTCGTAGCAACGAGACTCTTAAGCGATAAACTTTTACTTTGCTTTTGGGAAAATGTTTACGTTAACAACTTAAATATCGGCACACAATTTGGACACTTTAAACTTCCTTTACAGCAAAAATTAATTATTTTTAAACAGATCGAAGTATTGAAAACGACACGTAAAAGAACCGAGTGTATTATGTTTAGAAGCCGAATTTGGTGCGACTTAAAAATCGTTTTCGTATTCAAGTAAATACCCATTTTAGTCTTAACGTTATAAGCCCTTTAAAAAGTGCCAGATGCTTTAGTATGTGGAAACAGTGTCACGTGTTGTTCATTTTGTTAGACATGTGTAATCGTATGCAATTAAATTGAATTTTTCATAAATTTTCAGCCATATTTTCTTTTTCTTTTTTACATATAAAATTCATTCGGTTGCTATAATATTGTGCTCATATGTGCGAGACCGATACAAATGTTCAGCAGATATAAGCAATATTCTCATCAAGAGTACACATTTGGATTGCAACACACTTACACACATGGACACACCTGTACCACCACACGCTTTGTCCTTTCCATAAATGTATCGTTAAGATTTTAAACTGCACCTCAAGGAATCAAACAAAATTGTCATTCACAAAAATGAACAAACATACGAACACATGTAAACGTAATGAGTGGGACAAATAATTTAAGGTTTTTAATGCACTTTTTTCGCTTTCATTTTTTTAAGAGAAAAAGATAACAAAATAACTTAACATATTTTTTGTTTGTGTGCACACATTTTTTCGTTTAAATTTATGAACAAATTAGAATTTTAATCACGTTTGAGGTTTAATGACGATAAGAAAAAGATGAAATCTGTTTAGATTCAACATTCAGGAGAAAAGGACTGGAGTGGCTATCAAATGTGATAAGCTGATGACATGTTTAATTTATTATATTAAAGCAAAATAAGTGGATAGAATTCGAGAGAAGGTAATATTTTTTAGCAAATGGAATTCGGGAAGAGGATTTTGGGTCAAATCCACATTCAAATGGTGATCTTTTTTCTGGATCAATAATTTTTTTTTAGATAACATTGAAACTAAAAATATTATTAATGTTGAAGTTAATTATATAATTGAACTAATTAATAAAATAGTTCGGTATGTAAAATTTAACATAAAACATTTTTTATTGTTGGTTTTGACTTCATTTTCACTGAAGTGAAGAATAATTAAGAAAGCAAACTTATTTAATTTAACAATAGTAAACATTTAATTTTTTTGTAAACAGTCTAGATTTGGCAACAGTCTAGATTTTGGCAAATCGTGATTCAAAACGTGGTAAGAGAATGACTATTTAATGACCTATTTAGGATTTAATGTACAATTGCATGGAGATTATTTGAGATATTGTCTTTATTAATTATTAAATTGTATTTTGCACCAAATCATTTGAACACTTCAGATTAATTCCAAAATAATGAAGCTTCTTAATATTAAGTTTTGTTTGTTGTATTTTCGAGGTCTATGCTTATTCTTGTGTATTCTCAATTAGTTTTTGATATTGTTAGAACGAGCAAGAAATTTTGTTACATATTTAGTATAACCAATACTCTGGGTCTAGCCTCTACATTGTGCCGCACCTAGAAAGGAGGAGATACTGCTGAGAAGACAGATGTAGGCAAATGGGAAGTTAGAAAATTTTTTGCAGCTGGTTTTACTTATACCGACGAAGGTGGCTACTGTATTCTGCCGTTTGGTACATGATGGTGTAAATCGCTATTGGTAATGCTCAACAGCCAGCGCAATCGTCATTGATGTAGCTATCAAATAGTGCATAGTTTTTACCAACTCGGGATCTTAGCTTAGTTGGTTGTAAGAACCAATTAAATAAACGTGATGCATGTGTGTACATAAATGCTCCATAGGACATTTCAGTTCCTTCTGGTGGCCATTGTAAGAAAAGAACAGAAAAGTTAAAACGTGTTAAAATATTCAGCGAAAACTTATATCAAAAATTAAAAATAGGTCAAAGAAAATAAATCAAGTTGAGTGGCAGACATGAGTCAAAATTTATATCCTGACCGAGTAAAGTAAATCCTAATGAAACAGTATCAAAACATGATGCGTTTATATCAGCAATTAGACACATTCGTAAAACTTAACGATGCGTGACTGTTCACCTTAGAAACGAAGAGTTGAGTAGTTTCTGTTGGTTTCCCTCTACCTCTAGTCAACATGTGCTAAGACTCAACAACTAACCCAACAGATTTAAGCCATTCATGCGTTTCTAAGATGTAACTGTTGAACTTAACAGCTGCGAACTGTTTCAAAACGGTTGAGCGCAACAGCTTCGTCTTACGAATGTGCCCATTGACTTTCAAGTTTGCAAGTTTTTTGTTTTAACATAAAACTTCAAACGTGCTATTTTAAGATCTGCTGATGAGTGAAAATAAGCACCAATAGGCATTAAGATTCCATAAACTTAAGTTTCAAAAAACGAATAATGTTCAGAGAACATATAATTTACACCTTAACTGATTGTAAACTATTATTCAATTATATGAAATATATAGAGTTATTTATTGATATTATTTTCACTATTGACAATCAATCAATATAGTACAATCATTAAGAAGGATTATAGTTTTTAAATTAAAAATGATGTCAGAATTTATAGACACAATATCTGCGTTTTATATAATTAACGAATCAAATCGTTCATGCAAAAACAAAGTGGGAGTGATAGAAAGTTCTTCTTATAGCCGCAAACGGAGATACAAAAATTTACTCACGAGCAATTAAAAAAGGAAAACACTTACATTTAAACTACAGAGTTGTATAAGCGCCCATATGTAAGCAAGCGATTTTCATTTTTGTTTAAAGCCCCCAAGAGTGCATTTCGCACTCATACGCGAACAACAACAGCAACTAAAAACATTTGGCAACAGAATAGAACAAGCGCAACGAAAGTGTTATGTTTTTGCCTATGAATTTGTATGCGTGTGTGTTTGTGTGCGTTAAATACAATTTCAACATACACGACTGTATTTACGTACATCGTCCCGCTTTGGTTCGACGGGTTTAACTTTATGCTCACTTACGGTATGAATTGTTTGGTGGAATTGTTAGCCAACATTGTTAGCGGTGGTTAACGGGCAACGAGAGAAAAGTTGCAGCACTCGGGTAACACATCAACTCCAGTTAATTTTGTGACGGTAGAATTTGATGTTTAACATATAAAGTCAGAGAACGTGCGGGTGTGGGTTGTCTTACTTGAAATTGCTATTCATATGCTGTTAAAGTATGTACATAATGTATTTGTCTTTTTGAAAATTAGTAAAAAATAACTGTAACCAAACAAAGTAAATATTTAATAGATTTTACACGACGCGACTGGCAGAGGTGAACTGCAAAAGTTCCTTAAATCGCATATATTCTTATAAAATTTGTATTTCAAGTATTTTGATAACGTCAACATATTCATTTCCAAGATTTAAAAGATTTTTTTCTTTTATAGCGCAATGTAAAATATATATTTATGAAAACGTCGCCAGGTGCAGTAGAGCTTGCGAAATATAGAATTGTTATAAATGGTAAATAAAAGTGCAACAACAAGTAAACCTATTTCTCTGAGAGATTGCATTTGTTATAATGAAACTTATTGGACAAGATGCACAATTAAACTTGCAGTTCAAACACAAATCCACATCCTTTCAGTCCCAACATTAAACTCAGATCCAACTTGCGGTGTGAAAACCACATAAAACTGCGAATATCAACTAAATTTAGTACAATTCGAATGTGTAGAAAAGTATTCTAAAAAGTTTGAAATCCCTAAATATTAATTTCAATACCGTAGACTTATAGATTTATTATCTGTCTCATTCAATTCGAAGCTCGTCAAGTTTACCAGAGGTGACGGCTCCGCTTCAGATTTACCACTTTTCGCTTGCCCTTAAAATCGAAAACATATAAGGCTTTTTGATTACTAATGCTTTATGATCAGTGAGCTAAAATTATTCGAAAACTAATACAAAATAAATTTCGAATGTTGTAGAAGTGCTTTAAAATTTATTGGGAGTTAAAATATTGGGTATTTTTAAAAAGCTTGCAAAGGCATGATATTCTCAATTAGTTTAAGGTTAAGCTTGAAGGGACGATCTCCTCTTCAGAAGTGACACCCTCAGGTGAATAATTTTGGGTCCTATGAGGACCATCCTTAGTTACCTCTTATTTAGAAAGAAGGGTAGCTTATGCAGTGCTATAATCGCTAAACTATCCAAGTCTTGCAAAATATTAGAGGGAAGTGCTGACACAGAAGATGAAACACTTACTAGTATTTTGCGGCAGTCGGCTATGAGCACTACATATTATCGATAAAACCATGTAAATCACGTGGCTTGCGCGCCTCATTATGTAGCACCAACAAGTTGAGTATGCTTATTTCCTTATATTGTAAATTGAAAACCTATTGAAGTTTAAGAAACACAGTATATTACAGCAACTTATTTCCGCAACAAAATCTTACAATCGCAAACAAATCCTATTATTTACTAAATGTTGCCAAATCTGTAGGAGAAAATAGGGCGCGGAAATATAAAGAAAATTTGCTAGAAAATTGCCAAGTTTTAAGAAATATTAAAAAAGGTTTCAGTTGTTATACGGCTAAAACATAAAAAATTAAGTAGACTTCATAAAATTTATACGATTGAATACTACAAATAACAAGAAGAGTCATTATCAGAAGTTCATGTTGGTTAATGTAAGAATTTTGTGCAACGTATGAAAAGTTTTCCTTGAGCGCAATTTTGCTGACATTCAAAGTAGACGAAAAGTTGAAAATAAGTTCATCCAGAGAAATGTTGTAACAACAAAAAGTTTTTAATTTATGTAATACTGGCCCTAAATATATTATATCTAAACATTTATATTAAATCCAAACTCATTTGATTTGCTCTAAATCGTTTGAGAACTTTATCGTTAAAAACTTTTCAGTTCCTTATGAATGCTTCCACATTTTAATTCAATTCATATTTTAGGTAGAAGATAGAAACTCCGGGCTATTTATAAAACAGAGGCAGATGCCAATATTTTGAGCTGGTTACATTGTTTATGTTGGTTGTTAACAAATTATATGTTCCCCAATGTACAGAAAAGCACATTTCATTGATAAACAGGGTTCTCATTCTGATACTTGATGGTAATACCCACCATAACAAACATGTATGTATATCTTATTTGAGTACATAAATACGATACACATATTTTGTGGTACACTTTGGGGTATGTTACACTTCACCGGTAGAAAAAAAGGGCATTTTTAAATTCTTATTATAAAATAAATTACTTGATCTTGCTTGCAAGGCAACAATTAAAACATTTTTTTTTTCTATTCCAAAATCTTCAAAGATATCTTATGCCTATTTGTGGTCCACTTTATGTTCGTGGGGTGAGGAATTAGAAGAATTACGAAAATCCACTTCATATCTTTCTTAAGTTTCAGTAGCCCTAATTTGAAGAACAATTAGCACATACATACAAATAAAGATTTACGTTATACGCAGTTTCCAACGGATCGAATTTTCACTACCGACTGGTCCTTATACAGACCACAAGTCCAGGGTGAATGACGACTATCAGTGAAATATACAGCATCACAGATCGTAATTATCGCTTTAAAATAACGACAAAAATTATTTAGATAATCCATTTTACATAGACACAACTTTTACAAATTGTACAAAAGGCAGAGCTCGAAAATTAGCAGCATCACTTAAAGCTTCACAACGACTTTTGCCACTGCTTTCTGTTTAAGTGTTGCCAATATACGCTCATCAGTGTGTTCTTGCAGTTGTGTCGGTAACAGTCCGGTGGGCGGGGGAATGATATGTTTGCGCTTAAATGTCTAGCAAGTAGCTCCCAAATGGCCACTAAGCGCCAACAAACACATACATGCACATACATGCCCACGCTCAAAAACCATACAACCAAATAAGCATTCACAACTTTTTAATGGCTTTGCTGCCACTTATGTCACATTTTTATTTGTATGTGTGGGTTCATGTCTTTATACGCACAACGTCAACAGTGAACATACAAACGAGTGGATATCGTTAAAATAATTCGACAACGATTTTTGTTCTCTTTATAAATAAAACTACAACAAATATTTGAAAGAAAATAATAACCACGGTGGAGCTGTTTCAATGGTCACAAGTACTATAAATTTCCAATAACTACTTCACGCCACACTCTCAATAACACAAATGCTCACCAACTTGTTTATATGGAATTAAGCACACCAGCCATAAACACCTTCTCAGTAAAACACTTCCAAAAATAATCCTTTTTGTGTGTGAGTGTGAAAAGTTTTGTTTTATTTCTGCTCAGATTGCACTCATTGAGTCGAAGCTAAAGAGTCGTTCTATTGTACTTGACAAGCTTCCGGATGACGCCAAGCCAAAAAACAGGCCAAAAGGACAAACTGATCAGTACCAGACCGTTACCCAAACACTCCTCTTTCATAATCAAGTTACAAAAATAATGGTGAATCATCGACTCCAAAGACTTGATATCTCTTAACGTATACCTTCTGACTTGTGTAACCTCGTGGGACTTGCGACACAAATTCGATTCATCAGCATTCTTTTTCTTGCTTTATAAATGTATGTGAATGTATGTGTTGTATAGCCATGAGTCTGTGTGTGTTCGCCATTCCTAAAGCTTCAAATGCGTTAAAGTATTGTATTTATATACTCAACAGCTACAACAACAATTTCTGTTATAAAGGACATAGAAATTATTTTATGTCGAATCCCTTGGAGATCATAGTGAAGGAAAGGTATGATAGGTTTTTCTTGTCACTAGACAGATAATGTAACAGTATTTCACTATAAAAATAGATTAACATGAAAATAACACTCAAATATTTAATTCCTTTAATATTTTAAAATTTTAATTGAAGCCATTATTGAAATATCACACAGCCTTGTGAATCTTTGTGGCATAGATCAGAATGAATTGGGACAAAAGTGAATAATTATATTCAGCATAAATGCTTTCTGTATTAAATTATAAAATATGAATTAATATTTTTCTTAGAAAAATAGTTAAAGAAGATATTTCTTAAATAAACTGTATCTTTCATACCGGTTTTTCTACTACAACAATTTTTATTTAGGACAAGGAAAAATTTCTAACAATATAAAATCCCATTGATAGCAGAATTGAAGTAACTCTCATTTACTCCATGGAAGTTTTTATAAAAATATGCAAATATTCCATTTATCATTTCCATTGTCCCATGCACTAGAATATTTTTTAAATAAATAATTCATTAACTGTTCTTATATATCTGAATTTCATAGCCTCTTGCACAAAACTACCAGCTACCTTGTTCTGAAAGGCTATGAAAACTCTTACCTCTGAGCAAGCTATGGAGAATTCATTGAGGAAAAAATTATTGCAAATTTTTTAAAAATTCAGCAAACAATTTTTATATAATATGAACTCATTTGGGTGCCGCTAGCACCACTAGCCTGTCAGTACACTGGCAGTAGTTTTTATTCCCACCGGACACTCTGGGTGTTTTCCGTACACAAGCAAGTCGCATTATGAAAAAATAATTATATTTTTCAAAAATATTTTGCATTAAAAATTTAATTGGGCGACTAATTGAAAAATCTTTAGATTAAGAACAACATACACCAAAAACCAGAATATGTGCGCAAGTTAAAATCGATAAAACAAACTTTTTTGAAGAAAAACACAACAAAACTTTCTCGTAGACTTACTAAAACAGATGTATCTGTCGATAAAACAACGTGGCCTGTGAATAAATTATCCGGTTGTATATTTTGAAAAGGGATTATTTTGAATAACGCCGTATTTCTGCCGCACTGTGTATCTTCGATAATGGAATTGTTGTTAATATTCTCTTGTCAGATTGTAACGACGTGGTTTTCCACCTTTAGCTGGGGTAGGCTCACGGCTTCCAGAGTTAGTTACAAAAATTTATAGATGATGCAAGAGACCTGGGAGTAAAGAAACACCACACAGATTTCAGCTTTATTACAGACGACCCGTTTATGCAAACCCAGTAGTGCCGAAGGAGCGAATACAGCAGTACTACTGGAGTCGTGTTTCACAACCTCCACCTGACAGCTCCCTATTGATTTGAAGCAGTTTCTGGATAGCAATTGCTTCTTTACACGTTCACAGCAATGGATAGAACGAATCTGACCAAAGATGCGGAGAGACCGTGCTACCGATGAATGAGACAACCCAAGACTTGTTGGTAACTTGAGGAGAGATTCAACTCCGATCCCCCAAATTACAAACTAAAACAACCACTTTAAGATACATTTCGATTTTTTCCGCATGTTCTTCAATATCCCAAAAAATTAAATTGGCTTAATTGCTTTATTAAAGGTTCAAATTGCTTTTTCTTAGTCTCAGTTTTTTTCCAATTAAAATGTTTACAACGGTGGTAATGATATTGGTGCCTGCCATATCCAACTATACATTACGTAATAAGGGTTTTTGCAGAATCGTCCGACCAGGCTCGGTTACATATAAAGTTCCTGAAAAATACGAAATTTGCATATTGAATAGTTTAATGTTAGATGATAAATCCATGATATATATTTTGTTTAAATTCTTGAACGATTTTCTTAACGATTCCTTTGCTAGACAAAATTTCTTTGTATGCTGTTCGAGGGTAATTTCTCTGGTTTTGCAGTTCAGTAAGACATCTTACGAACCCCGGGTTCGGCAAATTAAATTTAAACGGTGACATGGCAAATTAGTAGATACATGAAGGTACTCAAACAACTTCACTATCCCTATTTCTGTTATATTTTTGAAGTTCAAGTTGATTAGTTATTAAAATATCATACGTATCCGCAACTGCATATTTTTAAATTTATTTTATTAGGAACAGCACTGAAGGGACTAGTTATTGTAAGAGAGGGTGTCGCAAGCGCAGATGGATAAAGATGGGAAAATAAAAAATTTGTTGTAGGTGAGTTTTATTGCGGCAGGAACAACAAAGAAGTGTGCCGATATCTGCTTTTTGGTATATGATGGCGTCAAACAGGCAAGTCGACACCAAATTAACAGAAGCGTGTTTTAAAATAAAAGTGTAAAGTTTTCAGATATCGCTGGTATCTGACATGAGAAGGCAGGAGGAAAGAGATAGCAATATCCTTCACACACTGTATAGAGGTTACAAATCTCATGTGTAGGCCGGTGCTTCAAGATATGTTTTTAAGTTACTCAAAGAATTAAAGAAGAGGGCGAAGGAACTGATTGGGGACGGTAAAATAAGCAACACTATTGACTGCCTTGAGCATCGCCGCAATGTGGCGTGTGTTTCATTGTTTTATCGATACTACAATGGCTTGTGACCCAATGAAATCAGTTATCTTTTCCCAAAACGCGCCATTTGTTATTCGCTCAATGCGCCTTTATTTTGATCTCAACCAATTGTCGTAGACTTGCCATTACAGGGAGATCTCACTCTTTGGCCAGAAAGCACTGTAGAGGTCTTTCCTTTCATATATAGTGTGAAAATATTCAAGGCCTACTGCCTTTATCATCCTTCCCAGAGACAGTTTTCCTTGTTCCAGCACGATGCATGCATAAGTAGAGGTGGGCCCTAAAAAAGCCCACGATTTTGACATGGAGCCTAAACGAAAGATAAGCCATCGACCTTGTTCCTAAGAAAGAGGGCTATAATGCCACCCCATATATAACAAGTTCAGGAAGACCCAAAGGAGTACTACATCTGACATGCAGCGTACATGGCAACATAAACAATGAGTTCGTGAAGGGTGAAATCAGTATCTCTACAAACTGATACCTTATGTGCGAAAATGGTCGCTCTTACATTTTGGTCTTCTCTTACATTTATGAGGCACCCATTCTAGCTTGACTTGTATTTCCTGACTGCAACTCAGATGGGAAGATAAAATTTAGTTCAGAAGGCAATAATATATGCATTCAGAAGGCTAAAATGTACACCAGACTAGTGCTACAATCATTTTTAAATTCAATGGATGCTTGTCTACTAATGAAGTGCAACTCATGTGGGTTAAAAGCACATCGGCAATACGGTAAACGAAGCAGCAGATGAGCTGCAAAACGTGGAAGGACCCGTTGATGTATGGTATGATTAGATTTTTGACCCTCGAGTGGTTCAAATACGAGCATCTCGAAAAGTGACGGTCATCTGACAAATTGTATGGGCTTATATAGTGCTCAAGGTACTGCTAAGAGTGCCTTCAATTGCTAAGGATACCGTTTAGAATTCTAACACTCAAAAAGGACTAAACTAAACATTTGCGGTGGACCGTGTCTTGGTTACAGACAGAATGAACATTCAACTATAGAGTTACGAAGTGATCGCATCAGGGAACCGTTGTAGAAACAAGGTAAGTAAGCAGAGGGTGTTTTTTATAGAGGTATAGAATTTTAAATTGACATGTAATTTGCTCTATTCGAAAGACAATCTTCTAGTCGTGTGAGTTAAATGTGACTTGCGGCATATGTCCGCTACGGCTGCTAATCTATAGCTCCGATTTTCGCTAAATTCTTCCAACAATACGGCCGTAGTTCTAGTGGCAATAAACCGAAAGATCTTGAGCACCAATTCATGAATGTGACGCATTGCGTCGTCTCGTTGAAACCACATTTCCTACAGATCACGGTTGTTCAATTGAGGACCGAAAAAGTCAGTATTCATCTTTCTATGGCGGTCACCATTGACTGTAACTTTTCGACCAGTATCACATTTAAAGCAATGCAGACCAACGACTCCACCAACCATTAAAGCACATCAAACATTTGTTTTTTCTGGATTTAACGGTGTCTCAACATACACTTGAGGATTGTCATCACTGTAAATGCGGCAGTTTTGGTTATTCAAACAAAAGTGGGTCCAACACATATTGTTAATTTAAAGTTTTATACTTCTGTTTCAAACACCATTCATATATAAATAATTACATTTACTTATTTGTTTTGCACTCCCTTCACATCTCTTTTAAAAAACTGATCATTAAGTGGTTGGCCCTTAATTTCAACTTCAATTGCCGGCAATAAATTGCCATGTGTATTTCGAAACTGGAAACTACGCTAAAGTTAATTTCCTATCGATAATCTACACATCAATAGAAAATTAAATTATATTTTAACAAAATACATGTCCATTTCTTGCCAACTGTTATTAAGTTTAACAACAACTTACTAAATACATTTATTTGCACAAATCCAAGTAACTTGCATTTTACTCACACACTCATGGATGTGTGTTGGAACAACCAGCCTACAGTGTACAAAATGTTAACACACAGATGAAACGCACACGAATACGTACATATCTACATCCACTGTGTTAACAATCGTTATGCAGAGCAAGAGAGAAGTAGTGAAAGAATGGAACAGAATAAAATTAAAAAAAAAAATAATCCTCAAGGGAACTCCCATGGGATTGGCTGTATGGTCCCAGGAGAAATAAGGAACGATGGGTTTTCTATGTTATTTTGTTATTATTATTGTCGCTGTTGTTCTTGTTGTTGCTATTGCTGATGTTGTTACAGTTGTTGTTATTGCTACACTCATGATGATGAACTGAAAGAGCAAAACACACACACACAGAACAAAAACATTGCGTTGCGCATTGCTAAAGCTTCCGTAGGTTTTTTCCAGACCTTTCAAATCATGAATTCAATTGCTGTTCGTGTTTTATAATAATCATATTAATTTAAGTTTCAAAAATGATATTTAATATTGTGCCCTCATATCCTCTGCTTATAAGCAGATTTAATAAATCTGTCCCTTTCAACTTCCCACTTGGAAAATTTAAAATTTTCAAATACCCCGTTTTGAGAAAATCGAGGTAATCATGTTTTTAGGTTCTAGGAAGCTTCCCTGAGTAATTCTGTGAGCCCATTATTATGTGTGTGTGTGTGTGTGTGTTCGTTATGAGTGTGTGTATACGTATTTAACCCGCTTATAACTTCTGAACGGCTGAACCAAATTAAACTTGTAAATCAAAAAAAAATTCGTATCGAATAAAAGTTGTTTGTTGGGTTTGGTTTGTATAAGTTTCATAGCCTGCTACACTTATTATAATGTGATTTTTTGAAATTGTTTGTGAATTTTTATAGTTAATTTATTTAACATAATTCTCAGATGGTTTTTGGAAGTCTTTTAATAAGTTGAGAAGTTTGAAACTTTGCAAAACTGTGGTTGAAGTCTGTCTACTGACGATTTGGTAAGAAGCGCCAATGAAATGCATATAGACATTGCTTAACCACCCAACAAATAAATTTCATATTGTTATAATTAAGTTTTACCGAACAGCCGATAGGGAATTATCTGTTTGTAAATGAATTTGGTTGTGTAACTTCGTTGTCGTTATTCTAGTTTAGCCATATCTAGGAAAATTTTTAAAAAGTCGACATTTCTTGCAAATGGGTAACCCCTTGTGAAACTTTTAATTTTAGCTGTTATTTTATAAAATGGAAAACAAGCTTCTATAAATATGACTTATTTTGGAATATACTGACAAAAAGGATGGTGCTAACAAAAACTTAGCCCCTTCTAATAAAAATTTTATAAACGAATTATTACGTTTTGCAACGTAAGCATTTGACCATGGCAGAGAGATCACAAACAGATATCAAACTGCAAAATATATTGGAAGCGGCTGTTCCCACCAGCATTTCGTTCTCTCGCGTTTCTCGTAATGAAAGGGAAACATTGTTATTAAGAATTCTTAATGTCAACTAAAAATCTTCAATGCGAAATAAATAAATAAGAAAGACTAAAATATAAAGAAAAACAGTTTTGTAATGTTGGACGACTGGATGAGTCCAAAATATGCTACATCCTGTATGAAATATGCTTAACTGGCAGCAGTAATTCTGAGTGTATAGGGTTTTAAATGTTATGGGGCCAGTATTAAAATTTCATGTTTGCTAATAGTTAGATAGCAACGATTTTTCATCTACCCAAAAATAATGACATAATTGAGAGCTCGAACTTTGCTGAAACTTTGTTATACAACAGACAATTTTTTGTTTGTTTGTTTGTATTCTCAATTATTTTAAGATACATACATATTCAGATGTTAACAAGAAAAAAGTAATTCTCGCATGAAAGTACACCACTTAAGCCACTTAACAAGTAGCGATAAACCTATTAAGCTATGTACACACGATTGGCAGGTCTTACAATATTGTCAGGTCTGGCAATGTCCTAACAATATGCTGACAACGAAAAATTGTTAGCAAAAGTTAAATTGTCTGTTCAGACGATTGTAAGAAAACCTTACAATTTCGTTGGCAGACAATTGTAAGATCATAAATGTTTCTGCCAACAAAAATTGTGTGTTCAAACGATTGTCAGACTGTTGTATGGAAAGAATTGCCAGATGCGTTGTTAGACATTACACAACTTTTATTTGCTCTTACATATATATGAATAGCATTGCCAGTATAAATAATTTTCTGACAATGGTGGCATTGGCAGATGTATAGTTTTATCACATCTGTCAATAAAATATGAACTTCCAACGTTGCAAGACAAAAATTGTAAGCTCACACGGTTGTTAGATATTTTCTGCAAATTTTTCTTACAATATTGTAAGATCTGCCAATCGTGTGTACACAGCTTTAGATGCACTTGGACACTGACGACTGAACTGTTCAGTTCTGCTGTTGAGGCAAGAACATCACGTTACATATCTCAGCCTAATATTAAGTTTTCACATTTTCTGCATTCTTCCATATACACTTCTCTGACTCCACTGTTAGTATAGTCTTGTTTATGGATTGTTTATGCAGAGTAAAATGTATTTAAGGCTGTAACGAACCTGTTGCCACTAATTGTTTTGCTTTGATTAAATATTTCCAAATTTTTTTTATTTTTAAGAGTAAATAGCACGACACAATAAAAAAAATTTTTTCTGTGTCCTAAAACTTATATTATGCTTTTTCGGTCAATTATACACAAAAACGAAAAGAAAATACCATTTTTAATATAAAGTTGCTTTTGTGATAGTTATAGTAATAATACTCATTTTTAAATTTTTTTATAAAATTCAATTATTTCTAATACGTCCAGATGGCACTCGAATGATAAACAACGATCAGGTGTTTTGTACGCGGCTAGAGAATTTATGTAAATATGATGCTGATGCATTTTGTTATATATGTGGGCAATTTATTAAAGTTCGAGACATGAAATATGAAGACATTTTACGTTCTCCTTGAAGCCTACGAAGCATATTTTGGCTGTCCTGTTCGGAATCAAGATAAGCCATACACTCCACATGTTGCTTGTAGTTATTGGAAAGTGAGCAATTTTAAATTTATCATTAAATCAAATGTAGTGGACATATTAATTTTTATTTCTTTATTTCAGGTTGGTATCGAGGTGAGAAAAGATCTATGAAATTTTCAATAGCAAGAATCAGGCGAGAACCGAAAGACCACATCCATGACTGCTACTTTTGCATTGTAAGTCCGAGTAAAAGGCGTAGAAGAAAAAATTAAAAACCTATCGAATATCCTGACCTTGAATCTTCCTCTGCTCCAATTGCTCATGACCGGACATGACCAGTACCTGAGCCACCGAAAAAGTATCTAAAAAAGTAGCTCTTCTCTAACAAAAGTGCTTCAGATATGGAATTTTTACCTACACCAGAACCACCTTATTTCTACAGAATATTTTAACGACTTGATAAGGGATTTGACCTCGTTACCTGTGCTTATGGGATAGCAGAGCGGATGCAAAGCACTATATTCAACGGTCATGGTCTGTTAGCACAGAATTTTGTGTCGGAAAACAATACGTAATATATGATTCGATTGTTGAAGCGGAAAAAGTGTTAATGCCGCCTCTGCACATTAAGCTAGAGTTAATGAAACAATTTGGTAAAAAACTCGATCAAACCTCAGGAGCTTTTGAATAATTGGAAAATGTTTTCCTAAGTTATCAGAAGCAAAGGTTGGTCCACATATTACAGAAATTTTCGCCGATGAAGAATTTCCAAAGTTACTGAATCGTACTCAAAAAGCGAGTTGGAACAGTTTTAAAGCAGTAGTTTCTGGATTTTTAGGAAAACTACGAAAACTTAGTTGAAGGCTGCAGGATGTCATTAAAAGTTCATATGTATGCTTCATGCCCATTTAGATAAATTTCAAAATAATATGGAAGCGTATTCAGAAGAGCAATGAGAAAGCTTTCATCAGGAAATAAGTCATGTTCTTAGAGAGACTATATCTGGGATTTAATGGGAGAAAGTACTTATTAAGCTATTTTCCACTTTTTTGTAAGCTATTTCGATAGTGGAACTTAATAAAAATTATAAAAATATTTATGTGTATGGTTCTACCTTCGATTAAACATTAGAACCACAAGTTTTTGAAAATATCGTTTAGTCGGTGTTCTAAATACAAAAGCAAACTATTCTAATTTTAAGAAAAAATGTACTTCTTTAATATAATTCTACTAATATTTTTAATTAATACTGACTCAAAACGGGCATTAAAATTCGTATTTAGTTGCGTATATTAAAAATGAACAAGGGAAACTTTCTGATCCACTATGTGATAGAACATTTCGTTCGTACAATTTATATATAAGACATAAACAATTTCAAGAACTTTTTTGTTGTTCATACGTAAGATATGAGCTCGAAATTTGTTTTCGGCATAATGTGCCATGAAGCTAATCCCTCCTATTCCGTATATTTGTTAACGTCATTTCAAAATAAAATAATATATATAGAGCTCTCCGTTATATTCTCTTTCCATAACGGAATACCACTTGCTATTTTCTAGGGCTTAGAGAACACTCAGCAGTAGTCAACTGTTCTGCACAAGTGACATATTTCTAATACTTTCTTAAAGGGATATCGATTAATAATTACAGAATAAAATGAATCATTAATGTTTAGTTTGAAAAGTATTTTCTTGAAATCCTTTTAACTAAAGACGTGTAAGACCTTTACCTCTTTTCTTAAACCTTCCAGTTAAGCAACGTTTTAAGAAAAAAACATTATTTACATATGAGACAACAGATTCGTTTCTGATTAATTCTTTATTCACAAATGGGTTTTATATTGCCATTTTCAGTTGGAAAGTGGATAAATTTTGTATTCTTTTAAAAACAGAAAACAACATTTAATTGTATGGTTTTTACAAACCTCTTGTTTGGATTAGGTAGGACACATTCGAAACAAAAATTATGTTCCTCTCTTTGGTTTTTATTATATCTTATAGTGAAAATATACTTTTCATATTTGCAGATAAATTTATAAGAATGTTGGCTTAATGCTTTTTGAAGCAATTCAACTATCATATTTGCATGCAAGTAATCTGATCGATGCGATTTAACAATTAATTCCTTACATGCCCTGCGTGACAGTCTACTGGGTACAAACTACTCGTATTCCATGAAAATATTCATTATATGATGGTTAGAGCAAAGTGAACAGGAGAGCACTTTTAGAGCCAAATACTACATACGATACATTGTATGGATGGTTTATTTGGGGAAAGAGGAAAGGAAACTTTTTACCAGCGATGTGATGCTGCTGTGTTATTTGGGGAACCATATTCACATTCCATTGGGAATTTTGAACTGAACAAAAAGGAACCTTTTTGCTATTTTGTTTTTGTATGCATACACACATACATATAGACATATATATTTTTATGTATATGTATTTATGTAGGGATTTTGGGATGTGTAGGTACAAAACAATATATATTCTCACTGTCTATGATGGATAAAAATGCAAAAAGCTCCGACTTATGTTAGTTGGCACGTTGGGCTGATTGTTTGGCAGGCAGTTTTTGGTTTTACGTAAAATTTTATGTCACTTAAGAGAGCATCCCACAACAACAGCAGCCAGCAACAACTGTGGAAATGACAGAAATTGAAATCGATTTAAAAATTTATTTATACTAAAAACTAACACGTGCAATAGATGGCAGGCTCAAAGTAGGAGTATTGAATGATGTGGTTAGAAGAATACAGTCATATTTCAGCAATCCAGCAGGTGGTGTGTACGCCGCAATATATTCGTGAAATGAATAATATGCAAGTGTGAGCCAAGTTGAGAAAGACAGAGACAAAGTTTGATTACAGCCAACAAAATTCCATTGATGAGTCTCTAAAGTGTATACTCTTGACACTTGCCAGAGTGCATGATTGGCATTACAATTTGTGTACAATTTTACATGGGTGTGTGTGTGTGTATGGAGAGGATGAGGTGAGCTTTTTCCTTTACGTGTATGAGTGTGTGGGGGTTTTTATTTGTGCATTTATCAATCATACACACACACACACACACATTTTAATGTGCATATAAAACACAAACGAAATATCTGCGCAAATTATAAAAATAAATCACAACAATAAAGGAAACTTACACTTGAGAAAAGCTCGTGGTTTTGACTGTTTACGACGCGACATATTTTAAAAATTGCTTTATTTATAACAACCGCTGCTGCAGTTGTGTTTAATCCTAAGAGATTTGTGCGAACTTGTGCATGCAGCTTAATTGACGGTATTTTCGTTTTTTTTACGATTATTTATTATTATTAGTATTTTATATATTCACATCGCACTTGCGGCTACATTTGGTGTTTGCTTTTTCATTCATTTCTAGGTGTTATTCACTCTTTATATGGAATCCACTATTTCTCTGATTCTTTGCGACACATGTTATTTTATTAATATTTTCTTATTATTTATTTTATTAATTATTTACATGTTATTGCAGCACTAACTTAACACGCGCTCTTTTGTTAAAGTTTATGTTTATTTTCAATAAGTCCTTATCTTTTCTTGCAACTCATAACACATGTGTGTGCTTATCCTTGCAGCAACATTGGCGGAATGTCTTCAAGTGGCCGGAAATAAAAGTTTGTTTGTTACAGAACTTCAACCTACCGGTGTTGTTTGTTTGGCTGTTAATTCACTTGTGTGGCATTTTGCTCTTAAACATTGTTGGCATTGTGGTTCTCTTACAGATTTCGGCTTCATTCAATAAGGAAAGAGAGAGAAATAAACTCAAACAGAATACTCATTTGTTTGATACAAAAGAGAATCGAAATAAATGCACCCATTCCACCAATTGTGGCATTGAAATTTGTAAGCAAAACAAAACAGAAAATCACAAACCATTGCCGGTATTTTCACAACTCCCAAGGGGGTTGAATTTTGTAGTTAAATGTCTGATAGACGAATTATAGAAATCTTTTTTAACACATACGCGCAATTTAAACACTCCAGTATTCAAACAAACAAGAAGTTTCCAACCAACAAAGAATCATGTGAGAAAAAAACTCAAATAACATTTCGGATATATAACCTACGACAATTGAAATGTATTAACATCATACCCATTTGCTGTTTTGTTCATCCTCTGCGGAATAAATAACACCAACCCTCATATTTTACTGCACCAATCATTGCAAGGGGTGCTTTCTTCCTTAAATATTCGTACGCGTACCTCCAGTAGGTACGAAGTACATTCAAGCATGCAAAAGCATGTAGACTTCTGGCATGAGTGACTTCTTAAGTGAGTTCTGCTCCTTTATTTCCTTATGTTCCTGCTGTTTATCTACACTATAGGGTGCTTTTTAGTTATGCCTCGTACGCTGTCTCTGGGCTTTTTTCTTTTTCAAATTACAATTTGCTTGACTTGTTGGTTTATCAAGTCATCATCGATATCAGCCTGTCTTTAAATGCATTGTGGCTCTGTGCTTGGCAGCGCACTTGTTCGAGGGGGGTCCTGCTCATGGTGATACATGGCCACATTTCTCTGTATATAATTTCTATAGCTAAAATTTTGTGACTTTTGAAAAGTCCAACGCATGAAAATATTTAGAGATTTCTCAACAGCGGGACTTTTCATGTAATTGTGCGAAATTATATAACAATAATAATTGTAGTTTTGATCAATTCAGCCGGAAAACCGTGAGAAAGTTCGTCTAAAGCAAAATATATGAGCAGAGAAGAAAGAATTGCTACACTCTGTGAATGAATGAATACTCCATCAATTTGATATTGTTCTCTGATAAAATGTACTGTTGAGGTTCCAACAATTTTAGTGTCGCACCCCGAACATGAAATGTTTTCATTTGTCTTACATGGAGGCCTACAGTTATAGCCAAATTGTACTATTTGAAGAAAAAATGCTGTTCACATGATAAAATATCGTAAAAAATCTGTTCAGGCATTTTTATGCAAATTATTGCAGTGAGTTTGTTTAATTGAGACTTGAGTTATTCAAATTAACGGATTAATCAACATACTGTGCATTGAGAATGATTCCTATTCAGTCGCAATAACTTAACTTCATTTGGAATACAGGGCGTATTTCTATGAAAACTATGTGAAACACAAGACTTTTATTTTTCATTAGTGCGTGTATGTAAGAGCAGTGCCATTGAATCCCTTTTTACCATTAATAATCTTAATATTGAAAGAAACAAAAACCATAACGCTAAACTTAAATAAGAATAGTAAATCTTTAATAAAAAATATATGGAAAACGCTTGACCCTAGAGGCCATCCCTGTAACTTTCCGCTAATTTCCACCGCAATAGTGTTATAACCTGGTCCGTTGTGCTATTCCATGCTTTTGAGATTTCGCTATTCCAATAAAAGGGCAAAAACGTTAAAATGTTTTTTAGAATATTCAAATTGAGTTGAATATTATCACATTCAACTAAAGCTATCTAATAATTAGTATTAAATAAAAGAACACATGAGTGGGGATGATAAAAGTATAGCGGCTTTTGAAAACAGATGTCTGCTGTTTTAGTTGAATATATAAAACTGGTGTTTCCCTTCCCTTGTGCTTTAAAGTATTCAACATGTCTTTCTGAATTAAAAACACTTTTCGAATAATTGGCCCATAAGATAAAAATTTATTAAATTGATTTTCAAGCCGCTATTCCTTTTCAATAAATCAAATGTTTCCAACGTGATAAGCGACCTGCGATGCAGTTTTGATTACCATAAAAAAGCCGAGATCACTAACTGATCAGATATACATATAAGTTTTGGAGCTTTTCATAGAAATGACTTTTCTAGTATTTCGAACGAAATAGCCGATTTTCACCCGGTTTGAGATGATCGGCCTAGTTTTTAAAGTTTGAGAACGAGCTAATTAGCTTGTAGAAGCCATTTAAAAGTTATTGTAAAACAAACATTTTGAACATTTCTTTTGAGTTATATGGAAATCTACCGGTTCGAATCGGTTTAATTCGGTTCAGCCTTAAGCGGGTCGCATACTTACCCACGCACACACATACATACATGAAAAGATAATATAGCAAAAAACGTAAGATAAGAAAAACATATAATTACAAATCAATGTACCGATTGTGAATACCGGGAATCTAATATATAAAATTTAATGACACTTTTCGTTGTAATTTTATAACTCAAGAATAACTATCCAAACCAAATGTTAAGGCTTTGTTTGGCCGATTTAGTAGATGGTTTGTGTGAAGTTTGCACAAAATCGGTCGAGCGGTTCTTCATTTATCACATATTTCGTAACAAATTATTTAAATAAATGGTGTATCATTTTGTTAATGGGAATTTTTGTGTCAATTGAAACTTTGGGGTTATTAACCCACCAAATACACAGTTTTGGCACTAGATTGGCAGTGAAAAAGTTATTGCCAAATTTGATTGAAGCTACGATCTTAACTGCTGAATCAAAAGAGGACTTTTTTCTCATACCGCGTATCCCTACGATTCCAACTGATATGCCATTTTAAATCAAACGATTACAATATCCTGTGCCCTTATCATTTCCGATGTCCATCAACAAGACCCAAGGGCAAACACTTAACGTTTGTGGTGTAAATTTGGAGAAATCATGTTTTTCACGTGGCCAACTTTATGTTGCCTGTTCCAGAGTCGGTACCACCAACCGTTTGTTTGTTCATGCCCAAAATGGAAAAACAAACGATATTGTTTATCCAAGTGTTTTGGATTAAGTTTTAAATTAATATACATATATTATAATAATGAATAAAATATTTATTTGTTTGAATAAATGAATTTGATGTTAAAATTTATTTTTTTAATATTTCACTTTAAAGGCAGCAACAAATATAGTTAAAACATTTTGAATTACGCTGCCTTCATAGCAGGACATTCCTTTTACAAAATCATTATCAGCTTAAAAGGATACAGTTTATTATTATTAATAATACTATTATTAATCCATTTCTATGCATCTTTGTACAATATGCCTGCGGCAAGTCACGATTTTTGTCATAACTGGGTTGCTGCCCCATATCGGAAATGCATAGAGAAGAATTGGTTTAATGGCAACATTGTAAAGCAGCAACTTTGTTTTAGTTGGTAAAAATTTATTATTAAATAATTTTCCAAATGCTCCCTTGACACGATTTGCTTTATGCGGACTGTAAAAAATGTGCCAATTAAATTTCAAAAGTTTGCTAAAATTGATTCCAAGTTATTGATGATGTCTTTAAACTGTACGAGTATTTCACTACCATTCAATGGAAACTTAATATGTTTACTTAATATTTTTACTTAACACTTATGAAATATGTGTGCAAAAAACCACCAAACATTAATGAAATTACTTTGGATTCAGGTACTTGTTTTTTAAGTAAAACAGTTTCACACATCACAAACAGACAGTTTCGTAGGATATAATATTATGGAAACTGCTTTAAAAATTGTTTACTAGTATTCAGTGGCTACGCTTTGTTGATCAAGTATTTCATAAGTGCGAAATTAGAAATGTTCTTCATTTGGATATGTCCAAAAGAGTCGTGAGTTTCCTGATGCATTCAAAGACATTAGAAGCACCGTATCATTTATGCTTTCACTAATAGTTGAAATACTCTTTCCGGCGAAAAAGACCCGAAAAATAGTCCTCCAGCATTGTAATTTCATGTCATTTTATTCCTATCAACAAAAATATCTTTAGCTCCTGACAGATTCCTATTCGCAATAACTGTAAATATCTCTTTGTATGCTCTGGCACCTAGAATAATATCCTTCAATGTTCTGTTACAGATAATCGTTTGTTTCTGATCAATCTATTTCCTTGTGATATTCGTAATTAGATCGATCTGTTGAGAAATTAATATATATTGAAGATCATGTATTTCACTATAAGCAATTTCAGTAGTTGATCTGAAGCCATAATATGCCTGTTTTTCTTCATACCTTTCTTGAGATGAATTGTCAACTATCTCATCTATTATGTCCGCTTTAAATAAACACCATTCTGGATCCTTATAAGTGAAATATTGGTCCGGAATTCCCAAAATAAAATAAAAGTCTGATGTCGAAATAATTAACGCTAAAGAGAAACCGGGTAGGTCTGTAGCTTCGTTGAAATTATTTACAATATAGTTAAAACGATCCAAGTGTGATTATATTATAATATAATAGAATAAGGAAACTTCAGAAGAAGCCACTATCTTTGGATTATATAGTTTTATTTATTTATTTATTTTTTTGTTGTTGAAAAATGCGTTATTCTCTATCAATTTTTCACTAAAGTTCAACGCAAACGTTGGTAGGCCGGGTTTTAAACCTGAATACAAAGAATTTTGTGCAAAATATTGCGCAAACTGCCTCCGGTGATGACCAATTGTTACGACAATTTGATGTGATGCCGTAAAATTTCCATCACTTTAACAACAAATTTTCCTAGTTAAAATGCTTTGTTCAATGTTACTCTTCCCTGACTAAAGTTAGCTGTTTTTGAAAATATACTTAAAGAGTGACTCAAATGTGGAAGCAGACCCTTGTGATTCTGATAAAACCCCACCTGGTCAACAGGTGAGATCTTTTAATGCGTTAACAATAGATGATATCCCTATTGTAATCGTGGGTGTTCAATTTATTTTCGGAGATATTGTGCTGCATCCTAGAAATGTGTTATGCCAAAGCGGCCGTGGGACATTCAAAGAACAGTGTTATGGATTTCATATATGGTTAGGTAAGAAAGCAATTGGAGGTTAAAGGCAGAGTTGTGGATGCATTAAACATGGTCGCGTGGCTAATTGGTTTCGTATAATAATTTTTTTGGCACTAAAATTCAAAATTTGGTTTTAATGCTAAAACCACAAACATGTCTTTTTCACTCTGCAGGTAAATTTCGCCACAGTAAATAAAATCAATCACAGAAATAAGCGTGTTTTCTGTTTTATAATTCAAAATCTCTAAACTGTACTGCCGCTGTTTTTGCTTGTAAAAAAAGAGGAATATTAAGTTGAGTTCTAAAATAAATATTATTTTGTATGTCGCATTCAATGCCTTATAGTTATGCAAATATTACAAAAAGGGAATAATTAATTTCATTAAAAAATCATTCAAATTCTGAAAGAAAATATGCCACTGACGTGTATTTTACTCTTTATCGCCAGTGCTATCATAGTCAGCTTCCCCTATGAAATCATTCCTAGTTATTCTGTTGTCGCAATGTTCCCTTTCAATTACACATCTGCTTCATTAAATTTTGTTTTCTGACTCTGCATCAAAAGTGGAATGAGATACACATGTAGGTCCTTATTAGATGAAATCCTACTTAATTTACTTGTGTAGTTCAACCTGCAAATGTTTCCTGTTACCAAGATTGCAGAGGTATGCCAAGAAATAGTTAGCAAAACATATTCGCCCCAAGTATCAAAGAGATATGTATATATATATATATATATATATATATATATATATATATATATATAATATATAATATATGTATTTGCTATATCGTTAAAAAGTACGAAACTGTGTTCGAAAAGAGTTTGCTTTAACATTAGAAGTTTTCCAATGTGGAATATGGTTTCCCAACAGTGACATATGCCACATATAACTGCCCATGTGAGAAAACTGGATACTCTAAATTTACTCCGCAAATGCCTAACGCCTGTCCTTTCGAGAGATGAAAAGAAACAGGATTCATGCATTAACAAGAATAGTAATTAGCTCCAACGTTCTATTGGAGATTTTCAGATGGAGTTCTGGTAAATCTGTTGGATATATCACAACATATTCTTCATGTGCAACAGTATCTGCAGAATTGTAATGTTGTTACACTGAATTTTTTTTTTAACGTTAAAACTAACTGTTAAAACCTGGTTAATATAAACGGATCATTGAACATATTATGGGCAGTGCCATAAATTATCTTCTTTCCCTCTCCTTTATGGAAACTTTTAGGTTTTATGCGAAAAACGTGAATCCTTAGGATTTTAGTAATTAATCCTTATGTGTGGTTTTGTTTTATCAATTGAGACATGTGTGTAAAACTTCATCACTCTGTGATAGCACCTTCTACTTTGGCCACTAGTTCTATGATATTACAACTTAACAAACTCTATAAATTAGCTCACTGGCGTCAAGCAGCTAAAGCAATTCCAGTTACAAATGTAACTTCGAAAAGAAGTCCAGTGGATGGTGATAATTGAACGTTAACAACGTTACTAACTTTTCAGTTTTTGCGCCAAGAACTATTTTTTTCTACTTGAGACAGCAACTCCCAAAACAAGCTGTTCATTGAGCATTCCGAATTCTTTAAACTTCGTCATCAGCTTCATTTTGAAAGATTCCATCAACTGGGGTTGTGAAGAAATATTTTTTCCAGACATTTGAAGTCTTGAACCCATCTATCGCGAGCACTGAATTGCGAAAAATTTTCTGTAATTTCCCTGTGAAGCCCTTTGCTCTCTTCTTTTAATATAAGTTCGCTAACAGGTTTCTTTTTATCTATTTTATTCATTATATCTAATATTTCCTTCAGAGTTAGTGTCTTAAAAAAATAATACAGAACTACTGCTGAATTTATATACCGAATTCTGATTGACAACTCAAGACAATTCAAAAGCACACATCTAAGGAAATCCCCAAATTATTGTGCGGTTCAATTTGAATATAGTCAATTTTGAATTTGAACTGTGTAATTAGTTCATTAAGTTCATATCTTAGAGTAGTCAATGGATGTAAAAAGCATTTATAGATTGGGATGTTCATGTATCACGAGTGCACTGCGCATGACACACCTACGAAACTAGTATTTGTCGGATATTGACTAGAGGAGCAACATGTTTGATGTGCAACATCACAACTTATTTTATTTAAACCACTTTGCGATGGGTTTCACTAAAATATTTTGCAGTTCTAGAATATTAACTTGATCTGAAATAAATTTCAAAATATATTGAAATATTGTACAATACATGGATGTTATATGACACTTTTTAGGATCATATTCACAACCCGATTGATATTAATAATGGTATTTAGTAGTGAGAGCTGCTCGATTTGAAGCAATCGCTGATATCATCTCAACCTCAGGATAATTAAGAATATGTTTTTTACAGATCCGCTTGCAAAAATAGAAGGAAAACATAATTAATAAATTTCGAATATAGAGATGATGGTCATAACATATGAAGAAAACATAGTTAACACATAATTCGGAATCATATTTTATTATTTGATATTATATAAAATGATATATATATTATATATTTACTTCTAATCTGAAACCAGAATCCCCTCATATCTGTTTTATTTCTTATGGCATATATCGGTTTTATTGATCTATTTCAAAAATACAATAAGAATTCGATCGAAATTTGTATATGACCTATATTGAAATTCCTATCGATATATATGCGATAACTTGGTTCAAGGTTTCCATGTCCGAAAATCGTTTTAAATCCTGCTTAATCGAAACAAAATTCCTGTAAACTATATTTAGTTTAATCGTTGACCTGTTGTATTATAATGATATTCTTCTTTTATCGTTCGGCTATAGGTCAGGTTTTTAAAAAACAATAAACACTAAATATTTTTTGATTATTTAATCTTTATTTAATGTTACTTTTCCCAATATTTCGAATAGCTTCGCTATTCATCTGCAGGGGAACAATGTACAAATCAGTTTTCGCAGCTAAGGACTACAGACGATCGACATATTGAAAATATGTTAATTCAATATAATTTTATTTAATTTTTAATTTACATTGTTTCCCTGATGATGAATAGCGAAGCTATTCGAAATATTGGGAAAAATAACATTAAATAAATTTTAGGTTAAAAAAACCTGACCTATAGCCGAACGATAAAACAAGAATATTATTCCTGTAAACTTTAAGTTACGTTTAACCGAATTCGGCTACATTGTGATAAATTAAAATAAGTTGTTAAAAACAAAAAACGTTCCATAAAGTATCACAACATTTTATACATAATTTTATATGCAAACATGCCGTGTTAATACCATTGTCCACCTCGATGTGTACACTGACTGCTTATATTATAATATTATTTATAAGAATGGAGTAAAATACTTTTTATTATATATAAGGTCAATTTTAATAAATTCTTCCTACTCTTTCGTTGATTGATTGTTTCAATTGGCGGTAAGAGAAATAGCGTCTTAAATGCGGTAGTAAATTCAATATCTTATATCTCACCCACATTTAAAATATGTTGCATAACTTTTGGCGAGCCCGTGCTATGTTCTACGTGCGCTTCAAGTAGTATGCAATTGTCATAAACGTATATGCGTTCCACTAAAGGTTCATGAACGAGCTAATCAAACAACTTATTTGTCCCAACGGCTTTGAACTGTGCTTAAAAACATCAACCTTTTTGTATGGACGTTTAAAAACCATTATGGTATGTTCCACATCATGTATTAACGTTTTAATACTATGTAAATGTACTTAAATATCTATCTGCAGTGAAACATTCCAATATCGATACTATCGATTTTATTGTCGACAGAATATATGCACTTACACATGTATCATTAACTAAGGTTTCTACAAAGTACAATTCGTTGTTTGTATTCCTTTGTTGGAAATATGATGTGCATCTGTGTACATCTGCACGCACATAAGTTTAGGCAATAATTATTATTTTTGAAGAAAATAATCAAATAGTAACACAGGTATCATAATACACAAGTGTTAACATCAGGATGATACAGTTCTCGGATTGTTTTTCACAATAAAATTTGTGTAAATAGAAAACTGTTATCACATTCAACTAAGCCACCTAAACAGTGGTGATAAACACAATATACACATGAGCACTGAAGATGAAAGTGTAGCGACTTTCGAAAACAGCTGTACTCCTCTGCTGTGTAAGTTGAATAAAACTGATGTTGACTTCCTTTGTGCCTAGGAATATTTATCATCATGTCTTTCTGAGATTTTAACTAAGTTAGAACAATTAGCCTATATAAATATTAATTATTTTTTTTAATTTAGTGCCAGTTACAAGAGACATTTTAAGCATCCCAGTTTTTTAACAACTGAAAAAACAACGAAATAAAGATGTTAATTTTCTTTGCAGTTGTAGATATTAAAATTTAGTAAATATTTTAGCCAATGAAATCCACGTCTCATGAATTTTTCCTTTAATTGATTTTAATTAATTCTTGCTTTTTATAGACAATTTTATATGATATTACTCAATTATATTCGAATACTGCACGTACCGAAATGCTTTAAATAGCGTTGTCGAATGGTGTGGTGTGATGAGATAAGGAAAGAATCTCATAGCAGAACTTTCAAAGATGCTTTAAGGTCTCACCCAACGGTTCACTCTTCGCAATGCTGAGTTGGCCAAGCTGTTGACTTTATTCTTAGCGGTCAGGTGAAATGTCGAACAAGGACTGACTGTGGACATGATAGTATTAGGAATAAATCCTACGGAACCTGTTAAACCAGCTTCTTTAATTTTTAAAACTAATATTTAATTTAATATTCGTCAATTCGAATACGTTAGTCTCTCTAAAACCTAATATGTAGGGGATCAGAATATCTGTTTCATGTATAAAACTGCAGCATTTCACATTATCTATTGGTTATTAATGCGCTCATAAATTTTGATAATACAAGAAATCACACTATTGGAAGAGGCTCTTATTTTTGCAAATGGCGGCCAATGTCAAATCTATTTTGTCATTTGTGAACTAGACTGATGTAGAATACAAGTGAACTAAATCATAATGAACGATGAGGCTCATTTTCACCTCAGCGGATGCGTAAACAAGCAAAGTTATTCCTTCTGCGACAACTAAAATTTGCTAGTGATGCGAGGATCCATTACACCCGCTCAAACTGCATGGTGCGCTATTCACGCTGGAGGAGTCATCGGGCCATTTTTTTTATCGAGGACGCGATAACAGTGGACGGCGCACGCTATAGGGTCATGTTAACATAGTTTTTTCTGCCGCAATTGACATGTGGTTCCAACTGAACGAAGCAACGACACACTACCGATATTCTGAAGGCCAAACAACATCGGATGACTTGTTTTGGCCCATCTTGTACTTCGCAGAATTTGAGGACATAAATTATTTGTTCAATAATGCTTTTGTAATGACACACAAGACACATATATTGCGAAAACACGTGGCCCATTGGAGGTGAGAGAACCTGCTGCTCTAATCAACCTGGAGGGAGTTATTAAGCCAATAAGACTATAGCATATGATCTAATTAAAAATCTATAGACATATCAGAGACGATTTAATTCTTGAGTACACTGACGCCATATCCCGATTCGAGAATATTTTCCGCATAGGAAATGAAGAAAATAATCAAGCGGTTTGAAACAGTTCTCGCATTCTTTTTCATAATAAAATTGGTAAAAATAGAAACATAGAAACATTCAACTAAGCTACCAAAAAAGTGGTAATAAATAGAAATACACTGACGATTAAAGTATAGCGGCTTTCGAAAAAATCTGTTCTGCTCTGATGTGTACGTTGGATAGGTAAAACTAGCAGCACATAATAATCAAGAAAAAATTCCAATATTCGGCTGTGGCGAATCTTATATACCCTTCACTAACGTACGTCTGGCGTTACATATATTTTTAAGTGCCAACTTTGTTCTTTGTTATAAACTAGTTTTAGCTAGAAAAAACAATGTAAATTTCCCACCCCTGGAAACAAAATTAAAATTTTTTAAATTTTTTTACCAATGCAAATCTTCATGATGTATAAATCGGTTTTATTTAAGAAAAACTACACATTTGCAACTATTTTGGTCACTTCATGTTATACAAAATATTGCACTTATGCAACCCCGTAATATAAATTTTAATTTTTTTTTATTTTTGATACCAATTTTGTTTTGCCTGAAATAAAAAATAGTTTTTATTAATAAAAACAACTACTTTTGTTGACGTTTTGGTTAATTTATGTACAAAAATGTTTAAATTTTCTATCCCTGGAAGCGAAATTTTAATTTTTGATTGTGTTTTTTTTTTACCAACGCAACTCTTAATGACGCATGAAATATTTTTATTTAAGAAAAACTTAAAATTTGTAACCATGTTGTTCACTTTCATGTACTACAATATATTGTATGCACCAAAACAACTTTTAATTTCCCATCCCTGGAAAAAGTTTTTATTTTTTACTTTTAATAGACAATTGAGGTTTCCCAAAGCATGAAATAGGTTCAATTTATAAATATACAAACAAATAATTGCTTTTTGGTGTTAATTTTGGGTCGAGAAATTGGTATAAGCTTCCCAGCTCTGGAACCGTATATCCAATTTTCTATATTACTCTATTTAAGTTCATTAATGCCATATATTTATTACTCAGTATGAAAATTTTACGAGGCTTAAGCTTCCTATGAAAAACACAAAACTGTACCATACTCAATTAAAACTGTCCAACCACATACAAAAATAAGAATGTTCTGCCAACTGATTCCTTTAGAGGGGATGAAAAAAGGTATACGTGTATCGGCGTTTTAATTTAATTCAAAAGTGGTCTCAAAACCAGATTTTAACGGTTAGATTTAACGTTAAAACTAGAGTTCATTTTGCTTCCAACTCCTTTTTATTTATTCATAAAATCCTATTTGACGAATAGGAGTTTAATGTTAAAGTTAACTTTGAAATTTATTATATATCAAATGTAAAAGCATGCGTCTCTTAAGGAAGCTCTTTTAAACCAATTCATTACAATATATTTACGTCGGATAGGCCATTTAACAATAAAATTTTAGTTGCATCTAACACAGAATATACAGCGGTATTAGGGTAGAGTACTGTAATGTTGAGTGACCAGAGCTTTGGCTTTGTCAATGTCATACCACAACTAGATTGTGTAAAATATTTGGCAATGCACTTGATAGACGATTAATATGCAAGATTCATATTAATATGATGAAATAACAATTAACAATTAAAACAAAAAAAATTATAATTTGGCCTCTTGGAACAAATTCAAAATTAAGTCAAGATAATTAAATAATTCTATTAGTATTTTAAAACTTGTTTGAACTTATGGAACCACCAGTCTAAAACTCTACACTCAATAGTAAATGCCCCATGGCTTATACCAAATAATAAAACACGTAGTGATCTCAATATATCAAAGTTAAAAGTTGAAATTAGAAAATTTAGGAATGCCTTTTTTTAAACGTTAAGTCAACATGTCAATCCACTTGCCACTTGCTCTTCTTGATGATACAAATAAATAAGATTTACAGACTTAAAGGACGCCATATTTTGGATTTTTTTAGATTGTATTGAAATTGCAGATCATTTATCTCTTAATATTTCTGTCGTCATCAGTGTATCTGTTTAATAATATTTAATCAAATTTACTTGTTGTTCTTTAATTGACAAATTGCAAATTTATAAGGAATTACAAAAAAGAGCATTTGTATATACTGAGCCAATTCGTAAAACTTTGATAGTCCTTGAGAAATCTTCCGCAAACAGCTAAAAGCTCGATTGTGACTTTTTTGTGTATCAAAAATTTGATTGAAATCGATGCTCCCGTTTAAAAGTTTGGCAGGTATTTCCAATATTGCGGCCGAAATCGTTTACACCTTTTTTAATGCGTATAAGAAAATTATTTTAATCAGCTAAATGCACAGCCACCTTTTATACATCCATGGTTTCTTCTTCCCTCATACACTTTTAATATTTCATGAATTATTATATTAAAAATCATTAATAAATAAAGTGCTTTCTTAATTATTTTTGAGGCATACAAAACCTGGCGCAATTTAAAAGAATTCGTGTAAAGCACTTCCCACAAAATTAATATGTATTGGTTAGATAATTAACTGTGGAACACTTCATTTTCTGTCTCTGAATCAGCTGAATATATTTTTAACCAGCAACAAATAACACACACTTATGCACATGTAGATCGTCACAAAAGTATGGGATGGTTGCCTTGTAAAATTAATAACATGTTAAGTTTTCTTCCACAAACAAGATTGTTGCAGGTACCACTTAGTTGGACGCAATTAAAATTAAAACCAAAAAAAGTCTTACGCATGCGTAAATAACTCTTGCAGAAAGTCGCGTAAAATTCATTGATAAATGTTTCTTAGGCTTAACATGAATGAATGGAAAGAGGAAAGCGCGCAAGCTAACAAACAAACGTGCCAGCAGTTTGGATACAGTAAAAACAGTAAACAGCTGTCGTTTTTAGGATCCAATCAAATCAAACCATCTGCAGGACAACATGTGTATGTGTGTTTGCGTGCATGAAATCAAAATACCGGCCTTTTAGTCATTTAATAACATAAATTAATAAAAATGTATGTATGGACGGTTGTAGGTACAACTACACAAACACATACACAAACATCCAAATTCAATTTACATAAACGTTTTTAAGGGGGTTAACGACGCCAACAACAACAAAAACATTTTGTTTTTTGATAACATAGATTTAATCAATCGACGATTCACCTTTCCTTTGTTTTCCTTTTATATTCCCTTTTCTTTGTCATTAAAACAAGAAGATGAATAAAAACAAAAACACATTTTCTCTAATTCTGCAGCATCTGCAGTAAATTTGTGTCTGTGTGTGTGTGTGTGTATCTGCATTTAGCAATAATTGAGCGCAACAAACTACAAGTACTGCAACTTTTTTCTTTCTTAGAGATAAAGCATGGAATTGTGTTGCTCTGTCTCTTGATTTTGTTTCACTCGTCAGTTTGCAATACACTTTATCCTTTGCACACACACAGCGATATGTTGGAGAGCGACAATACGAAAAAGAACTCACAAACTGAAAACACATGCTTGAATTTAAATTATTATTCGAATACGATGAATGAGAATAAGCGAGTTTGAGCTATTGTTTTGTTTGGGCTCTACCAATAATTAGGAGGTGTGTTGAGTTTAGTAGCGATTATTGTTTACAACAACATTCATTGAGTTCATGACTCTTTGACTAGTGTCTTGGCATTTCGAACCCTTGGGCTTGTGTGAAGAGAATTTAACATGATGATTCGCGATTCGAATTGATTGAAGTCTATTTAAGAAGTTTTGTGTGAAACAAAATAAAAGCGAAGAAACATGAAAAACATCAAAGTTTTCGGTGTTTAAGACACTAGAGCTTTTCGATCTATGGCTATTATCAAGTTTAAGGCCTGTTTTTCGAATTAAAAAATCTTTTAAATTTACTTAAAGGCCTAATCTACTTCTAAATATTTATCTGCGTCCAGTAAAAAATAATACATATATAGTGAAAATACTGGAAATCTTAATTTCTAGGTTTCTGGAATTTCGGCAAATATCGATGGGCATTTTGAGGATCTTAGAAACATAGATATGTTTTCGATACATAAAAGTTTTAAGACAGTTGCGAAAAAAGTATCTCTCGAGACACAAGTTCTTAGACAACCATGTCCTGCCCGGCCCTTAAAAATATCAAAACTTAATATAAATGACCTAACGAGATATCCCAATACGACGCGTTGGCTGACCGGACCCATATGTTTGGTCGGTTAAAACTAAATAAACCATTTTCCACTTAGCACTCTTCTGACTACCCGTTCAGAAACTGATTAATTACTCCCACACTTTTCAAAATCTTTTACCGAGCGTCTGTTAGACTTCCGCTCTAATTTATTCTGAGAAACATGTATTGGGAAATTCTGAGTCTTTCGTTCCGATTTATTGCAGATATCGAAGAAAGTTTCTGTTTTTGTGGATATATGATCGAAAGCCAAACAAACATACTAGAATTAAGAACAACTCTTTACAGCTTGGAGAGTGTTGACAATTCTTAATGGTCAAAACACAACACCGCATAAAATTATTGTGAGGGCTGCATTTGGATTCACGAAACGCTGGTCTAAGCAGTTTCTAGATCCATATATTACAAAACTATTGCATACATCTCTTGGTCGACCTATTCTTGAGTACGGATCAATTGTTTGGAATCCTTATTACTCCATTCATATCAATAGTATTGAATCTGTACAGAAACAGTTTAAAATTTTTTGTCTCCGGGACTTGATTGGAATTCGTATGACTTACCACCGTATCAAAGAAGACTTGCTCTAATAAAATTGCCTACACTAAAAAGTCGACGACCGATGTTGAGTGCTTTATTCGTTATGGGACGAGGCGATGTTGATTCGGAGTTCTTACTTAATCAACTAAATTTCAACGTTCCTGTAAGACCTATCCGCAATTTTGAAATCTTGGCGTTAAAATATTACCGCTCTGTTTATGCTAATAGTGATTCCTTTCATCGCGCATGTGTAAAGTTCAACAAATGTTACCATATTATGAAGTTATCTGAGAGTAATACCGTACTGAAAAGAAGTTTTACTTTATATTGAAATTGTTGAACTAATTTGTTATTTTGTCTGTAAGGATGTCAAATCTATTGACTTATTAAAAAAATAAATAAAAAATATAAATAAATAAATGTGACCGCATCTTAATATATACATATGTATATGTGCATATATAATATATACATATCTACACATAGAGGCCATGAAAGCGTCTCAGAAATATATGCTGAAAATATATCAAAGAATAGTATTACGGCAATTGAAACTGAATAAAGAACTTAAAAAAAATTTAAGGTTCTTAGACAAAGTTCATAAAGTCATAAGAGTTTCTGAATTTCTCCTCTCCAAACATCTCTTTTAAGACCCCTTTTCATATCCAGAAGACACATGCTGTCCCCTTTTTTGATATATGTATGTATATCAAAGGTAACGCTGCTGATATATCTATAAAAAATCTGCCAGAGAGCGCCCAGACAATATCTGCCAGAAATGTGTACGAAGTGGCCAAGAATAAAGTCAGATAATTTCAAGAATGCCTGATTCAGACAATGACGGACCATTTTGCTGGCTGAGAGCCCGCACATATACATACGTAATTATATGTGTAAGTCCGTATTTATAATACCAAATAAGTAACGTATATAAAGTACCTTAGCAATTCGTTATAGACGCTGCAATAAAAACTTTTGGTTGTGTTTAATTTCTACTAAAATGTATTTCTTGTTTCTCTGCAAGAGTTTCTTGTCTTTGTTGTATCCAACATCTGTCAGTCTCGTTGTTGCTGCCTACTTTTTTTGTTTAAATTGTTCTGTGGCTATTGTTGTTTGCTTTTGTTCCTACATCCTTTCACTACTACGTTCACGTGATACGATCATACTCGCAAGCCCAGAAATATTTCCTTACAAAACTATTAGTGCGAGTATGAATTCTACTACTCTTAAATGTAGCGGTAACGGCCTAATGAATTACGAATATTTCCAATTTTAATTGTGTGAGCAAAAGGTAGGGTTTCAATACGTTTACACTTTGAAAAATTATGCTGAAAAGTTATTCCTCAATTGAGTTTTACAGTTCACCACAATTCTCTCTTTGTTGAATTTTTCTCCTTTGTCATTATAAACATGTCATCCAAAAGATATAAAATAAAATATTAGAAAGTTAGTTTGCCCATCAAAAGATTCTAAAGATTTTCCGAAGGAAACAGTTTGGTTATATTGGGCAGATCTTTTAAATATGTTTTTTACCCCAGTAAACGAAAAAGAGCTTCAAAGGAATCCAACATTATCTTTAGCTTCAAATCTGGAAGTAGAGAAAGTTCTTACATTGTAATAAGTTCTCTCTTTGACGCCTTGTAAGAAAATCTGAATTTTTGATTACTTCTATGGAGATAAGAAAAGTCATATACTGAAAATAGAGAAAATTGAGAATTACTTTGTAATTAATTTCAATGTTATCTAAAATTCTAAATGTGTACTATTAAAAAATGCACGACGATTGAGTTGTACTCGTATTTACTGCGTTATTGCGTAAACCAAACATAAAACAAGTTCAACTTAAATCAAATCGGAAGGAATTAATATGTTGATATGAGATGGAAACATATTACATAAATATATCGGTATTGATATATAGCACGATAGTGATTCTTTAAGACATGTTAGTGAAACTAATAGGGTATCTACTTAGTTTCTCGGGGAGGCATTAAACACTTCCATGTTCATGCAGAAAACCCTTTATATACTGCATAGTCCAAAGAAAGTTTTACATATTAGGTTGACAGTAGACCACTACTAAATACCTCAGGTAATATAAATACATATTAATAATTTATATTATTAATATATTTGGAATAAATATCTTTTTCAGTAATTTGTTTTAAATATATTATATTATTTAAAAAAATATTTAAAAAACTATATATATATTTATAATTATATATAATAAATAGTTCCCCAAAAAGTACTTCAATTTTTTTATTTGGTTCTTAAAGCGATGTGTACTTGCGTCTCTGCGGGAATTGTGTTACTGCTTGCCTTGAAGGTGCCTGTTCTATGACTGGAGAACATTGGAATGCTACAAAAAGCTCTTGGGTCGTGACTGGAGAATAGAGAACATTTCACAAAGCTAAAAGAAAACTGCTTACAAAATTCCCTTGCTCAGCATTACATCGGAAGATACGCTATTTTTGATAGCCAACTCTGGAGAGGTACCAAGGACACCATAACAGGACAAGTATTTTAATTATTGTCAATTGACTCTTCCAATGACAAAGACATGTAAAAGTTACCAGTATCTCCGATAGTTCCGAAATTCTAACCGGTTGCTAGTCCTTAAGAACTACATACACTGAAAATACATTCGACTACATGGTTTTTTTTATAAATTCTATTCACTTCCGTTCAAGTAGTAAGACTTAAGACAACAGGAATTTAAAGTGTGTTAACATCAGTTCTGTATATAACATTTTCTCACAAGAATTTTGTAGATAAAAACGGTTACCACACTTAAGTACTGATGATGCAAATATAGCATTTTTTTAAAACAGCGCTATTCTGCTCTACTGTGCATTTTGAAAATTAAATTGAATTTAATATTACGAATTTCAGCATATAAATTTGAAAAATAGTTTCATTAACTTAGAAGTGGTTCTGATTAGTAGTTGTTAAGCAATTGAATTAACCACAACATCCTGAACAAAGTTAGTCGAGCTTTAGAACCTGATATGTAGAAAAAGATAAGTCTAGTTAATTGCTGTTAAATTTAATACTAATTTGAATCTTAAAAATAATTTCAGATTGTAATATAAATAATTTGATTCTTTAGTTTTCATACGTTTATTGCATTCACTTAATTTTGTATATGTGAATAAGAAAACAGTTAGTTACTTAAATAAGGAGGTCTATCAGCCCCTTTATGAATTTAATACTGTTAAATTTAATGCGAATGTCTTAAGAAACACAAATATAGAACGTATACGAAGTTGTCAAATGTTTGATTTCGCAGCTCTGCATCACTCCAGATAACAGCACCATAAAAGGTTATACGATATATTAAATAATATATTTTAATATGTTTTCTTAAAGGTACGGTAACATATGGCAAATATTTTCCCAAAGTAGCGTAACCCCTAAGAATAAAAAAATGTTTGCTTTAGACACGTGTTTCTTAGCTTTCATACTTAACTAAAAGTCAGTCGCGTAGAATGCATTATTATTGGAAGCTTTCTAACTGAACTAAAATATTTTTGATTAGTTTTTGGTGGCTACGATCTTTTGAATATATACTTACCCAAATGTGACCATATCTTAAAGTGCCCAGGAGACGTACAAAATAAACCATCAATCACGTAGTTGTGTGCGTGAAGTCGTTTTTTCAGCTACACGTACATGTTGTCGGCTCCAATTGATGAAAATAAAAATAAAATTATATAATTATTTGTCGGCTGGTTTTTAACTTCTCCAAATTTGATTGACGAAAACAACGTCGTTTCTTTTATTTGTTGTGTGACGACATGGAAAGTGCGCGGATAAGAAAAAGTTTATTTTGCACGGTACAAAGTCAAAACATTAATACTGATTGACGATTTTGTTTGTACGTCTCCGAAAAATCATCAATTAAACTAAACTAAGACATTCTTATCGATTGATGGCTTATTTTGTACGTCTCCTGTGCACTTAAGTATTATATACAATAGTGCTTATCAGGTCACCAAGTTTCTATTTACATGACATTAACTAACACGTATTATTATTTAGTTGCAAAACATATTATACAACTAATATTTTCAGTGTAACCCGATATTTCTATGAAAAGGACTACTTCTCAAAAGAAAGATACACCCAAAGAACTATTGGTACTAGACTTGTGTGTTCACGTACGCACAAACTAATACAAAAAACTTATAGTAATTCAAAATGCTGTTATGGAACAGGCAAAACACGTAGAAACAACAAAAGGTAGAAAGAAGGCAAAAAAAAGGTTCAACGTGAATTGACATTAAGCAAAACTTCATTTGCAATTGAACCTTACAAAGTGAAGGACGTGCACAAACGGAACTTCAGTGTGAGTCGTTTACAAAAATATATTTTTTCTTTCACTGCGAACTTCTCTCGCATGATGGCAAAAAGAGGGAAACACAATGAAAAGAGAGTGTATTTGAAACACATGACGTTGTAAATTGAATAGCATAGTGAGAGTGTGTGTATGTGCAAATGAAATATTAAAGGATTTTGCGCAATATCACATGTGTATCCTAAGGATTGCTATAGAAACCCAAGATACGAAAGCAAATAAAACCGAGAGCTAACTACACGCTCGGTGCGGTATTAAATATATTTTAAAAATATTGTGTATATTCCTTAATTTAAAAGAAAAAAATTAATACAAATTCAAGTGCGAATAATATTTGTATCATATTAAACAAATAATTAAGACACAATTAGAAATGTCGGAAAACTCTTCGGAATATTTAAAACGCACCTGCCTCATATGTGGCTGTCACACAAACCAAACCATCAACATTTACGAGCCACGCAGTGGACCAAATATTGTGCAACTTATTCAGGCAAAATTTAAATTCCAGGTAAGTTTGCACATTAAATATATTTAATTAACATAAGCCCACAAGTCCTGTTTAGAAATTTATTCCTTGTGACCTTTAAAATTTCAAAATACTTGATATGATATACATATTTACTTGATTCAACTTGTGAAAAAATCAATATGAAACTCTATTCCTTTTTATTCTTTTATATAGTAGAAAATGAGTCATCCTATCTTTCACACGTAAAAAGTTAAGTAGGGGTGATTGACTTTCCAATGTGAACAGTTTTTTCTTAAACAGCCCAACCACCCATCGTTTTGTACATTGAACATCCATCCCCTTTTATCTGCAGGACTTTTAACATTTTACAGCACAACACTTGTCTGTACGTTATTGTTGTTTTAATTTTTTGCAATAACAATAAAAAGAGTATTACGAGTACAGCATCCTGTCGCTGAAGCTTCATTATTGGAAAACCATTCAATTCGTTTGGCTTTAGAAATTGCACGTGTATCAGTGTGGTTACATCTGCATGAGTACGTATCGCTAGATGTTGACATGTTTAGAGGTCAATGATAATATTAGTGGGAATATATTAGAAACGTGCAGGTGAATAACTTTTGCTCACAGTCACCCATATTTAAGATATGAATTTTGTATCTCACACAACAAAATGTACAACGATCACGGCAGCAGTCTGTTGCGAACACAACTTTTTTGTCATACATCCCATGGCCATCCTCGATTGATAGATATTCGGAATTTCCGCCAACGTCTTATCCATCTCACCAAAAATTGTTCGCTGTTTGAATTAAAAGAAAAAATTTGATATTTACATATACAATATCGAATACTCTAATAAACTTTTATATTCAGCACATACACTGAACGGAAATCCCGTGTAGTGCGAGTAAATAGCGACAAAGTTAATTATTAGCGATCATTATATTTTGCAACAAATGATAAACAGCCAGTCTAATATTGACTTCTGAAGACAGACACAGATTCAGGGAAGGGAAAAAATATTACCGCCAAGGCATCCACTGTTTTCTGTGAACTAAGAGTGTTGGATTTAAGTACATAAAAGGATTTTCGTTAAACCATTTTAAAAGTTGAAAGTTTTGTTCTGTACGATATTCATACATATTCTTATTTTATATATAAAATGAACGGACAGTGAACACTGGAAAAGGATTTCATGTCTTTCAATAATGCACACATCATAGTATTTGCTAGAAGATGTACTCGTATATAGTTTTCTGTTTACACAAAGAGAACAAATTTTCAAATATGATTTATCACTAATCTCAAACAAAAACAAAAATTAATTATATAAAAGAAAATATTCAAATGGCAACACAGGGATTTAACGCAGTCCACAGTTTAGTATTGATACAATTCTCGTACACTATTTCCTAATAATATATGTATTAATAAAAACTGTTATCACTTTCAACTTAGCCATCTAACAAATGCTGAAAAGCATGCGAGTACTGATAATGGAATGGGCATATATAGAAAAAGAGTGGAAGAACCCAACAAAAGAGGGCGCTGCATGATCTCCTTGGTACATAAAGCTTATATAGTACTTCTGTTCTTACTGAGAAAGAAAGAGAACACTGAAGATAAGACCCAACGACATGAAACGAATACAAATAACATGCTGTTTTTCAAGCCGTTACCGATTTCTTAAGGCTCGCTTATTTTTGCCACACAAGTAGTGTGTATTATGAAACAACAGTAATAAATGTGTTAGTTTAAAACATATATCATATGTGAAGCAAAATACCTCTATAACAGAATTTTCAGTGAAATTCCTGATTAAACTAATCAGACTGATGTTGCATAAAATCTGAAATGCATATTTGATGCGCAAAAGTGCAAATTTATTAACAATCTATGAACCAAAAATATTATAACTGATATAGACAAGAAATAGAAAGTGAATATTCAGTACAGAAATTGACAAATAAATATTGAAAAACATATGAAACTCATTATGCAGCAGATATAATAAAGTCCATTGCACACAACAACACAAAGCCACATGTTTTTTATATGCAATTATAACTCTGAAAACCACAGAATATATATTAAATATAATGCTCGTACGTACTTGTACACCGGATATTTAAACAAATATGCACATACATTTTGAAGCGAACATGTTGTTGTATTTTGTCCTTAAACAGCAGATGTCACTTGTTCTCATAATTCCCACATATCCCGTAATTCGATATGCACTCTCTTTATGAAATACGCTTTTTATAAGTGGCTCTTCTATGCTGTTTCATAACAAACGAAAAATGACAGGAAAAAAACCCATCGATGATTTGTTAAGTATTGATTGCTAAAAGTTTATCCCCATACACAATCATACGTACTCTTCTTCTATGCAAACAAAATATCGATCACATGTTTCCTAAAATTTCTGGTCGTGGTGTTGGCAAAGTAGCTACTTGTTTGAAATTTGATATTTTAAATTTAAGAATATTTGATGTTGCTATATTTACTTCGTCATACTCTCTACTATATTCTCAGATATTTTCTTCGACACGCAGGTTGATAGTCTAGAAGAAACATACTCGTACACATAAAAATGTCAGCTGCCCTTTGCCGGTGATAATCAGACTTGAGTTGGCTGATGTTGAAGATCATTTTATGCAGGTTGTTTGAATGTTTAACATTGAGAACTGCAGCATAATGAAGACACACAAACATCCACAGCAGCTGCTGTTTGTTTATTTTTTTCTTTATGCAACTCCACCGGTGTTACAGTGATTTGCGAGAGGATTCAAGTCTAAAATAAAAATTTCGCACACTCAGCCGGCTGCATTTAAAGCAAACTGTTCGCTTCAAAATAATATCCAAATGTAGGTTTATTATTGCAGTCTTCAAGATGTAACAGGATGACGACTAATTTGCAAAAATTCTGTCCCTGACATTATTAACTGAACCACATAATTTTCAGCTAATTAAATTTACTTTACCAAAAGGTAGTTGTTAGCAACTGATGTTTAAAATCTGAATTAATCAATTATTCTTTCGGAGGTAGAAGAAATAAAAGAGTACATTCAAATTGGGTCCTAGAGCAATCTTCCTCATCCCAATAAATAAGTTTAGGACTGGCGCGTGCGACTATCCGAAGTCTCTGTCGTTTGTTATTTGATCTGTTAATAAAACCAGCCGATCAGCAGCATACTAATTCAGTATGCACAATATTTTTTTAATCGCTTAAATTCAAATTAATTTAACTTGTATCATCAAATGTCTTCTTTCAGAGTGTCAAGCGGTCAATTGAAATGGGTCTCATCATTCATTTCTTGAAATATGCGCTGCTTCCTTCAGTTTTCCAAATGGTAAATTTCACATTCAAAATTCTTTGCCAAAAGTGTAGCATTTCATGATTAATATTTCCAAATGTTTTATTAAATATATGTTAAAAGATGACGGCTCCTCTTGACATTTCATTACATGACACCCAAGAAGATAAATTCATTACAATTGTACTTGTTTCAGTAAAATTACTTCAGTACTCCAACTCGTACATAACGTTACTTCGTCAGAATGTAACAAAAATATCGACGAACATTCTCTTATATACAAATATTTCATAATATTTTATTCTTTTGCCTGGAAATTCAAAACATCCCAAATGTGATTGTTGCAGATTAATTTCAAGGATCATTGTCTTGTTTTCTCCTATTCTATTTGTGAAATGCACGCATCTTAACAGGTCCATAGTGACTCGGCAACTGATTTGATATTTATAGTTGCAACAGGATGGACTTTTTCAATTGTCAAGTTTTGGAAGTTCCTGTTTGAAAATTTACAAGTGCCCGCAACTATTTGAAACCATTGTAGCTGAATCTTCCGACTAAAAGATGTACACCATATTTGCTGTTACAATTCCAGTAGCTGAACTTCATAAATAATATCAACTTACGAACGCAGCATACACAACAATATATCGCAAACTAAACCATAAGGAGTCGCAAATCAAAATCAGAATTGTTTTAGAAATATAATTTCTTTTGCCAAAAGATTCATTCGACTAAAATGTATTACGCGACATATTTTTTTTACAACTGTCTTGTCAACTTGTTACGTCTATCAATCGTTTTTCAGGAGAATAATAATATTCGGTTACAAACGTACTGTTAATTGCTTCTGGCATAGTTTCTGTCTTCTATGAACGCGGGTGTGCTTGCAAATATTTTGTTACAAGTGATTATAAAATGGACTTAAACATAACAAAAATTTGATAAAAACTCACTCAAAATTATTAGAAGTATGAGCATTTCTGAGCCAAAAGATAATACTCCAAATGTACTTGACAAATAAAACACCACAATTGATCTAAATGCTCTTAATTATATGGGATATGTTAAGCAAACTGAGAGTTATATTATATAACTCAGCTTATCCCTCACCGGATTCATAGTTTTGAATTCCGACCTTCAGATTTGCCCCGAATTTAGTTCAACTGAGTCAATAAAATTTTTGTGATTATATATCATATTCAAGAACAAACAAATATATTTAAACAACAAAACATATTGATTATATTTAATTTCGGAAAACTATTATGTATTCCAATTCTGCTGAATTCGCTTAACAGAAAACACTTAATATATATAAACAACTTTTGTACATCGTTAAAATATATCAAAGCGTTTATTCTTCTTAGCCCACTGTTAATTTATAATTTAGTCAAACAAATCATTTTAAGATATTTTTTCTTCATTCAAAATATCTGTTAATGCTCCAATTTCTGCGGGTCAGTTCAACTCTTCATTATATATACCAGAATGTCTGAAAGCCAAGCAGCTTTACACAAAATACCTTTTTTCGTTTGCTTTTCTTTAAAATTCAAAAACACACAATATTTTTTTTAACTGGATTTAACAACATGCAACACAACGACAGCTGTATTTGTGGCAAAGTACTGGCACCTTTGCTGGGTGCTCTGTTTCTTCCTCAAAATTATATTTTATCACATACTTTTTTATATATAAATATTTTTGTTTTTAGGAATATGAAATTTTTGTATGCGTATTTTGCACCTGGTGATCGATTCTTGTGCATTTTACAAGAAAACAACAAATTCATCATATAACTTCTAGTGTATACACGCACACACACTGTGTTTGACTCTTTAATACGGCTGGTAGTAATAATTAAACCTTTTTGTTTATCTATGTAAATCCTGTTTAACACACGGCACACGCGTCATCTGTCATTTTACCATGCAACAACAATAACAACATGAACAACATACCACATATTTCTAATGCGTATATGAGAAGGTACGCAAAAGTATTAGGCAGGTAAACAAAAAAGCATGCAACTGCTGTTATCAATACTGAGCATGCGCGCCGAACTCTAATTCAAACAAACACCTTTGAATTTTTTATTGAATTTACAAGTAGATCAATTCAAGTACAACAAAACCATTGGCAAGCAGCTGTTATCACGTATTCAGCCAGTCAGTTCGTTATAATTATAAAGTCACTCTTATACCAGCAAGTTACCGGCTTTTTTCCATAGTTGTTTGTTTGTTGTTGTAGAATGTTTTGGTGGCGGCAGGTGGTTTTGATTAAAAAAAACAAAAACTAAATGAAAACACGCTGGCACATAATTTATATTTCATTGATATGATTTCCTACGAAACGGTTATTATCACCACGTTTGGTAGGGTCTTTTAAAATTTTACACCGAGTTTTTTTTTGAAATTTATAGGGCGTTACAATTGGTAGTTTTTGTAATTGATTTGTGGTTACATTAGGATGATTTTAAATTGGTTCAGCACAAACCACAATTGTAGCTTCAAATAGAGTTTAATAATTTTAATGTCTCTTCCCTTTCTTCCAGCCCTTAAATGAGGATAAATATTTATGCTTCAGCTGTAATAATTGGCTAATCAATTGGCACTCGCTGCAGGCCTTGAACAGCAATGACGCCGAAAGCCCTTCGGGTACATTTCGATCCCACTTAAACAGTGGCAATGTAATGCAAGAGGAAAAAAGTTCTGGTTCTAAAAAGCAAGTAGCTGTCTGTCGGCCAATTGCTCTAGTCAAACCCACGCAACTAACCCAAATTGAGGATGTAAGACAAATCCAACAAGATGTTGAGCAGTCAACCGGTGACGCTGCAGAAGACTTGAATGATATTCATAAATCATCCAATAAAATAAATTTTAACAAACGCATCTTTCGTTCGCAATTGGCTAAACGTGGTGGAACCAAAATGCAGCAGAAGTCAATGCAACAGTGTACATGTGGCAAATACATGGTGCTACGTTCTAACAGCAAATTTACTGCGAAAAGCCCAACACAAACAGCCACTAAGTGTCGCAAGTGTCGGGAGCTTTCTCACCTAAAAGCTTGTTATCTACGCAGTATTGTTCAGGTAGAAAAAGAGTTGGCTCAAAGAGAACCCCCACTCCCAACTACACATAAATCACAACATCTAGTCATTGAAACAGAAAGAGCCGCAACAAACGAAAACCAAAGTAAAAATCAGCAACAAACTCAACAGCTAAAATCACCTTCATCATCATCATCGTTATCGTTATCAGCACAACTAGTTCGTCAGCATTATTTGCCAAAACCCACAGTCGATGGCAAAGTTGTTTCCATGTTAAGGCGCTTGGGTACAACACTGTCACGTGAACCACCAGAAAACGGAAGAGAAAACAACACAAGCACCAGTTTACCACAAATTATGAGTCCCCCTAAACCACAATCAAAGTGGTTGCGTCCACTGGAAGACGATGAAATTTTAGTTAATTTTGATACGAGCGTATCGGAAGTTCTACCCTCCTTAGCAGATCAACTTACACAAGTTAACACTTTTGCAGCCAGAAAACGCCTAACGTTTCAGGTTTCCGAAGCAGCGGAAGTAATCGATTTGTGTGATGAAGACTTAAGCGAAGGCACGGAAGTGAAAGAACTAAATGAAATTGATACAGATCATACAAGTTTGACTGCCGCTTTGAATTTACCCAAAGGCTTAACAATCACTTTGATTTAAAATGTCATGCAGCTAAATAAACAAAATAGTTTTTAATATTATAATAATATATAATGCAGAACAGAAAAGCAAGCGAAAATAAAACTCTCTGCCAGCTACCAAAAACAAATATATTTAGTCAAATTTCTATGCCTCACAAAAATAAATTATTCAAAAGAAAAGTTATACAAATTGTGCAACAATGTAACGTATCGATATTTGTAAATTCCCGACCGGTACTCATACTCACGTATTCGAACTTTATTTACATACACAAATACTCAAAAATGCAAGTGAAAATTTGTTTTTGTACCAATTCCACCGTTAGAAAATGTAAACAAAAAGTCTTTGAAAACTGAACTTGAAAAAAATTAATTGATTAATTAGTAAAGGAAATTTTGTTATTCAGTTTTTAAACTACGCAAATATATATGAAGGAGCCGTCATGTTGATGTTTAAATTCTAAATTAAAATTAAAATCAAATAAAACAAATAGAAAATTATGTATAAATTTTTTAAATTCACAAATGTTTTAATTTGTCTGTAAACTATTTTATTTTCAACTGTAATTTATTATGTATATTTTTTTAGACCAATTATTTTTATTGTAATTCAATTAAGTTGTAGATAACTTTTACTTAATATATACAAATTGTTTTATTTATTTAACATTAAGCCACAAACACTTTTTGAAATTGATTTGTCAAATGAAAGTATAAAAATGCCATAAACATGAACTTTATCAAAGAGACAAGGTTTTCTTTAGATATAATTACCAAATAAAGTAAATATCATGATATTAAAACATAGATCTTTTATTCCAAACGAGTTTATCATCCCCACCTAAAAAGACAACATACAATTATATATCATACTATTGTCGATCATAATATTGTCGGTTTTTAGATATCGAAATCACCTTCGGCGATTCGTACACTTTACGCTTTATTTACTTAAATATTGGTTTTATATATTTTACTCTATTTTTTGTAATTCTCGTATCTTTTTGAGAGCACATAAAAGCTCATGTGTCGTCTCTGGCACCAAAGGATTTATTCTATAAACAAAATACAGAAAATTAAAATTGTGAAATAAATCGGAGTACAGAGAAGTGGCGTTTCACAAAGCTCAATATCATATTTAACACTTTAATAAGTTAATTACAATATTGGCGTTATGTATCGCAATAACTAATCACCGATAAATCTCTGATAATGAAATACCGTTTATATATGTACAGCTGTGTACCGGCATTCCGAATTCTGGAAAAAAAATTAAAGAAAATTGCACAATTATATATCAATTAACTGACAAAAATTATTAAGGGAAAATAAATTATAAAGGAGAAGAATTTTTTATTTATCCTTGGCTCAACTCGAAAAACAGTCTTAATGTTGGTTGTAGTGGAGGTCAATATGTGATACTAATAGTTTCAATGAATTTCTTATAAGACAACTCAAGTTAAGATATATCAAGACGTTCTTAGCGTCAGAAACAATCAGTTATTTTAGTCATAAATATGTCTAACTGGTAATTATTGTCTTCAACTGTTCTTCAACAATTTCATTCGTATCCTTGCTAATCTTTATTATATATAAAGGGAGATGCCTTGAGATAAAATATCTGTTACTGTATTTTCGTAAGGATACTTGAGGCAACTTTGATACCTTGAAAGATAGTAAAAATTATCGAAATTAGAAGCTCATTTGAATTATGATTAAAAAATTGTTGATTTATCTTTATTGACCTTATCAGTTTATTATAATATTAATCAAGCTTATGGTCGTTTTTTATCAAATTATATTTGGTCTAATTTTTAATTATATATAATAATTTTTATTTCCTGAAGATGTTAACAAGCTGTTAACGAAATATCGAATAAAAATTAGACCAAATATAACTTGATAAAAAACGACCATAAGCTTGATTAATATTATAATAATATGATTAAAAAATCTATAAGCTTGCTTTATTTTTAGACAAGCTTTTCGTAAGCTTTTTCGTACAATATTGTAAGAAAAGACAAGTTTTGTTAATTAAATAATTATTAGCAAACATTTCACAATTTTTTTCAGAAGGAATTTATAAATTTAAGGCGTATAGTAGTAAACACGTTACAAGTAATTTCTATATATGTAGTTTTGGTTAAGTGGAAAGTATTTGATGCTTATTATATTGTTTCGTGTATTATATCAGAATTTAAAACGTTCAAACGAATGATTGGATTGTACTTGTTCAAGCTTTCATAATTTTATAAATTACTAGCTGGTATGACGCGGCATTGCTCGGATACTTAGCAGATACATGAACCACTTGTTTTTGGGGATTACATAAAACGTTAGAAAGTCTCCAAAGTCCCAGACTTCCCGGTTTTTCACCGGAACACGGCAACACTGCTGACAAAAAACCCGCAACGGTAATACTGTTCGACAAATCGATAGAACGACGCCTACTTAAGGTGGAGCACAAGCTCGTAGACGTATATGTTATATGGACAAAATCACATATTGTGATGAAAAGTCATAACTCACGAACGCGTCGACCGATTTCGTGCAAACCTTAGATAAACCTAGGAACATGAAAGACTTTTATAAACCATTTGAGAATTTAAATGAAAACTCAAAAAAGATTTCAATAAATCACATAATAAGTGTAGTAGGCTATGAAACTTATACAAACCAAAACCAAACAAACAACTTTTATTCTATATTCATATTATAATAGTATAATGACAGTATGTCAAATAGTTAATTTAATATCTTTCTCATATATGTTTTTAGATCCGTTCAAACTTCATCACATAACTCACAGAATATACAATTCAATACCTTGGTTATGGGAATTTAAGAACTCTGGCATCTCTGAAATGTTAATAAGATGTTTGACAGTTTGTTTTTGAAACAAAACAATTTTTCAAGTCAAACAGCTAATTTTCGGTTCAATATTTTTCGTGATTCATTTACCGCAGACACAAATTTATTTACATACATTTATTTCCCCGTCATTCTGTTTTATAAATAATAAAACAATATATTAAAGAAAACAAGACATTAAAACTGAAATTTACATCATTCTGCGATAGTAGAACTTGGCTGCCGCTGGTGTAGGAAACTCCATCAAGAAAATATTTCAAGACAAGATCCGATAGGTAAGAGCAAACATCTGCTTGTACTACTTAAACATATTAAATGGAATGCCAATTTGAAAATAGCGTTTTAACGAAAAGTTTATATATCACCAATTGCACAGATATCCCAAAAAGCCGTTTTCAAAAACAAGTTTCGTATTATATATTTTAGGAGTCCCTCCTTTTCATAAATTTTTATATTGAATGTCAGCTTTTATTTTGAGTTGTTATAAGTTAATCGGCTTGAGATGAGGGGATAAACTCAGATAAGCTTAAAGCTCTGCCACTCATGCATCCGTATTACAATGGTTATATATATAAACACTTATATATACACACATACGGACACAGATATTTTTTTTTACAAACACCCTGTGAAGTGATTTGTTTGTTTGCGGAAAACACCCAGTCTCCGGTGGGAATCGAACTCACAACCATTAGACTGACGGGTTAGTGTTGCTACTATTAGCCATATTGGCCGTGTGTGCACAATGTTCAGTAACGTGGTTTTGAAAATTTTTTTTTTCATGAAGCACGAAGTCCTGATTACGTGTGATCACCAATCATGTTTTGTGATATAATCAGCGATGGATCTTAGTGGTTTTGGCACTATTTTAAGATATTTTCAATGTCTACAAAGTACTAACTTGGTGCTTTTCCAAATCTTGATTGGCGCCTTAGTGTTCGTAAGAAATTTGTTTATTTTTTAACTATCGCACTTGATCAACAAGAGTGTATTAATTAACTCAAAAATTTTTAAACTTTCAACAGAGGTTAAAAGCTGTTTGTTGTCACCTACTTGATTATTTTTAACTTGAATAAAGCCTCAAATCAAACAATATTTATGAAAATATATGAGACATTTCTATTTTTTGTTTTAACTCAAAATAATGCCTGTTTGTTGATATAATTGCATCGCCACGAAAATGGTCTCAAGCGTGAAAAACCAATCTTAGTAAGTTAAAATTTTTACAAAAGTTAGATGTTGATGGTTTTAATTGATTTCATGCAAAGAGCAACATATAAGAAAATTTAAGTTAAAACCCCGCTTTTGATCAAGGGCAATATGTTTCTATTAAGCACTAGTATCTATCGAGTCCAAAAATCATCATAGAATAAAAACTGTTTGTCTATGATTTTAAGAGTTCAATTGGAGAGTTCACTTTCAGGTACACATATTCAACAAATGGATATTCAAGATATCAAAATGTTATTTTATATATATAAATGATAAAAATCCAAATCAGGCATTATTCGTTGACTCAACTACAACCACACCATACATATATATTTGTGTGTGTGTTTGCGTGTGTATGTGTATACCAAAGAAAATCAATTTTAAAAGAAAGAAATTTTCCTTTTAATAACAAACCTTTGTGAAATAGAGTTAAGTTGTCTTATATAAAAAATTTTAATTATATACTTAATGTTATAATGTTATAAGAAAACGCAAAAAAATGTATTCAGCTCATATCAAGGCAGCAGGTGTTTTAGCTTACACATACAAATTCATTTATGTATATATTCTTGTGCACCACCATAAGACAAATTTAATAATATTATTTTTTCTCGCTTATATTTGGCATTTTCAAACAGCTTTATTATAATATCCTTAATATTCCTTTGCTTTGATAACAGCTAATTACAAATGCGTTATTATCTTATCAACTGAAGGATGTTTGAAATAGTACACTAAGTTATGACGGATTGTTCACGCTTTTCGTGCAATTATATTATGACATGACTACGGTGCGAATCCCCAGATAGTGTATGCCTTAAGAAATACGTTGCGTATCACTTATATCTATTCACCATCATCGCAATCTACCAAAAATTTCTCCTATTTCACCACTTTGCGTCTTCAAGTGCTAAAAGCAATAATTCAATTTGTATCTCTTAACTATTAGCGCCCCCTATCGCAATCTACTACGAATTTCTGTTAATTCACCATATTGTTTTTGCTCTTCACTTGCAATGAGCAACAACTAAACAAATACAGCAGAGTCTGTATTACAATATTTAAATAAATATGTATGTATATATAAATAATTTTATGACATCATAGTTAACACAATAAGATGAGAGTGGCAAGTGTAAAAAGGATATAAGCCTGTGTGTTTTAACAAGTTCTATTTTATACCATGCGATTGAACATCAAAGCGATTATTACTGCTCTGGTTTAATTTATAAAAAATTATTTTAGCATACCTTAAAGCTTTCCTTTTATTTCACGCAGCAAGTACAATCAAAGCCATTATAATATGCCAGACAATACTGCCATCTACACCTGAAATGTTTTTAATACGTTGTGACAACAATTAATAGTACTTTTCGAACTTATTGCGTTTGAGGTAAGGCAGGGTTTTATACTGTTAGTGAACTGCATTATTATTAATATCAGACGTGGTATGCTTAAGCCAAGGCGAACACCAGGAATGAATACAGATATTTGCGCAAAATCTCCTCACTAAACTCATTCCTGCAAAATTTCATTGCTGATTTTCTTTAAATTATCTATTTTCGATTCTAGCGGGTCATTTTCCCATTATCTTTATTTGATACTACATTGATAGTATTGCTATTCTTTATTATATATAGGAGCAGATATGCTGATCGTTTACATGTAGTTACATACATATGAGATAAGAATAGTTTTTAGTAGAACCAGCACTCAAAGAATGAGCCCAACGTATGCAATGAATTGTGGTGGTCAAGACAGGAGATGGTGTTGAAAGGACAGATGAAGATGAGGTGTTGCTAAATTTCTTGTAGCCAATTTTGCTTCTTATTTTGCTACAGTCCAGACGAAGTCGCAGAAACAAGGTTGCATTTCATAAAGCCTACTTAGAACTTATTTAAAAATGCTATTTAAGTTAGTCTAAAAATATCACTTTTATGGTTAGTTAGTTTTAACGTCAAAACCAGAATTTATTTAAACTATGCCAGTGTGAATACCGTATCATATCGTTATATAATGTAATTATTAGTTGTATTGGCATATTCTGCCTGAGTAAAATTTGCACCGAATGCGTTAATAGTTTTTTTAGTTTTCGATATATTGTATATATTAGCTAACATATGAGCTTTTATATATAGCAAATGCTGGATATTAACAATTACCTCAGCTTGACTAAGCGTGTTTTAGAGTGTGAAGTAGATTGTTTTGATTATGAATATTGCGCCGGACAAGTGCCAAAAATTCTACATAAAAGAAAAATGCCATTATATTAATTACCAGATTATTTCATTTCAACTGTAGATCTGTCCTCCACTATAAAAAGTTAAGAAACTACCCGGTACATACGAAGAATAATTTTTTGCGGGAAAAATTGTGAACCCAGTGGCAACCCAGCGTCTTATTATTTGTTGGGTTTCGTCAAGCGCAATTTGTATACATTCGTTCAGTCAGTTGGAGTCTTTTCGCGAGTGAGGTTCGAACGTTTGTGTGTTTCTTATATTCTGGATATCATATTTGTGTACTCTCTTTTAACTTCGGTTAGCCTTGTGAGTTTTGATAAATAATTAACTTAAAATTAAAGTTTGAATATGGTGTGTACATAAATTATAAATAAATTAATGAAATCAGTAATAAAGTGCTCATAAAAGCAATTGAAACCCATTCGGAGGGGAAGAAAAATAACTTAGAAGCAAAAACACATGATGGCATTGACTGTTTGAATCAAAAGAACACCACAAAAAAAACTGCAAAGATACCAAATGTGTAAACTGCATGCGTATGTGTGTATGTGTGTGTAGTGTGTTTGCTGGTGGTTGAAATACGTAGAAAATCTTGCTGTTAAACTATTGTGCATTTGTTTCTTATTAATTCTACAAGTAGAGAAATATTAATAACACAAGTGCAAGGGAAGAAAATTACAAAAGCCTACATAGTTGTTGTTGTTGCAATAAAGAACAATAAAAAGTAACTTAAAAACTAATCAATTTTAATTTAACTAAAAATATTGTGGAAAATACGTATATAATACAAAATAATCTCACAAAGAACTATGATATTTATACTAAATTGCTTTATATCATAAATTTTGTAAATAGCAATACGGGAAACTAACAACAATAGGCTAATAAACTTTTCGCAACAACAATTTCAATAACACTGGTGTTTTTTTTTTTTTTTTGCTTTGTTGAATAATATCAAAAGAAATTAAACAAACGTTTTAACAATAATGTGAACGTGCGTGATTAACAATTGTAAATTTTGTTGTTTTACGTTGACAACAAGAGCCCAAGAACATCAAGCAAAATGAAAATGTGCAATTTAATTATATGGGGTTGTTTGAGTTTGGTCGCTCGCTTATCAGAGTTCTTTGTGAAAAATGTAAAACATTTTTTTATAATTGTTTTCAAACCTGTTTGCAACTAGAATAAAACTGAAACTTTATCGAGTCCTTGTTCTTCCAATTCGTTTTAAACTGGATTCCCAAATGAAATAAAAATGAAACACTGAAGTGAAAAGAAAAGTTTCAGACGGGTTACAATGTCATACCAACCAAGTTGTGGAAAAAAAGTTCTTAATAATGCCTTCATTCAAGTGTGATATTTTTCTATGTTGAATACCTGCACCATTTGCAATGAATTTGTTCATATTCGTGGATACATACACTCTGGTATTCCTTGTTACTTCGTGCTGAAAATTATTCGGGTACGGTTTCTTAATTAAATTGCGAACTATCCTTAAGAATTATGTCAAAATGAAACAAATAAACATAACGTCTGTGAGACAGTTTCCATTTGAAAAAATGCTGTTTTATAAAGAAATAAATATTAAAACAAATTAAAAAATCTTGAGAAACCATAGAATCCAAAATTGACTTGCTAAGTTGCATCGCAGAAAATTTATTACATGTCACTGCAAAAGTTCGCACTCTTTAATAACATATTGAAAAATTATATCAGACTTTTTTATTTTAGTATTTTGGTTCTCCTGTAAGAATATATTCTTAACGTTACTTAAGGCTCAGCCAAGGGACTGGGTTTCTTTTATAGAACACAAAATCTCGAAGGAAGTAATTATAGCAAAATAGGGTTTATTCAAAACATGCGAAGATATTTTTTAGTTAACATCCATACTTAGGTTGCAGGATTTGTGCAATTCCTGTAAATGTTTGCATTACAACCAAAAACAGTTAAAAATTATTTGTTCTACTATCAGTAGAGCTAAAGCCGATAACACCCATTTTTTAAAGTTTCCAAGCTGAAATGGCATGTTACGCAAATCTGTTGAAAATCACATTTCGAATGAATTGTATTTATATTGGGAAAAATGACTCAATCCGTAAATGAATACGAACAAGTTTCTGTTTAAAGAATTAAAGAATTTCCCTCTTTTCAATCTTCTTTTCGAAGAAATATATATATATATATATATATATATATATATATATATATATATATATAGCAAAGATTTGGTGTAAAGATGTCAGTCTAATATCGCACTTGTATTTGCTAACAAACTATTTTATTTCTTTGCTTTTTGACTCTTAACAATTAGTTTTTAGTCAAATTATAGGAAGGACATATTTAATATATTTCGGCAAACATTTCCCCAAAGTCACCGCAACATTGTCTTCTTTTGAATTCATACCAACGATACTCTTTTAAAATTTTTATCAACATTATTTTTAGTTATGATTTAAATACAATGTATTTAAATTGATAAAATCATATTTTAACACAATATATAATTTTAATATATGCTACTGTAGAATTATCTAATCGATCGTTGTAGTGTTAGATAAGCCTATTCAGAGTCTTATATGATATCTTTAATAATAGTAAAGAATAAAACTGTTTACGACACCTGATAACCAGTGATAAGGACCACAATACGAATAATAGAAAAAGAGAGTCTAAAAGCAAGGGTTCCAAAAGTGATTATAAAAAAATATTGATTAAAATAATAATTAATAATATATGATAACGTCAACTTGAACTGAACGGATCATAAGTTTTACTACTATTAATGTACCCATTATGCCAAATGGGTACAAGTTTAATTTTTAGTCAAAATGGTGTTAATAATATGTTTTTTTTTTTAAGAGAAAAGTATTTGTTTCACTGAAACAGAAACTGTTGACCATAAGTTTTTGATATTCTGACAAAGATTTCGGTCTGATAAATAATAGGAATCAATTCTGGGATCATAGTAATTTAATGAACTATTTTGGCCCAAAGAAGGTTTATGTGAAATAATTTTCTTTTAAGTTCTCTTTTTTTTTTAATATTAGAATTAGAATTTTAGATTAGAATTGTTCCCAATTTAGTAAACAATTGTTAGAGAATAATTCTGAAAAGCTTTTTATGACAAGTTTTCAAACGTGCTCAAATTCCACATATAATGAATGCATTTTTTTGTGCGCATTCGATTAACTACACATGTAAATACATACATATTTACATTCATACATAATAAGTATGTTTCAAAAGACATGGGCTCTTGTTGTCAATTGTATTTTCTCTAACAACACTTTAACTACACATATTCAACAGAATAAGTAAGAAAAGTAAAGTAAAATAAGACGTTATCACAAACAAAATAAGAAATAATAATTTAAATAACAAATTAAAATAAACTTCAAGCAACGTTCGTAAAAGTAAATAACAGGCATAAAAGATCGTAGAAATTCAAGCAGCATAAACAAAACTTTTCACTTGGAAAAATATAAAGCAATCAATAGTTAGCAACAGAAGTGAAAACGAAACGACAAAATAGGGTAAGTTGATGATAATTTTTAGTAAAAGATACAAACTTTAAATGCAAATTTAGTTATATACAGAAAACCAGGAGAACACAAAGAGTCTCACCATTTACTTACTATGTGTACATACATAAGTAAATAATGAGTGATATTTTTCTAGAATCTCAGTGAATTGAATTTCTGGTATTCTTCCATTTGAAACATATTGTTGCAAATAATTTTTTCTTTGTTTAACTTTCGATTCCTGAAATTCTACATCCTCGGTTGGCGAATGAGTGAAACTGTAGTCAGTGTTGCCGCCCCTGAATTGTGTGCATATCCAGGCATACATTTATTACTTGGTTAAATACGAAATACGCGGAATGATGTCAATACAATTTTTTTTAATGTTTGATAAAGTTATATGAACTGTGTTATATATTTTGAATTACATTTCACCCTGAATACGTACTTTTGCTGTTAATTTCACCGTAATATACCTGCTTCTGTACAGGCAAGTGCAAGATCGACAAGTTCGAGATTCCAACTTGCAAAAGAATTTGTTTGCATATCTCGGTCAAGGGTACTAATATTGCGGATTAATTGAAAAAATTCAAGTATCGTGAAAACAGAAACTGTCCGCGTAAAGACCACAAAATTTTTCATCATCAGGAAACAAATTATGCGAGGGTATAGTTGTGATGACTCGTTGAAATCAAATATTGTAAGAAAAACAGTTAAGAAATTGTAAAAAAAACTAACACCGCAACGCCTCAGAAGTTATGTGAAAATTAGTAACAGCTTGCGGCGCTAAGCTTTCCTACAAAAATTCCTATGCAACTTGTGCTAAAAATTTTATAACTCCATTGTTTTAAGTTATTTATAATGAAAACTGCAAAAACCCGACAACAGAACATTCATTCTATGTCAGCTGGCAAGAAACAAATATTAAATATTTTTATAGTGACATTTCGAAATTACAAATTGTGACAAAAGAGCTAAAAAAAGGTGTGAAATAATTTAACGTGATCGTAAATAAATAGTATTTTTAATAAGTAATTTAAAAAAATTAATAAATCTCATAATACGGCCATCAATGTCAGGTATTTCTTGATATGTTATATACATGTATAAATATATGTACGTATATATGTATATATGTATATATATATATATATATATATATATATATATATACATATATATATATATATATATATATATATATATATACATTCATATATATATATATATAACATTGCAATTCATTTAAACTTTATATGCATCGTGCGTATATCAAGAAATTTTAAAATCAAACTGAAAAATAACAAAAACAAAAGATAAGAAAAATCGAAATACTTTAGCCAAAAATTAATCAAAATTAAACATCAAAACGAATTCGATAAAGATAAAAAACTAGGTTAAGTATTAAACTACAAAAAAGGTACAGAAAATTAGATAAGGGAAATTTGTATTAATAAATAAAAAAAAGTGGAACAATTAATGTGAAAAGCATAAATTGCATGATTCAGGCGAAATGGCACACATTATGTGGAAATATTATTGAGATACCACAGGTTTCTGGGTGAAAGTAAATCAATAAGAATTAATATCTGCTGCATCCAAGTTCAAAATATGATGTGTAGACATTTTCTGGCAACACTTATTCTGTTCTGTGCGTAGTTGTAAGTAACCTTATCGATTATTCACAGTTATTTCCATTGCCGGCATTTCATTACTCTCTGTTTGTCTGCATTTTTTCTAAATTCCCTACTCGTGCACTACATAATACGAACAACAGCATTGAAGTGAATTGCGTAGTGAATTTGACTGTTTTATTTAACTTGATGTCATTGACCATAAACATGTTAAATGTTTATTTTTGCTTAACAACAATTTTTCTGTTCGAACTTTTCTCAGTGTTGTTTATGTTTATATATTTCTTCGTTACTATTTCCAAACACTTATTTGCGAATATAACTTGTATGCATGTGTATGTTCGATAGTTATTTATCAATAGAACAATTTCGCCTTAATTTGATTTTATAATTTGCCATTTATTTATATTAATTTTTATGGTTGTCCTCATTGATTAAAGTAAATAATTTTTTTTCCAGTTTTGTTATTAAATTGTGAATTCAGTAATATATTTCTGACAAATCTATTGGAAATAAACTAAACCTCTTTGTAATTTCGATTCAATTTGAAAAGTTAGTTGAGTGCTGAAATAGATAATTTCATCTTAATTAACTTTAATGTGTGAAATATTTAGGGTTGAACAAACTTCTCTTACTTAAAAAAACCAAAATCGAAAAGCAACACAGCAAACATATCGCTTACTAGTGTTTCAAAGTTTAAGTGCCATTTGCACATAAAGCTTATGTAGCACATACAACTTATGTGCTACTACTCGACCTCAGGAGTGCGTATAAAAAGTAGTTTCGCCTACAATAGTCAGGCAGAGGATGGTACCTGAAGTCTCGCTCAACACCAAAGTCGATGCTGGACCAGTAACCTAACATGCCTTCTATAGGCTATAGTGATAATGCTTCTGGCAATATAAATTTTTTTGACAATGTTCGCGAAATGGCACGTAATTCATTCTGTTAATAATGTGTGGCGGCCTTTGATGCTTTGCATAGTTCTACGTCCGTTGTAGATGTAGTTTTCAACTGCATTTGTAGAGGTCTATTTTGAATTTTATTTCTCAATTACTGACGGCTTGGCCTTAAGGATCATTCAAAACATTACGATCAATCAGATAGCTGCATAAGGGCATATACGTAAGTAAAAAGGGGAAATAAATAATTAGTTTTTAAATGGGATGCATTTTCAAAACATAATCGTAGGTACACATGGAATTTTATAAAAAATTGCAGTATTCAGGGGATTAATCTCCCCAAAATGTACACACGAAAATTTATGTCAAATGCAATAACGAAAATATATTTGACATAAGGCAAATGTTTAACATGTCATAATTACATTGATATTGACTTTCCCTTGTATCTTACAAAATATGTCATATTTCTCTGAATTAAGCCTTAATTGCATGATTTTTTCTTTTTTCGTGAAAAAAAATCATAGGGATGTAATTCGAGCTCTAGATTACAGTAAAAATATTTAAAAAAAAAAATTTCAAAATTTTTTATGTAAATTAGTAAAAATACTTTGTGATGGACCTGCAGCTCAGTAGTAAATAAATGCAAATAAATATCAAAACAACAGTTTTGTTTTATATGAAAGAATGTTTTTGAAACATTTTATTTATGAAAATATATGAATATAATTATTTTTATTAATGATTATAATTCACAAAGCAATTATTATGCTATATGTAAATATATAATTTCAAACTTTTTATTCTTGTTGATATTTTATGAAACAATTATTGCTTTTTTTTTTGAGGCACAAATTAATCTTACATCTTACAATCAAATGAACTACGACATGTCCTGACGCACTTATATCTGGTTCATCTGATTGCCTGTCCAAGTTTTTTGTCCTGAGAAAATTTCAAATTTGTAGGCATATCCTTCCAAATTGGACAAAACATACAATTTGAAGCTCCATTTATGTGACTTATTGGGCAAGTACTGTTTTAGGAAGTGTCTTATTCCTGAGCATCATTCTCCTCATCATCAATCCTCCGATAGCCAACCGTCTTTCAAAATTGCTAAATAAGCTTCAATATCCCTTTCATCCATTATTTTCTATGAAAATAACAATATGTTTTTACTTGCATTAGACATGTCGTTACTGCATAATGATGTAAAATTCTGTCATATATTTTTTCGAGATTTACACAAGGAATTCGATAAAAAACTAAAAGAAAACGCTGAAATAATAAAAACGAACCTTTTATCCACACAGTAAAAAATTTTTTATTCCCCAAAACCATTGATTTTATTGAAAATAAAATGATTAAAAATTGCTGTTTTCGATTTTTTTAAAAGTGGCGACGTGACTAGCCAAATTCTTCAATTTCGACAACTATTCTTGCTTTAATTTTTTATAACTGTTATTCTATTTATAGAATACACACTTAAAATATTTACAATTCTAACAAAAATTTAAGTCACCTGTTATTTTTTGAGTTGTATTTAAAATAATTTTATGATGGAAATTTCCATCACCATGCAAAGAAGGATTAAACGCGTTGCGATATCGCTGTCAGTTGAATTTTTCGTAGCAATAAACAGTTCTATTCAAAATATCCACATCAAAAATTAAGCTACTGGCGTGAGCCATCACCATAGAAAAAATGTTCACATGTGCATGAGTTTAAAAAAACACAAACTATAAAAGCTTGGCTTAAGTAAAAATGGAGCAAAAACTCAGCAAAAAGATGTTGAAGAAAATAACCAAACGGCTACACAGGGATTTAAAGTGATTAAATCAGTTCATCTCCAAATTCTAGAGAAAAAGCCATGACTGATGTCAGTGATTAGGTGATGTTTTTGTTTAATAGTTATTATTATTTAATATTAATTATTATTAATTATAATTAGCTGTTTATGACTGACGTGTTGTTACGAAAAGATAACCTTGAAGGTCTTTCGACTTATTCCACGCAACATAAGTGATCTGGCTAACTCGTGTTAATAATTTTTAACCACACTGATTAAAATTATGTTTCTTTTAAGTTTTGCCCTTTAAAGCTTAATTTATTTGAAAACGTGCTGTGCTGACGTTTGCCTAGATTTTACAATCTCAATTAAGAAAGCTATTAACAACCAGTTCTACATGCAATCATTCATCTATCCGTCCAGCCATGCATTAAAGCATCAAAACCATTTAATTGTAATTGAAACTTTATTTCGAGTTTATTTCTTTGGCAATGAATGGAACACACGGGTGCATATTATAGTTAATCGAAAAGAAAATGAAATGGAATACATAATGAAAAAGCAGGAAAAGCAGTTCAATGATGGATTGATTAAAACAACAATATTAAATAAAAACTACTGAAATCAAACAGAAGGTAAGAAAAATACGTTGCACACACGTGTTTCAATTTTTTCAAATACTGTATTCGAATACTATATTTACGTTTTAGCTGCAAAAAATGTGGCTTAGAGTTGCAACATACAAATAATAAACATTAGCAATTATGTTTAGATACTTTGATAATCCACGGCAATCAATTGTAGCCAGCCATTGAGTTTTTGTCGGTATCAAAAAATTTATCTACTGAAATTTTGTCTCTAGCTTACATTACAAAGTCCACCACATGTTGAAATAAATATGAGGTGGCAGTATTACAACAACCAAAACGATTGTCGTTTTTGAAAAGGTACGCTCCACCTCAAAAATTATAGCAACAAAACGTGTTGAATTGAGGCGCACGTGCATCATTAATAAGAACGTTCACATATACAAATACAAAGGGAACTTATTGTCACCTTATATTTATTTCACCTTGGCCCAATACAAAATTTTTTTGTTCACTAGTCCTACTAACGGAGCTTAGTTTTTATGAATGAAGTAAATGAAAGTATTATAACGCTTATCCGCTAAACTATATGAGACTAAGTTTTTGATTAATATAAAACTGGATATTTTTAGATAAGAAGTAATTTGCTTAAATGCTGTTGATCAACTTTTTTTGTGCCCAGAAACTATGAAATCAAATTATTAAATATTACAATTCTCTTAACTGAATTTTTATCTGAACAGAAACAGTAAAAAATCAATTTGTTTTGCTAATATGTTTCAGTAAAGCATTACACAACAAATATCTTGTCAAGCATGTTGGCGAACTTCTTTTTTAAAGAAGGCACTTAAAATGGCGTATGAACTCGTTATGAACGAATTATTGAAATAAGAAAAATAAAACATGGAAAACGGTCGACTCTAAAGGCCATATCCGTAACTTTTCTCTAATTTTAACCGCAAAATGATCGTAACCTGGTTTATTGGTAACAAAGTGCAGCGCTGTAACGGTTGTCAGCAACCGTTAAAAATAAAGATATGCAGAGCTTTTCTACTGACGACCGATATATAGGCATTGCACTGTCGTTGAAACTGAAATATGTATCTTCCACCTCTGATTTTATGTTGTCTGTACCACACGAATGTCTGGCCTTTTGTAACTGTTTTTAAAATTTAAATACACGCTTGTACTTGCATAACTTGCTATTAAATTAATTTCGAATAAAGTTTAAAATATATTTTATTTGCATGTTTTTTGCTTGTTTAATTCGACTTTATTCAAAACGTTTGTTAATTACATGTAATTTGCAGCTTGATTGCATTTGTTCAATAGAAATAATAAAAACATGGTATTCATTTTAAAAACATGGTATGCTTTTTCGAAAGTGGTGAAATCGTAAACTACATACACTGAAATTAACTATATCAAAGACGAAAGAAAAAAAATCAATTATTATTTAATGAACATATGAATACACACACACCCGTTCATATGCAAGAAGTTGGTAGAGGCGGAATAATACATTGAAGTCAAAAAAGGCTTGTTGTAAATGTTCTTTGTGCACTGCAAAAGTGATTCATGAGCTTTTAAGGAGACTTCAATATCTTTTGTTGTTTGCTTAACAGTCTTCATCCTTTTAATACAGAAACAAGCCAGTATCTACATCAAACCAATTTCGTATGGAAACCTCCCCAGAGAGCATTTTAATTGCTCATTTCTAGAAAAAAGTTCTACGCGCAACACCACAAATATCAAAGTTATGATATCGCGAGCAGAAGTACCCATCGTATGTAAAGCGAGAATACACTATGGCGTTTCGTACCATCCCACGCAAATTCAACAGTTATTATTTTCATTAATTTCGTAGTGTAGCATTGCTTTCCGATAAACTCTGTCCCAGAGGTAGTCCTCTTTAACCCTTAAGATTCTGTCCTTTTACGTCCTAAGACTAGCCCTATACATAACTATACTTTGAGCCAGATCTTCGTCAGTGCCACTGACATCCATGAGTCCGTCAAAGATATATAGATCACGTCCATATATGTGTCTCAAATACGGCTCTAAGTGTATCCCGAACCTACAGCCCCCAAAACATTATTCTGCAGAAATGCAAACCTCCTATTGGTTGGCGGCTACACCTAACAATTGTACAGTCAATATCCTCCACCAAAACTGCTAACGCAAAGTGATTTACAAAATAGGAGCCTTAGTTTTGTTCAATAATTCGCCTCAATTTTGAATCGCGTGAAGTGCCTTTACGTCATCTAATTTTTACAGAAAAATTTTTAATATTCGGAAATATTGTTTAACGTTGTTGTTAGTTAAGTTGTATTGTTCAATCTTTTACCAAATTCTCTTTAAAAAGTAGAGATATTAATTAAATGCAGTGACATCGATGTTATCGTTCACAATAAAAGGGAATATTAAATGGTTACAATATTGATTTTTCGAGGCAACGCCTGCATTCGGTCGTTTTAGACAAATTTAAATTTAAATTATATTGAATTGATTATTAGTTTTTGTGTAAAATGAGCGGATGGACGAACGAATGCATTTGTCTTGTTTTTATTTTTTTTTTTTAAGTGTTTTTTGTCGAAAAACTAAAAGTTGTCGTGAAACTTGGAAAATTCGAGTTTTTTTTTATCGTTTTAAAATGTAATGCAATGCCGACCATTAATCACGTGTGTGATGAGAAACGATTTAGACAATGAAATGAGTTGGAAAGGATAAAAGGTGTGATGTGTTTGTTATAGTCGTTTTGTCTGTAATTTTCTAACTTATTTTTAATAATTTTTTCTATCTGCCCCTAAAAATTTATTGCTATAATTATATTTATTTATATTATCTTCTAGTGTGTTTTTTAAGATTCAGTTGCTTTAGGTTGGCTCAAAATTTGCTGTCAAAATCGGGCGCAGTTCACCACACCCTTTTAAACGATAATTTTCCATCACATGCCTGAATATTTTGGGCACTTCTTATTAGCTTATTTTAATATATGCAAACAGAAAGTTGAGAATATTGCTTCAGATATTCGTGTTCTCGAATATTAAAAATTTACATTCCAGTCATACAGTAAAACCAACATAATACTGAGCTTTGAATTTAAGATTTTTTCGGAGCTTTTCTTTGTGGTGATAGTGTCGCACTCAAGAGATAACTGCTATATATGCAGTGCATTTTTGAAGAACTAGAAAAGTTTTGATTTTGTTAAGATGCTGTTTTTAGTTTCCTCTTCGCCGTTTCTGCTCTTTTAGTACATGACGGTGTTAATTGCTGTCAGTAATGCTCAGCTTTGCATTCACCATTGAGGCAAGCCTAAAACAATTAACACAGTCTTACACTAACGCTAGTCAGAAAAATTCAAAAATTCAATACTATATTCATGATTGAGTACGGAGTCGAACCCGTGATCGCAGCCATCGTAGTCTTATATTCAGCACTTCAGCCAATAGCACCTCTTACGATAACATATTAAGAAATATAAAAGCATATCTACTACGAAATGTGTTGACGTATATTTTTACGTCTAAACATATTCCCTATGGGCCCTGCTACACGTTCAATATACATTGAACGCCATACGGATATCGGGAAACTACGTTATTTGGCTCACGATCAGCATGATACACGTACAATAAATATCGTGACACTGGATGGCGCTCAATATATACTCATAAAATCGCAGTTAAGGATTTTTTGTATCGTATCTTTCTCAGAGTTTAAAAATAAAAATATTTCAAGACGGTTTTCAATATTAATTTAAGTGTTTGCTGGGACCGTGTAAATAAATACCTGCAGATGATTTGTAGCATGCAATTTAAAAATATTAACGGTTTCATTTCTTTTTAATTTTAATGAAAAAACGAACTAATAACAACATGCGTAAATCTACTCCATCACTTGTTGGTAACAAAGAAGACAAAATGTATCCCTAAAAGACAAAAGAAAAATATTACATGTTGATTTTAATACGTGTATACAGACAACATTAACAACATCAAACACCTACTCACCTGCGAGTGCCTTTGTTTTCTGTTTCACCTCTTTCTCAACATGTAAATCCAAGAAATCATCATTTACCATGAAATTACACACTTGGCAAATGTATGACGACTATGGGTGTAGCACTATATTATGCAAGTCAATTATAAATTAAATGAATCGTGTAAAATAAGGGTTATTAATATTCTTAACCCATTTATCCTTGTGGTTCCCGCCGCGACCATGTGTTTTGTTCACTGATAAAAAAATGTATCAGCGGTTCTTTATATGAAGTTAACTTTTTGTGAAACTTCAGTTTTTTATTTGTTTACTTCAACACAACGAGTTCTGTTATTTATTTATTTATTTTTTTGCCAAAGAAAAATGTTAACTGCAATTTTTTCTATGTTCAAACTTCCTACTCCCAAAATATGATTAATTTAATTTAATTTTTATATATTGCAAAACTTTTCTAATTATTAATTTAAAAATTCTGAGTTTGTTTGTCTAATTCGGGGAAGCCCAAAAATAGCTTTAATTTCATTTGCAACTTATGTTGTCGCATTTGCATTGGGAAGCTCTGAAATACCGACGTAATAATTATTTTGCAAAAAGAGTAAATTTAAAAATTTCAAGAAAAAATATACATATTAATATGGTCATTGTTAAAAGAATAAAATAAAATATTTTTTCCCATCTCCATAGAAAAATCTCCAGTATGTCCCGTCGCCATCTATATGGCATGTTAACTCAATTGTGAACGTATTAGCCTTATAATAAATTTCAGTGGACAATACCCCCTAAATCTAACGTAGCCTAGAACACATCCATATTGTCCGTATTTCGGTACGGTATTTCAGAGCTTTCCTGTGCCATTAGTAATATATATTGCTATTAAAAACTTTACCATCAAAAACTACCTATAAGAATTTTTTCTTTTATAATATAATATACCTTGTATATTGAGGTATGAGTCGTGAGAGTTTCCTCAAATCTCAGTAGGTTTATTTTTACCGACTAACCTACTTTTTCTTGTAGTCGTTTTTTAACAATTGGCACCTACTTAAAAAGTGCGAGTACAGCTAGGGGCCACCATAACGTACACACACTAAAGTTGTTTTCTTTTCTAAAAAAAAGTGCTATATTTCTTACACTTTTTAATAGAAAAAGGCAACAAAATGTGATTTGAAAATGAAGTTTTTATTAGAAATCAATCCAACACTCATTTAAAAAAATGAGTTTTGTCTTAAAGCTCTTCTATACTGCAACTTTTTAGCAAAAAAGTGAAAAAATTAAAAAATTTTTCCAGAAAAGAAAACGCCATAAGGCCCCGATTTGAGTCGTTTATGGCGAACAGTTGAAAGAATAATACTGTGCAACAATATAAAATTTCTTGCAAAATTACAAGGTCCGACCTATAAATTTTGATAGAGGAGACAAAAAAAATAGACACGTGTATCGGTGTTTTTAAAGTCTACATATGAATTTAATCTTAGGGGGCATTAAAATTTCCCAGCTCTGGCACATTCTTGTTGTTAATCGGCATAAGAATCCATGTGATCAATGTATTCAGCAAATTTATGAATAATGTTATGTAGAATATTTTTGTAGAATATGTTAACCCTCTAACGTTCATGTTATACAAAATATTGCAGTATCTAACCCTGGAATCGAAATTTTTATTTTTTTTAATTTTTAATATCAATTTTGTTTTGCCGAAATAAAAAATAATTTTAACCAGGAAAAAACGACGTCAGTTGATTTTTGGTTAGTTTATTGTATAAAAAAAAAATTTTAATTTCCTAACCCTGGATGGGAACTTGAAATTTTTTTCATCGATGCAAATCTTCATTACACCAAAAACGGTTTTACTTAAGAAAAACTTAAAATTTTTAAACATTTTAGTTATCATATGCACCACAAAATACCGAATGTGCCAAAAAAAAAAAAATTAATTTCCCATCCCTGGGAATTTTTTTTTTTAAGTTTTAAATGGACAATTGAGGAGTCCCAAAGCATGAAATAGCTTCACTTTTTAAATAAGCAAAAAAATAATCGGTTTTGGTGTTAATTTTGCGTCGAGAAATAGGTGTAAGCTTCCCAGCTCTGGAACCGTCCTTCCGATTTTTCTGAATTTCAATACCACTCTAAGTTAGCTCACTTCGAATCGATCAGTCCAAGAATGAAGTCTAGCTCTTCTGGGGGCTTGGGAAAACCGTACAGACAGACATCGCTCAATCGTCATCGCTATTCATAAGGATCCACTTTATGGGGTCGCATATTGATATCGAAGAAATTACACACGGAATGACAAACCTAAATATACCCTTTCTTATATTTGTGAAGGGTATAAAATCTATTGTCTTAGATTAAAAAAACAATTTTGCGTTCAATCTATAAAACATCAAAATTCCCCAGTATGTAAAGGCAATTGATTTGATGGTTTAATATTCAGGATTGAACTCCAGCAATTTAGCATTCCTTTCATCTTCTAATTGTAGATATGGGCAGCTCTCGCAAATTTATGGATAATTATATCAAATTGGCTGTTTTGGCTTTTCCTTTGTTACGTTACGTTATACTCTTGGTGTGAATCAATTATTCATTGAATTGACAAATAAATTTCATTTATGTGTATGAAATTGTATTAATTTTTATTGCTTTAAATAAAAATAAACTCCAGCGTTCGCTTGAGTTTATTGAACTCTACTGCAACACAATTTAAAAAAGTTTTTTTTAAATAATTAAAAGTTCATTTATTTTGCCGCCTCGTTGACAATACAAATTTTGTAAACACTCTCGGCTATTTGATTAAAAACCATTTGATTTTTCGTTTAAATAGGTCGTAAGACTTTACTTGAGTTGTCAAACAAAATTTTCAAATTATTTAATTTTTATATTTTAGACATTAAGCGCTAGTAGCCCTCTTAATTTTACGCTTTCCTTTTAGTATTTTCACTTATTGTATTTAGTGAGTTCTGTGGACCACCATTTCAGTATTTATTTATCATAATTAGTTGTACCTAAAATACGTCAATAAAGTGCAAAGTGATGTTAAGCTAAATAGGTGTACATATTGCTTTTGGTCTGGCAAAGCTTTAAAAAGTAATAGTATGAGAAACTTTTTAATGGAAGAGCTAAGTAATGCCCTCAAATAGTTAATCTCACACAGTTAATAATTAAAGATCTTTTTATTCTGCAACATTTCATAATTATTTTATTCTGTAATAATTTCTTTGGAATATGTGCTAAAATTAAAACAAATTCATTTTCTAAATAAACTGCTTTTATATTAAAACAATTATTGGTTGTTGTTCTTATTTCTCTTACACCACAATTTGAGTCGGTAAAAAACCAACCGGTTGTAGAATAAAACGTAAGAAAATAAAAAATGAAAATTGATCAGTGAGTTTTGTTGTGACTTTGATATTTGGTTTCAAAGCTTCTCACTTAGTAAAGTGGAAGTATGAAATAAATGTCTTTAGTTATTCTAAGAAATGTTGGGTAAAGGTTCCCTGATGATCTGCGTTTGCCCCAGTGAAATCCGCATAGGAACTAGCTAAAACCCCTCAACTGATCAATTTGAATTTTTTAATAAGTTTTGGGAAAAAAGAACTAGCACATAATTAAAATTAAACAGTTTAAAAAATCCCTAAAATATAAACTAATTCATTTTAAATTTGAGTAATATTATATATCTCCGAAGAAGCTGCACAATGAAGTGACAGTTAACAATTAAATAATGAAGATTTTATATGAGTTCTTTTTATGACTTTGATATTTGTTTTAAGTTTCTCCCTTATAAAGTGAAAGTTTGAAATACATATCTTTAGTTATTCTAAGAAATGTTGGGTAAAGGTTCCTTGATGATCTGCATTAGCCCCACTGCAATGCTTATAAGAACTAGCTGAAACCCCTCAATTGATGACTTTGAATTTTTTTGGAGGTTTTGGGGAAAAAAGAATCAGCACATGATTAAAATTAAAGAGCATTTACAAGCACGTTAAAAAATTAATGTTGAAATCTCTTTTAAATTAAATTAATTAACCTAAATTAAATAAATTATAGGCATTGAAGAAATGCGGTTGAACAATCCATTGTTTTCTACATTTTTGTTTTTTTATCAAATAAAAAATATACGCCAATGAGTAATATTTAAGATCTCTTACTTGAATGCACCATGTCATATGTTTTGGATTTTTCATTATTCAGTGAAGGCATTTGCTTCAGGTATTTAGTTTCTATTATACACTTCCATTGGTCCTCATTGACTGTAGAGATATTTCTCTGAACACCAGGATTCGACTGTTTTTTCTTGCTGAAAAAGTAAATTGATAGAATTCCCAATATTTTCTCTTTTCGGTGGGAAGCTTTCCTTTTAAATTATTTCTTAAAGTTACTTAAAACTTTAATCGAGTGTTAATTTAATTATTAATATTGCAGGCTGACAAGTAATATGGCCTTATAAAATCAGCAAATTGGGTGGTCATAATCATTCGATCGAGAGTGTACGTAGATATGGACGCACATATTTACATTTATGTATGTATATGGATGGTTTCGTATTTGGCGTGTTTGTGTGTCATGTAGGAAAATGAAAATATCTAAAAAATATAATTAAAAATGAATTTAGTTAATTAACAATGACAACAAAAAGATAGTTTTCAAATATTTGGGGAGCGCTAAACTTGTCTTATGTTCTTTGGAATTGGAAAACTACTTATTTTGTTCAGTTGAGCATTCTCGTATATTTTGGGTTCGTAAGCTGCCAGCAAATAGATTCGTGCTCTTTGAACTTCTGTATATATGCGTAACATCAGTTTCGAAAATAATGTGAAATATGTTAGAAAAAAGTTCACTTCATGTGAATTGATAATTATTTGCAAACATTTTTGATCCACGTGAAAATTAATAATGAAACTAAAGAAGTTGCTGTCGTCTAGCATTCTGTAGAGGTTTTATTGTCTGATTCACTAAAAGTTCTGCAATTGTGATATGCATTTATTTAACTTACGCTGAAAAATTTTATTACTTGTAAACTATGATGAAGCCAGGTTTTGTTGCAACTACGATCCATTAAAAATGTGCTAACTTGTAATAACAAATAAATTAAACAATAGTAAAACGAATGTATATACGAAACAATTAATGATGAGCTTCCTTGAGTTATTCGCTGATTAATTGTTATAAATTTTTATAACGGCTTTATTTGAGAGGCAGCTGCGGTTTCTGCGAAGTTTTTGAGCGCTCGTTATAAATAGAGGCATAACGATCTCACGTTTGCAAATCATTTGAAATTATTTTGATAATCATAATTTTAGAATACCATGGAACATGATTTTAGAGACTGATGAATCACTCTGTAAAAGAAAAAAAAAGACCTGTTCCTAAATTCATTATTGCGCTGCTTAAGATTTGTTTTTTACCTCGACTGAACTTAAAGTTGTAAAAAGTTACTAAAAAATTTGGACGAAAAGCAACTGAACGATAGTTTTCGACGTCGTACACTGGGGCCCGTTCATACAAGTTTGTGCTCAAAACTCTCAATGATAGATAATTGCTATAAAACACTTACAATAAAAATAATTATACCAAATTTCAATTATATTTTCTAATGTTATTCAAAACATCAAATATTTTAGTCCTCAGATGCATCTGATTCATCTTCTATATGTACTAAATACTTCTCCAAAAGCATCGCTCGAACTTCCGCATCCAGAGATTTTTTTTTCAATTGGTTCGAAAGTCCTTAAGCTGGATATCCGAAAAAACAAGTAAACGCTGAAACACATCTTTAAGGTTAGCCTGCCTTGAAATTTTTCGGCTAAAATGTTCACGATATAACTTAAAGTCCTTGTTTCTTGATTCCTGAGCTTCTTCACTCAATTGTCCAATTGGCAGCAGAAAATTTGGTATTATTTCATATCCATAGATCTAAATTATTTGATTTTACTCCAAGTCGGTTGTCAAACACGGCAACGCCACCATATTCTACGTAAAATTGTAGTGTTGTTTACCAACCCTCTTATATAGTTCATTTGGATCTTTAATTGCATTTCGAGAAGAAATGTTGTTGGTCAAAGATTTAAAAAAAAAAAATTTTTTTCGTATTGGACATGCAAATATTGTAGACAAAGACTTTTTGAGGAGTTGAAAATTCTTTCTAATGTGATACTTCAGAATAAATAAAAATGAAATTTCTCAAATATTATGTCCGTCTTTTAATAGAAACATTTAACAACGAGGTAATTTAGGAGCATTTAATTTTTTTCTTACTAATTTACTTCTTTTATTTCTGTTTATATTCTCGGCTCCAAAATACCATGTTGTACGTCTCATTAACAAATTCTCCCAATAATACATGCCTGATTTTAAAAACATTTGTGTTGCTATACGAAATTTTTTTTAAAGAAGCTAAAATGAGTCCTAAACTAACTACGAAATTACTTGCAGTGTTTTTTAAAGAACAGTAAATTATAAAAAATTCTCCCTTTTTTGTTTTATTTTGTTTCAAGTTGCTAATCATGTTTCTCCCTCATCCAGTAAATATTGTTATAAAGTGTGTGTGTGTGTATATATGTATGAATGTTTACATCTGTGTGAGTTTCCCAATACAGTTTATTGTGCTGACTAGAAGTATTGCATTTTCAAAACCAGTTAAGGAAAGAATAAAAACTGAAAGAAGTAAATTTAACTTGTAACAAACCCTTTTAAACTTGTTACTCCTATTTTTATTTGCTTTGTAAAGGCATATTCGTAAACACATCCACATACATTTTTAGTTCTCTTCATATGTTGATTCCTCCAGCTAATATTGTTCTTTGCCGTTGCCCTCAAGTCCAATAACATTTTGTTGGTATCATCTATACCAATGCGCAAAGCAATGCAACCCAACGACCATAAGAGTATGATACAACATGTGTGTGAAGATGGATATTCCGAGCTAAATATGTTTGGACATAAGCGGTTACGTAGAAGAATTCAGCTATGAAGTAAAATTATGTTATAAAGTAAAGAAATCAATTAAATATAACCGATTTTTTGTTATATATTTTAACACCGTTTAAAATTACGTAATCCTTAAAATTTATAAAAAATTTATTTTGTTGTTGAGTTATTTTATACTAACATTGGGTTCCTACTATTTTCTATGTATGCACACACCAAAAAAATTATGTAATATAGTAAAAAACATTTGGTTTTCTGATAAGTTCGACAAAAACTTAAGAACCGAATTTTGACCGAACATAATATGAAAGTAATTCTCGTTTATACCGAACTCCGTGGGTCCAGCAAAATTCAAAAAAGTTTTTGCTATAAAAAAAACATAAATACTATGGACCTCAATAATAAAATATGTTTTTTATATTTTTTTATTATTTTTTTATATATAAAGTGAAAATATTTATACCAATTAAAATAATTAATTTTGAAACAAAACATAATATTCTTTAATTTTAATTATGTGCTAGTTCTTTTTTCCCAAAATCTTGTTTCAAAAATTCAAATTGATCAGTTGAGGGGTTTTACCTAGTTCCTACGCGCACTTCACTGGGGCTAATGCAGATCATCAGGAAACCTTTACCCAACATTTCTTAGAATAACTAAGGACATTTATTTCATACTTCCACTTTACTAAGTGAGAATCTTTGAAACCAAATATCAAAGTCACAACAGGAACTCACTGATCAATTTTCCTTTTTTATTTTCTTACGTTTTATTCTACAACCGGTTGGTTTTTTGGCGACTCAAATTGTAGGTGTAAGAGAAAACCCCCCAAAATATAAACTAATTTAAATATGCAAGTGCTTGTGCGAAATAAAACAACTTATGTTGTCAACACTCTAAATAAATTGTTTTTATATTAAAATAACACTGCCCGCATGATATGAAATTATAACTGACTCACTTATTGTCCATCAATTTCCACATATACTGCTGCAATAAATATTAGAATCTACTCTAATTTTCTCGATTTAGAATTACAGGTTAATGAAAAATACTATATTATAACTTTTAAATCCAAAACCATGCAAAATACCGTTGTACTTTAGTTCCTTTACCTGTTCACCTAACGAAATGCTATCGTCACGCATATGAAAGGTTGGTAGCATTACAACATTGGGTACCTGCGGTAAATTGAAAATAAAATCTAAATTTTATAACAGATTTTTATGGTTTATAACTTTTTTTATTTCTAAGATCTGTAACTATTAGATAAAGGTGCAAAGTTTTGAATATTAGCTTTAAATTCTTTTTACTTCCATTTTTTATCTGAAAAAAATTAAGAATCTTGCAGGAAAAAAAATTTTTTTCTCGATTAATATCTGAATATATCCAAAACTATAAGAGATTAAAGAAAAACTGTATTCGACTAACATAAAAACAATTTTGTTACACATCTTCTGGCGATTTATTTTTTAAAATCGGATTCCTCTTTCCCGAGTTAGGGTGAAATATGTCTACGTACCTGGCTAATTTAGGGGCAAAAAATTGCCACGCCCATAAAAAAAATCTGGACCTGATAGAAAAATATGGAAAACGGATTCAAGTTTAGCTATCAGTGAGTCCTTGTTGTGACTTTGATATTTGGTTTCAAAGCTTCTCACTTAGTAAAATGGAAGTATGAAATAAATGTCTTTAGTTATTCTAAGAAATGTTGAGTAAAAGTTCCCTGATGATCTGCATTAGCCCCAGTGAAATGCGCATAGGAACTAGGTAAAACCCCTCAACTGATCAATTTGAATTTTTTAAATAAGATTTTGGGAAAAAATAACTAGCACATAATTAAAATTAAAGAGTTTCAAAAACCCCCAAAATATAAACTAAAACATAGTATTTTATTTGTAAAAAAAAAGGAAATAAAAACCTAAAGAAAAACAACGCAAAATAAGTACTGTTTTAAATATGATTAATAAAAATTTCCATAAGTTCCTTAGAAAAGCGTGAAAGTAGTTCGTTACAAACGAAGATTCGTTATAAATTAGATCGCTGTAAGCGATTTTTACTAAATCGAACTTCGAAGCCGAACCTAACGTTCGTTTGGACACCATTCATTTGTATAAGAGTGGTAATTGTCTTCCTCAAGTTAAATAACTGCATATAAACGCAAATAGTCTTAAAAAATATGTATTAAATTATTTCGTACCTTAGTAAATAACACAGCTTTACAAATTTTGAATTTGAAAAAATACCAAGAACGCCACATGCCTAGATAAGTTAATTGAGACTTCCTCAACACGAAAAACGCTGTATTTTTTTCTTAAGTACCGTTTTTTAGATAACGGTACTTTTGGGTTTTTAGGTGCATGGTCCCACTCAAACCTTTTTGGAGCCCAACCGAAAAGTCCGATCGAATTAAGTCGCATATCTTTGAAAAGTTAATTGAATGCCTTTTCCGTCGATATGCTGCAGTTTCTATGAGACAAGAAATGGCTGAGTTATGGCACCTCAAAGTTCAAAATTTGCCTATTTTATACGTTTTTTTTAAATTTTCATTTTTAATTGGTTTTTTTTCTACGTTATAGTCAAAATCTGGAATGTTTTACTTTTTTTACCAAATAGTTTACTTAGTTACCAACATTTTAAGCGTAATTAAAAAAAAACGGATGAAAAATAAACTTTTTATTAAGGATTTTGTGAAACGACAATATATTCATTTTCATTGCTCACACACTATATTCGGCGTAAATTAAAAAATTTACCAGGATTTGAGTGGGACCATACACCGAAAAACACAAAAGTACCGTTATCTAAAAAATATAGTTTTTTCCAAAATAAAGTTTCCCAAAATATTTTGAGACTGACCAATTCTTTAGTTAGCTGAATGAAACTCAAAGCTGTGACAAGAACTTTGCTAAGACCAGTTTGAAGAACTCAATTGATGTGTGTCGTAGCACACACCCGTGACAAGCAATCGTGCACTCTTGTTGTTGACAGTGATTTTTATATCTTTTTACATAGAATTTTTGAAATTTGCGTTTTCTAATTTTCGTTTTTAAATAAAGTTAACGGAATTCCAAAATATTTTAGCGGCAAAGGCCAACAGTGATAACGTTGGTAGATATACCGTTTTATGTTGACGTATGTCTGTAAGGATATGATATCCATAAACAGGAATTTCAAAATAAATACATTCATAATGAATATTGAGATACAGTTTTCGTATTCTATTTCCCCATAAAATTTTTCTATACCTTTACATTTCCTTTCGTCTGTAAATTATTATCCTTAATTTGCATATAGCAAAATAAGGATAAGATCTGATTTTCAAAAGACTGTTTTTGATAGATCATACATGACTCATATCATTATACGTTTTCATTTTTGTTCAGTATCGTTTGTCAAGTCATCAAGGAAAGACCCATACCAGAACAGTGTATCCAATTATTTCAGCCGTCTTACGAAAATCAGCATTCCTTAAAAAATTGTTTTTGTGCAATTCGGGAAACTTAGCACTCATTAATTTTTCCTTTTGGTTGTCGTTCCATGGCGTTCTTTTCTGTATAAAATATATTTTAATTATTATTTCTGTGCACGAAATCAGCTGTTTCTGATAGCAAACGATTATCAAAATGAAAGCACATTGAATTTGTGAACATATTTATGAATAACAATTTTTATTTAACAAAAATATAAATTAATAAATAACCGTAAATGTCGCAAATGGTTTTCAGAACAATATTTTCCAGTTTTCAACAATATCTACTTAGCCCCTCCACAATATTACTAATACATACACACTTTTTGTAGAATGTATTTGATGTACCCTTAAACTTTCACAAAGAGATTCGATATTTTCACTGGTGCACATTTTGTGATGCTGAACAGGTCAGCGCCAATCTGGAATGCTGCTAGGCCAGTAGTGCTCCAGAAGTAGTCACGTGTGCATAACTACTATCTTTACGCATTCTTCGGCTTAACGATTCGTATTCAAAAAAGAAAAAATCACTAAATCAACTTTGCTAGTTTTGAAATCCCTATATTGATGTGTAGTAATACTTAAAAATTTCTTGACTGTTGTAGTTGTAAACCATCGGAAAATTAAAACAAATCGAATGGAAAAAATAATTGATTTTGCAACTGTATCAAATTAATGATTAAACTTCGTTAAAATAATTTGCATTATATATATATATATATATATATATATATATATATATATCAATTTTTTGCTTTATAATATATTATCTCTAGTTAGAGAAATACAAAAAAGTAACTTCAACAAAAACTGTGAAGGAGCTTCTGCCTCTGAAATGAATTACACGCAAGTTGCTTCATATAAACTTTAGCTGGGCAATAAATTATTTATAATAAAAAACAAATTTTTAAACAATTTCTTATGCTATATTTGAGATAATGCCCACGACTTTGTTTCAAAAGCATAAATTTATATTCCTGCATTTCGCAGGAGATATTACCAACTCATCACTTCAAGTTAGAGAGCGTTTTTATGAGCTTAAGTGTTTTTGACAATCTTTGACTTCCTACCGATGACTTGTATTTTGTTACACATTCTATTTGTATTATTTGGCAAAGAAAATACTCTGGCCTGAATAGCAGAATAGATTATCAGCAGGTGTTTTAATATAGTCTGTCAAAAATGATACCTAAAATGTTTAACTTTTATAAGCCAATTAAAATAAAGTGCAGCTGTAGGATGTTCATTAAATTTTTTATACGCTGGGGTAAAACTCAGCTTATCGGATTGTCAGCTTATCATATTATCAGCTCAACAGATTGAATATAAATGTTGAAGTTTGTTCAACTTAAAACACACTTTCCTTTCCACTATAATGGCAAAACAAATTGGCCGAATGTGCGAAAATATATTTTGATTCAGGGTATTTGAAAAACATGTATTTCAAATATGACGGTAATGTGTCATCTCGTTTGCTTGTCTCTTAAATATCAAATTTATTTTTATTATATTTTACACAAATGCCTTCTTACGAACATAATTTACTTCTTTTTCTTTATTAATGTGGAGATGTTAGTTAGTCTTGATCTCTATGCCTTTAGTTTAAGCTTTTTTCAAACTATTTTGGTTCAACGAAAAAAAGTAAAGTTTTTATAAGTTTTTCTTTACTAGATAGTAAACAACAGAGTTAATGTACTTCACTTTAGTAATAGGATTTGTCATCATGCTGTTTAAGAGGAATGAACATATTTTTTGTTCAGATGTTCTTCGTGGTGTTAACATCTTACATGGCTAATTCGATGAAAATATATAAAAAATGAAAATAAAAAAACCGCAAAGTTAAGTTAGTGCTTCAAAATGTTTTTATTGTTATTTTTAAGGGTAAATATGTTATTGTTGTGTCACGATATTTGTTTTTTTATGTCTTCGTTTCGACTCCAAGTGTTTGTTCGCGACCAAATGAAGAGAATTGTTTTCAAGGGTAAAAATATTAAAGTAAGATAAATATTGCAATCCATGACTGGAATTTCAAATTCCTAATGGCATATGCAGTAATTAATTTTGTTTAATTTAATTAACGTTTGGATAGGTTGCCAGTTCCATGCTACTTAGGACTAGTTATGTTTAATTCTGTCTTGGTGTCAATTTCAGTTACACTTTTGGTAAGCTCATCAACTGCTACAAACAACTTTCTCTGGCATAAAGATCTAGCAAAAATAAAACTACGAATAGCTAAAGGAATCGGGAACCCGGTCTATAGTTATGTAAATACTGACGTTAACCCTTGTTCAAAGAAGGCAATCCAAGATCTAGCGTTAGTAATAATGAAGAACCCTTCGAACTTATATACAAAATTAATTTTGTTGGCTAGTGTTATAAACTGCTTTCAATGTTTGTGGATCCTCGTAGGAATTTCGTTCAAAGCCAAAGAACGTATTTTTTTGTAGTGCATGGGGCGGTTCACTGGGAACTCCACCACAAAAGTGTATATGACGCGTGAAGAAAGTGGAACTCGCAAAAACAATTGATTTTCGAGCACAAGTTCCCTAATATCGATAAAAAAGTGAAACACGAACCACATTACGTCGATGCTCCAATGGGTCAATGCTATTGATTGGCTGCCCTTCATCGCCGATGAGCTTCTGCGTTCTCCCAAACACTTTGAAATACTGGCCCACACATGCGAGTTGTATTCCATTGTCGACCGGATTTTTTAAAAAGCCGAGGGATTCGAATCCTTCTTATGAGATAAGAAAAATGCGCTCAGTCAATCGAACACGCAGTTTTGCCATTTTAAGAACATCGAGAGTTGATGATTCCCTAATACCTATCCTCCCATTTATATGGATGAGGCAACAATATTCACTATGCACCAGCGGACTATAAGGGATAACACAACACTGCATTTCATTAGGGTTAATTTCAACCCTATTCGGTAGGTCCTATTCGGAGATTAACATGAGCTTGCTTGCAACATGCTATTAATTTTGACGTCAATCTCTCCCAAACTTGGCCGGCTGGCGAAAGAAAATCTATGATATTGTTGAAAGCTTCACATAAAAGGACATATATGAAGACAAGAAAGGGAATAGGGGACAGAACAGATCCTTGCGGTACCACTGAATTGACCTTGAACTTGTTCTATGAGATTCTTCCTCTAACAACTCGTATAGCGTAGTCTCTAAGAAGGCTCGATAACAGCAAAAGAAAAGTTCAACGACAACAAAAGCAGTTGGTTTTGGTAGAAGTACTCCATGACACACCCTATCAACGAACACGTTGTAATTGTACGGTAGTTTTTAGGGTTGCGTGTTTATTTTCCTTGGAGTTGAAGTTACAATAGAAAGCATGCAACACATTTTAAATTCACCGGCATGGTACAGTGCATTGAGCAGGTTTAGTTGATGGCCGTGCTAGTCAACACCGTGAAGACCAGAAGACTTGAGGTCCAAATAATATACTTGGCCTAGTCAGAGATGTTCTTTGTAACACGGGTAATTATTGATTGCTGTTTAGTAAGCAAGAAATTATTGACAATTATATTAGGAAAGAAACATAGCAAACAGAAATCCACCAGCTTGCCATCTTGTCATGGCTGAAAAAGATTCAAAAGAGTGAAGAATTTTGAACTCTGACGATTTAAAAATCAATTGCAACTTGCTTATATATCATTAATTAAAGAAAAAATAAAAACAACATGCCCCGTTTTGATCCAAAGTGTGTTATCACTTTTCCATCCCTGCACCAAACCCAATTTCTGGTTTTTATTTTGTAAATTTTCGTTTTGGTCTTGAAGTTTTTGTTTGTTTCCATAGTCTTGGCAAAATCTTTGTTAATATATTTATCTGTTCCTGCTGAGTCTAGTCTTGTCTCACTTGCGGCTGTTTAACTGACTCGACTGCTTATTTTAATTCTGTTTTTTTTTCATAGAATTTTGTTTAGTTTTAGTTTGGCTTGGCTTGCTTTTATTTGAATCAAGGTTGAAGGTCTTGTAGACGTCTTGCAAACATTCGTGTACAATAGCGATTTTTCTGTGTTGTAGCTTTTTATTATTAGCATGTGTTTTAGAGTTTTATTGTTTTCATATTTGAGGTTAAAATTGTCATGTTGTTAATTGTTTTTAATTAATTTTTTTTATCATTTTAGCGTTAAGTAATAACGAAATTTCGTAGGATTTTTACCGTACTCGTACTTCTTGAAACCAATTTTAGAACATTAAATAGTTTATTAATCTACAAGGCAAAAAAGGCTACCGGAAATTGCGACTGATATTGCTCTAAGCTGGCCCATTGGATTTTTATTATTTTTCTTTGTATTATCTGGGGAAAATCCTATGATATCGATAACTTATTGTCGTAATGTTGGATGAGATTTGTGCGTCTGCAAGGATTTGCACTAACCGCTTCTGTGGAAAAACATGACGCGATGCCTCACAATTTTATTATATAAAGTATCAATCTCTGCCCTCTCATATGACCATTTTTTGCATGTTGTGTCTTTGTCTGTTTACATGTGTGCTCGTGTGCATGTTTTTGAGTTGAAATAAATCCGTAATAAACTTGCATTAAATTTTTTTTTGAAACATAATCTAAAATATCTACTAGCATTCTGGAAGATTAAAATAAAATAAATCGCATTTCCAAATCATATTGTACAATTTGCGTTTCGTATATTCTTTCAACAAAAATATTTTAAAATTATGAACTTCAATGAAAAATTGCTCGCCTGACTCCAATACAAAAATGCAAGGAGCAGTCGCAAAATATTGAAAATTATTATACAAACAAAATAAGACGCTTTTATCAATAGACATATACTCTGATATCCTTAGCATTGGCGCGGCAGACAGACAAACTAAATCTCAAAGATATAATAGCAAATACGAATTAGCAGCAAAAATGAATTAGAACGATGTACTCTAGGAGTTCAACAAAAACATCAGCTGAGATTGCTCGTTAGTTGTACCAACTAAAATATGGAAATGGTTAACCCTAAAGGTCATCCTCGTAACGTCCCGCTAGTTCTAACCGCAATTCAACTCAATTAATTTAAACGTGATAAGAAGTGATTGGGGCAGTTTTCGGTTACTATAAAAAAATCGAGAATACTTCTTCTTGCGAAGAAAATCACTGATTCTGACCCGGTTTGACATGAACCAGTCAGGGAAGCTTCTCAGGACCTCAAAACGTAGAGATCTGAAGTGAACTCGATTTTTCAAAACGGGGTGAAACCAATAACTCCCGATCTTTTAAAATTTGAAATATCCGTACTGGGAAGTAAAAAAAGTACAACTTGTTCAATTCTGATATACATACATATTCGTTATCACACATATTTCTTTATGCTTCCGAGGTGTAACGTAAAATTAAAATTCAAAACTCCTATTTTGAGCGACCGAAAATTATATGAACAAATAAGACGCGGTGGGTTATATATTTCAATCACACTCAGGCATGATATTATGAGTTTTTAAATACTATTCACTTGATTTGTGCTGTCTAATTGTAAACTGCAAATTAAACTACACAAGCAGTTTGACAAACACGCACTTCCCGTATGTTTGCGCACAAACAATACAAACATAGATTTTTAATATGTTTTCAAGGAATGTGCTGCGCTTTTTGGCGCACCGTTCTTTTAAATAAATAGAAAAAGAAGAGATAAAAAGAATTCGGGCAAACAAATAATGAATTTCTTTAAGTTAATATAACGGATATCACTTCTTCCATCTCCTGCCTCTACGGCATCTTTCTCGAAAATACTCAGTAATAGATTGTCTTTTTATATGCCACAAACAATTTGCAATCATTCTGAATATCTGTCAAATATGAAACATTTTTATTTTCGCACACACATGCTTCAAACATTTGAACGAACAAGCAAACATCCCCATAAACACCTCAAAGGCTTGTTCGAACATATGATTTCCACTTGTTTGTTTAACCGCTACTGGTCAAACTATCTCAAATATATTTCTGTAGAAGTATTATATTCGAATTTTACTTGAAGTAATAAATATTGAAATGTATCCATAAATAGTTAGCACATGCATTTTAACGTACTCGTGTTTTTTCTGTTGCAGATAATTTTCCTTTCATCATTTTCTTGGGTAAGTAAACTTTCGTATACATATTTTAATTAAGTACACGAGTTATATAGCGTTGCGAAGCAATAAGCCCATTTTAAAATATTAGTTTAAGCTATTCACACTAATAATACTCTAGTATCCTCTTGAGTCTTATTAAGCTAATTGACATGTCCTAAGAGCAATGCACCACAGTGTATTTAACTGATAGTCGGTTGATATTTGTGGCGCGTTGAAAGGAAAATATATCGTTTATGATAGTTTCGAATAATTCAAAATTGTATCGAATGGACAAGAGAAATTATGAGTTGATTACACATTTAGATAACGAACACTTATTACAAAAATGTATTAACGTGTTTTATTTAACAACACGTATTGCTGTTAACATGTATTGCAGAAAGTTTAACAATACAAAATTGCTATTATTTTCTCTTACTACTACAACTATTTTAATGCGGTCAATTATACTTAAAATAAAGTATATAATTACTTGTTTTGTATCTTTCTGGGAACTGAACCCCATAAAAGAAAACTTTCTTCACAACATCCTTCATTTCCTTGGGGGGTCAACAACTAAAACCACTACTGACATAATTTTTGAAACCAACAAAATAAAATTGTATGTTTTAATCATACTTAAGAACAAGCGAAATTAAAAAGAAAACACAAAAAAATACTTCTGCACACAAATAATACAAGAAAGCAAATTATTATCTGAACTGAAGTGAAACCTCGAAAGAAAAATTGCACTCAGTAGTTATGGGCATATGCAGAAAGTATGTATTCAGTATACGCTTTTACACATTAGGCCGACTGCATTCCTTTGAGCGGCCAGTTGCCCGGGTCGACCAAGTAAGCTGACTGTTAAAAAGGGCTGTGGCCAAAGGCCACTGACACACTTACGCCGCCGTAGCCTAAATAATATTACAGGTATGTGTAGGTATGTGTTTTTGAGATTTTCATAACTAAAATCTCTTGCAGCCAAATTGCAAGAAGGTAGAAGAAAGTGGCCGAAAAAAGTGAATTAAATACATAAAATGAAAAGGAAGAAGGAGAAGGAGAGAAAAAAGTTGATAAATTGAAAAAGTTACGACTGCTTAAGCCATAACCAGGTGAGACCGTCAACACAATAGTATTTCAATATAACAAACAAATACGCCAGTACGTGTACGTACGTATCGTACGGTAACAAATACAAAGTGAAGAAATAATAAACAAAATAAATGCAACAAGCACATCGAATAAAAGTTGCATTAAGCTCTGGGAGTTTAGTGTTGCTTAAAGTCTGTACGAGGCAAAGTCAAACACTAAAGTAGTGGACATGCGCACAACAACAAAAAAAAATTTTTTAAAAATAGATGAAAACAAACAACGACAAAGTACCAACTAAAGCTCGTTTGTTTGTTTACAGCGTAGCACAACCATCATTAGACTGAACGTCTGTCCGACAATCCGCATTCAACTTAAAAACTCATTTAACTTCAAAGTCAATTGGAGTCATACCATCCCATTCCATCCCATCTACTACCAGCCAAACTTGCATGAAAAGTCACAAAACTCTTAGTCATTCCCCAGCCCCATCTAACCTCTCATATAAATACTTCCACACATATAAATCATTTATTTCCAAATACCTGTAAAACCCTAATGGCAGTTTGTTTGAGTTGTTTGTCTGGCTGGCTGGTCTTTGGAAAATTGTTTACTTTTTTCTACTCACTACGTATGATTGCTTTTCTCATATTTTTTGTGTATGTAAGATTTTTTTGCGCCGACCACAATAATTCAAAGCTTGAAAACATGGCCATGGTATCGCTCCGTCTAATGTTGTACGAGACTACACATTCGTCTACCAGCGCTCCAAACAATAACAATACAAACAGCGTTTACTTCTGCAAAATTCTTAAATTCACAAAAAAGCAGACAGCTGTGTGACCCACTCCCAATTGAATGCAACGTGTTACTCGTATAAGTTGCATTCAACTAGTAAACTACTCCTTGTATGGCCGTCTAAACCGTGTTACTCGCATTTTTTCAATTTATTCAAACAAAAATGAAAAAAAAAATTATTAAATACTAAAACGATGAATTCTTTCACAACATGTTGGCTAAAAGAAATCTCAGAAAATTATATGCTCCACGAAAAGAAGTGCGATAAAACATATTTTTCAGTTCAACCCAGAACTGAGCAAACAACATTAGTTAGGACTCAATATAAGATTTCGGTATAAGAGCAGTCCTTTCAAATTTAAGTCATTTCAAAGCACTTTACGAACGAGTTATACTTCAAATTTAAGAACGAATATCGTTAATATATAATTAAAATAAGACAAAAGGGGATTGAAGATGAAGAAATGAAGCACTTTAAAGTGGCAAATCCAGCAAAAATATTGGAATTTTTTTTTTAGATTGATTCAATGTACATATTTTTTTAAAACACTTTAGCTCTCGAACTGTTTCCAGAATGAATTTGGCAATTAATCAGAGGCTTTTAAGTCTTGAACTAACTGCATTTTGCTTTTCAATCTTGCTTGTGCATAAATTCAACTCGTTTCAAATTTATTTCAAGTACCGATTTCAGATTGAATACTTACTAGATTTGAGAAAATCTCCACTTTTAACACCGATTGAGCATGATTTATGTATGTACGTTTGGACGCATTTGTACTCTCAGTGTAGGTGAACTCACACATTGAATTTCAGCTTCCTGGTGCTGTTGAGGACGGCGGCAGTAGGGCCCATACCAGCTTCCCTCTTCTTTATGATTTTGAGGAAGCAGGTGAAGTCTTGCAGCATCATTTTGAAGTGTGCAACTCCTTTACACATGTAGTATTTATGTCTTATAAAAATCAGCTTCTTACAGTTCAGTAACTTTATCAATTTCCAAGTGGCCAAATTAGCGCATTCAATATCGATAGAAATTTGAATATAATTTATAAACAAATTTCGAGCGATATCGAATACCGTAATTCGCCGCCCGATTTAAGAAAATAAATTGTACTTACCGTAGAAAAAAATGTAAAATCATAGTTTTGAGATATTAGAACAAAAGTGTTTGCTGTATAAATACAAAAATATTTCGTAAAACTCTTTGAATAATCTATAAATCATTTGGAAAGTTCTCAGTTTATTCTTTCGAAAATTGTTCAGAAACTGAAAATCCGGTGTTATTGGTTGAAATTAAATTTGCAACTATTTATCATCGTTACGTCCAGATAATACCAAGAATAGAACACTTCTGACAGCCTGTGGCTACTCTCTAAGACCTTGAGTACAGTCTAAGGCTGCTAGAAATTTTCAATTGCTGAAAAAATAAGTACAGCAGTGTCCTATTTTTAGTACTGTCTTGAACTGAGGTTGACATACAGCTACAGAATAACGGGAAATGTGCTTTTGTTGAATGTAATTCAATATTTTGGAGGCATTTGACAGATTTTAATAACAGGTTCTGTTATTAAGCCGACAATACCAAGAAGGCAAATAGTGTCACTTCTCACATAATTCGCTTTTAATATATTTTGAAATACAGTGCAGTTCCTTGACAGGACGAAGGCAAACAGCTACAGAATAAAGAGGAAACAATTGTGGCCATTTTCAATTCCATCGCTCTCTTTTAAACTCAAAATATTGAATTGCCACCGAAAGTCCATGACAAAACAACTCTTCCACTAAAACTCGTTGAGATATAAAAATATGAATAGTTAATTCAATGCATTTCATTAAATGATACTTAAGTGAATTCTTTTGAATATCTGATTCAATTTACAATAAACAGCCTCTAAAAATAAATTCCTATTTGATGTTGGGGAGCTCGAACGCAGCACAAGCGCTGATTCACAAAATGACCAGACACTTAGACGTTTTAATGCATACAGCATTAAGCTTAAAAGGCATTTTGAATGCGGATATATTAAGTTTACAAAAAGTTTATATAAAAAAAATAAAAAGGACAAACTATAAAAAGCATTGAGAAAATAACAACAAAAGTTACTATTTATTAGCGATGCATGCCATTATTTTAGCTGCATTGATTGTTAAAAGTAAACAAATGAACAACAACGACAAAATCTGGCAGTTAGTTTGGTGATTAAGTGTTAATTAAAATGGATTATTACTTATTGGAGTAGAAGGATTAAAAAGATAAAGAAATTTTAATTGGTTTCTCTGCTGCTTACACGATCACCTTATATCTTTTACAATTCTCAGTGTGTTTCTAATATTAATTGGAATTGCGATGCGATGATTTGTGTGTTTTATAAGGACTAATATAACACAAACAACGAACAATTTATTTAGTTTATTTGAGGTTTTGTCGTAAACAAAAGTTTTCAAAATCGTTTGCGAATGTAACAACTGTGAAATAGGAAATAACAATTACTCCTAACTACGCCACATACATTTTTGTGGTACATGTTTAAGTACCTGAACGTCTACTAATGAAAAATATATCGATTAAAATGTAGTTTTACGTGGAAAATTTCCCAAAGTTCTTGGGATAAAAGAGAAAAAGAAAACTGTCAATATGGTTTTTTGCAAATACAAATGCTTTTATGGCTGTTAAAGTATTAAAAAAATATGAAAAGCGATTTATTATATTCCTTCAGTTTGCGTACGCTAATATGAAAGCTAGAATGGCATGTAAAGATTGATTTTAAATATCAAGTGAACCAATTTAGACTCCCAGGCAAGTAGAATCTATAAATATAGTAAATTAATTAAAGATTCATTAGAAACATATTCTTTGATACACGTGTTTTATTTTTTCCTTTAATATGTTTATAAAATTAGTCAATCTCTTGAAGAGATTTAAATTCTAAAATAAAAATCATATAGTTTTATTTATGTAAAAATTTTGTAGAATTTATTAAAAAATTAAACTTGTCCAATTTGACTTCTTTCGATTATATCCACTAGGAGCAGCATCACTAATAACTAGTTAATGATGATAACGCAGCACAGTTGGCTAGTTGGTGACATGCACAAAATTATTCTTATGCCTATAAGTTCCAATATGTGTCGATTTTTCAAATAACATATATATTCAAACTAATTTGAACTTCTTTGTACAAGACTTAAGAGCACTACATTCGAGCGTGTAGTGGAACTACATTCGAAGTATAGTGCACTATTTTTGTTTTAGGAAAAGATGTTTTTAAACAAAAACTGTGTTATACTGTGTTCAGACATGCATTTTTATTTGAGTCAATTTAACTTTAATTGAGCAATTAAATCTAGGGTTCACACATACTCAATTATCATTTGACAGCTGAAAAAAACATTGTTTTTATTTGTTTCGTGAGTATTTGTGTTTGTAAATTTTAAAAATGGATGCAAATTTTGGTTTAAAAGAAGTTTTACTTGCATATAATAGAAATATGGAGCTCTTAGAGTTATTGCGACAGATTTTTGATTCAAAGTTATCAGTGCTAAAAGAAAAAGGAAAACTTGATAGTTTTACAAAGTTTATTTTTTGGAGTTCAGTTTAGTCTGTTTGAAAATTCAGTTTGTTTCGTTTATATGTATATATATTTTTTGACATTTGGCTAGCCATTATAGGAAATTTTTCTGTTCACTGAACTTAATAAACATACTTATGATCAGGGTTGCAATTCGAGTTTTACGCAATTAGTGATACAATTAACTACTAACTGCTCAATTTATTAATTGACTCATTGTATGATAAATTGTGCTCAGATAAGGCCTTAATTCCAAAAAGTGCTCTAATTACGCAATTAAGGGGTGTGTCTGAACACGGTATTACTTTTAAAAATTTTGGTGCTCGAATTTTAACATAACATAATATTTTGTTATAAAGATTACGATTCCCTAGAATAGGTTGTTAAATCAATCTTTCTCGAATTAATTTAGGAAAATCCTTACTTACCATACTTTTAACGCCGCATGGGATTGATTTAAGTACGGTTGAACTCATTTTTATTTTCAACGTATGGGAATTTTAACTTGAATTAATAAGTTTTGATTAAAATTAATTTGTTAAGCTTGGCAACCATTTACAGGGTAACTACTAAACACTAAAGAAAAGCTTTTTGATAACTACTAGTTTATTCAATTAACACTTGTCTCAATTAAAATGTTTTTGATTACTATTAAGTGGTCACGCTTATTTGGGAAAATATTTGCCAAAATGTAACCTTACCTTTATTTTATTACATGTAAAACAATTTTACATAAATAAAATAACATTTATATGTATTGATTTAGTTATTTCACCCTATTGTAAAGCCTGGATTTCTCTAATATTATTTATGCTAGTACTAACCTCCTCTTTCCGCTATTTCTTCCACAATTTATTTGACTCACTGTTCTAGTTGAGCAGGTATAAGATAATCAAAAATATTTTTCTTGCTGCTCTTCCTTCATCTGTGGTGTCAACAATTTTTGTGATACAATTAATATTAAATTCAAAGATTCTCAGTTCTGTAGTGTTATAAATATAAGAAAATAAATAATAACTTTGTAGGAAGGCTGTGGACTTGCTCCTCCTTTCTTAAATGCCAAGATCCTACTAAAAGATGCACACAATTCTCAGAGCGCCACACATTAAATTATTGCAGAAGTAACCCACATCGTAACTCGCATAGCTTTAAGCTAATCAAGATTTAAAACGTAGAAACTCATTAGCCATCCACAAACCTATTCGATAAAATAGAAGATTATTCAATCGACATATTTCACCAAAAATTCATTGGAAATGTGCAAAATCTAATGAATGCAACTTCAGACACCCAGATAGATGCATCACATGAAATTATTCTTATGTCGTTTACTTTTCCAGAAAATAATGCTAAAAGTTTTGGACTTTCGGAAAAAAAATTGCAATTATATGTCATTTTTAAGTAGTGGATTTATCACAAATTCATTTGCCTACCTTGCAAAAATTAATATATATATATTAAATTTCTTCCTGCAATTTTTGGAAAACAAGCAAACAAAGGTTGCATATTTTTTATTAATTTAAAAAATATGCAAAATTAATAATTAAAATTATAAATTTTTTACTATCCAATTTATACCCGTTTATTTCTTAAGCTTGCCTTAAATCAATTTAAAAGTGCTGTATTTCTATGTGCATCGTTGATATATTATCTTATACGTTGCATTTTCAATAAACAATTTCATTATCGCTTGCAAAATCATAACCATTTTCTAAGAAAATAATTTCTTTAAACTAAAAGTTAAAAATTTTCTTTGGTTTAATTCGGTTTCAATTTATCTACAATCAAATGATTATTTTAATTTAATAAATAAATTTTCACTTATTTGATTTTGCTTTTTATAACTTTGGTTTTGGTTTTTTATACATGTCTTGAAAACAAAACAAAAAAAACAAAAAAATTAACCAATTTTTAATTTTCAATTTCACCTCCGGTCAATTTATTGGCTTCACTTTAAAACTTGTGGCTGGTTTAACAATGATTGAAATGTTTGACAGGCCTAAAGATAAAAAGCCAAGAAACGAAGAAAAACTATAAAAGTAACAACAACAGCACAGACTCCTGTTGCAATATTGACGTCCATGCATTTGACTGTTGGAGATTTTTAGGCTGCTTTAGTTAAAGAAAAATGAGAAGAAAGAAACAACGTTGTAATAAAATACAAAATTTATAGGCATGAATATGTAGTAAATTTTGTAAGTTAAAAGGATTGTAAACACTTGTAGTGAGTTTGTGTTAACTGATTCAACTACTCCAAGACATGCTTAACAAATTTCATGCGGTTACCTAAACTAGACCGGGTAGGTCCTCTGCGAGTGTTAGTTAGTACAACAGGTTTTCACCAATCTCACTATGTAGTAAAGAATAGAAACTAAAATCGTCCTTATCCCGAGTACACACTGACATTTTATACCACCCCAATCAAACACAATAATTTTTATCAAAGTCATGGGATGTCATTTTCCATCATCTTTACTGTATGGCATTAACCTGCAAATTTATTACGCATCCAGAAAATGGGAAAGTGAAAAAGCGCGTCATAGAAATTCAAGAGTACTGGACGCATGACATGACAATTAAATGAATAGAAACTGTCAAACAGCACACGAAGAAACACAAAAGATATAGTACGTTCTCTTGTATATCCTACACGCGCCATTATTTGTAAGCCAATAGGCCATGTTGTGCCTTAATAGTTCGTGTGCATGGCTGTATAACATAAACAACATTTGGCACATTCTACCACAATAAGAAAACCAGATGGCGCTTCGAAGCTACCTGGTGTAATTGGACCATGCATGCTAGTATGTTGTTATCAGTTACCGATGGCACTCTCTCGTCTCACATTGTATATTATAATTGCATTTTATTTCAACACGGCACCATCGAATTTCAACAGAAATCCCAACTGTGAGTCAGGCTTTAGGTTATAGAAGCCTGTCTTATTTCACATTTAGTTGAATATTACAGACCATTCCATCTCTATGTTTCACTTTATGGGCACTTTGATCCCACTGTAAGTTAATACACCGTAACTTCTATTATATTCATTCTTCTATATATTCACGGGGTAAAGCATACATCAATTTATTGTGTTTAATATTCTGAGTTAAGACCTGAGGACAACTAATGACTCTGCCTTCTGGAAGTGCAATATCTAAATTGGTTAGATTGAAGTCTTGGGCTAAAATGGGAATCAATTAGTTCTTATATATTTAACTTCACTTCCAAAGATAATATATTTTTATCACCACTTTTAAACTTTAAGCTTTCGTTCCGCTTTGCAGATACGGTATTGAAAATAGTCTACCCATTTTATGTTATTATTTATGAACAAATAAATATATCGTATTTTATACAAAAACTTTTGGAAGCAATTTTTTTAATTTGCAAGCGTTCTGTACATTAAACATTTTTAATATGGAAATTTTAGAACTGGCTTCAATTTAGTTTATCATAAAACACACAAAAATTATGTATTAAAGGGTCTTTATTTCGAATTATATTAGAAGAGTAAAAGAAATAATATTAGAGGATAACTCAAGCATCCTTCTTATTGCGCTATATAAGCAAGAGTCTTCCATTAAGCACTTGTCTCCAAATTCAAATAAAACGAAGTGTGAGAGATGCCATTATGTGTGGAGTAAACTTCACCTTCTAGGTGAAGCACATCAGAAATATAAAATTTTCCATAACTCTGGCGCATAAATCAGGCTGAATTTGACCGATGGCATGGGTTATGTAGGATTTGAGAACTGCTGTGTTTTCTGGCATTTTCGCATAGACCTGCGACTTAAGAAAACCCCACAAGAAAAAATCTAACGGGCTATTCCACAACCTCGGTGCCGAATTCGCATTAACTCCACATGAGGTAATCTTAAATAGCGTTGTCCTATTAAATCCACATGTTGCTGTTCACATCTTCTAATGCAGGTCAAAAGATTTTGGTAATCGTCGGCCGATTGCGCTCGCCATTTGACAGTGATGGTCTGACCAAAGCTCTAAAGGACAGGGGCGATGCTTTCGGTCCATCTAGCGTTTCGTCGACTTACGGCCGTTGTTCGACCGTTTGCTGAACCAGTGAACGCAAATTTATCCACCTTTGCGAATAGTCCTTTCGGTAAAACGATTACAGCGACTTTAAAATGGACGTGGCTTGTTATTCGAACAGACGTGCTGTTGAATGTTATATCCCTGCATGGTGATTAATTCAACAGATGTAGCTTTCGCAAGATTTCAGGTTGAGCACTGTCGTTTTATAACGTTTATAATGTGCGATGCTCAAAAAGAAATATCGGCGACACCGTTACATAAATTGGATTTGAATTCAACTTAAAATTAGCAAAATTCAAGCAGAATATACTTTTAATATTCAAAAGACTAACAAATTATTGGTGTCCGACCAAACGCACTTTTTCAGATCGCACCCAAAACCGAACATCAGCTAAAGTTTCAAAGATCGGGCAAAGCTGAACTCTTTCCTTGAAACAAAATGGTTTTCGTCCACTTTATGATGCGGCAGCATTATCTTTATCCCTCTGTTGCAATGCTTTCCGCTCTTTTTCCATTTTCTCAAGCTTGTTTTATCGTCCTTCAAATTTTAGCGTCGCTTGTTACTGCTCCGCATGGTCGTGCCCATCCCTTGAAAACGTTAAAAATCTCTCGATAAAGAAAATTACGTGCGAATGAATAATCAAAATTAAAATGGAAAAGTAATTGTTTTAACAAAAATTTATTTGCTTTATTTGTAGTGAAAATGAATTGCAGAACAATCAATATCTCATAAAACAAAATAGAAATTGCATATTCAAGATTTGGTATGCAAGAACACCAAATAAGTGAAATTTCCACATTGATTTCAAATTCGCCTGTGTTCTACATTGCCTGTGTTCTAGACTGTGTTGCTATTATCTTCTTATACGCACATAATAAATATGTAATTTAACTGCCAACTTCAAAATGTCGACAGAATTCTTACGTTGAAATAGCCAATAATAAATGATTTCGATTAGTGGTAAAGGTGTGTAAAAATTCCGAAATAGGAATTTGGCCGACTTTCAGTGTCATTTTCTAGAAGTGTTTTAGTAACATGTCACTACTCCAGGAAGTGATCGGATTTGCGTCTCATAGTAATTGTGCGATTTTTTAAGAGAAAACTAAAATGAGACTCATATTGCTGTTGCGTATGATAACCAAAGTCCTTGAAAATTTTTAAGTAATTTGGTCAGGTAGAAGAAATAATACTGTTCTTAACGCGGTTCCGGGAAGAAGTACACACTTTGGAATGCATTTCATTACTTTATCTATATTATTTCCTAGGCAAGTTAATGTTTGGCTAAAAAGTTAATAAAAAGGTCGAAAATATATCGCAAATTTGATCTTAAAATTATGAATGAAGCAATAGATCAAGCTAAACAGAGCGTCTGAGACTTATCTCTATTACGTTTTGTATTAAATTAGCACCGAATGGAGTTGACATTTGATAGTGAGAGTCCCGGCATGTTTGCCCCAATTCACTGATGGAGAGATTTCATTGTTCTGCTTCGGTTGATTTCTAGGTTATACTGACAGGTTAAAAATAAAGCGACTGTTACCGCATTCAAGCTAATTCGCGATGTCTTTATGAAAGAATTAAGTATAATATTTTATATGAGGTTTGGCAGTAATTGTGATGGCTAATTCACTTTAATATTGGCGCTGCAGGTACCTTTTTAACTTGCTTTCAATCAAGTAGAAGAACAATGATTTCAAGGTTAATTCCAAGATAAGAGAAGCACATTCACTAGAATAGTTTGGAATACTGATTAATTGTTTACTGGTTATTTGAAGTCTGTGTGAATGCTGATGTAATTAAAGATACTTCGTTCTTTGCTAACTTTAATATTTTTCTGTGTAAAAATAATTTGGTTCATTGATTCGTTTGTTTATGAATAACAGCAACATGAATGTTAGTGTGTTTTGAAGTTTTGCCTATTCTTTCCAAACGAACTTTAATTTATTTTTATTAGCTGCTTATTATCTATCGTCCTAATAGATGAAATTGCTGTTTTCTGCTTGAATTTTTGTATGCGAGAGTGGACTCATAAGTCCGTAATTTTTTGAATGGGGATTATTCATAAAGAGTTGTTTTAGTTTTCAACACAATCCCCTTATAGTTCTGTACACGTAGTACAACGTTTCCCCAATTTTCTTTATCACCAAAATTGGGATTTGTTTGTCAGATGAAATCGTTACAGTCAAATCTCTTTCTACCGAGTCATTTCTTCAAGCTTGGGAACGAGAAATAGTCACTCGGGGCGGATAAGGAAGCAATTCGTGTCCAAACACGTGGAATTTTACAGTGTTAACTAAACGTGTGTGCATCCTTGTGTTCTCTTTGTGAAAGAAAACGTTTTTGTAGGACAAATGGGTTGATGCTATTTAATTCCTCATTAAATTGACCCAATATGTTAGTATAATATTCGCCACGGAGAGTTTTCTCCTTTTAAAGATAATCAATGTGGACTTTCGAAATGACTTAGTTGGCATACAAATCCACCTTTGCCTGCTTTGTCGGGGTAAATCCCGCAAAATCCACTGTTTTGTAGTAAGTTGTGGTGGATCCACTTTTCGTGCACAGTAACGAAACGGCACAAGAATTCGTCTATATAGCGAACAACACCAAACATTTTCGGGAAACTGGCACACGGCTGGGGCCATATTGTGAATTTTTCAAATATTTTAGGTTGGTTGTCCACAACTTTCGATATTGAAATTCAGTAAATCAGTTCTTTACCATGGAAACGGATGGTACAGAGTCCCAATAATAATTATCAGTCTTAAGCATAGTTTGAATGGAGATTTTTTCTATCCAAAATAATGCTTAATTAGCACATGCAATTCATATTTTTCTTCTCAAAATGTGCGGTATGTTCGTATCAACGACCTTCAATCGCAAATTAAAAGACAGGAGTCAACGGACAATTGTATATTGACGCCAGCAGTCTTGCCATTTCAATTAAAATGCGGTAAATCCTAAAAATTACAGACTTATTGATCCGCCCTCGTACATACTCGTAAAACTGTCTGGCTGATTCAATATTTGCGTCCGTCTCTTTCATTTGTTAAATTGAAGTTTAAGAAATAGACGGAAAAAACTGTTGAAAGAATAGTTGTATTATAACGCGCATGTGTAGCTTTTTGCTTCGCTTCGATTCGTCTATTAGTTTTTCTTGCAACTGGAGAAGTTAATCAATCATTGTTTTTCAGTTTTATTTTCTTAAGACAAATCCGTGTTTGTGGTTTATCATACGGTCGTTAGACAAATCGCCCAATTCATTTATGCTTTATGGTCGGCTCTTGGCTAAAAAAGCCATTAGAGATGGTTGTTGTCTGTTGCTTATTGTTTTTTGTTATCAGCGTGTAGTTTTGTAATTTGTTTCGGTTTTTATTTATAATGTAAATTTTCTAAAAGTTTTTGTTAGCAATACAAGCGACCCTCGATTTGCGGCGTGCTGCATTGAAAGTGTAAAAGAAATTCTTACGAAACTTAAAAAAACAGTACAAATTAAATCCAAACAAAATGAAATAATCCATACACTGGAAATCATTTTTGACTTTTCATGAAAACAATTGACGCGTGTAATGGCAAAAAGCATGAGAATCATGCAATATTAAAAATAGCGGATCATTCTGCATAGCGAATCTCCATCAACACGTTTTTCGGTTATAAAATATTAACAAAAAAAAATTTGTTACAAGAACCATCTGCAAAAAACTTGTGACGCTCAGAGATTTGTGGTCCTTTTAAGAGAGTTGAAATGCCTCATAGACCTTTTCTAAGCAAAAGAAATGCTTATTTTTCAACACATTATTTCTTTGGTCAGCCTTACACATTTTGCTACGTCTTATATTATAAATATATAAGTTCAACAATTGAATTTATTTGCTCCACAGTTATCTAATGGTACCGATATAGATATATTTCATATAAATTTCCGCCATACAAACTGATGCCGCTCAGCTGATGTGCATAATATGTTTTTGATCGCCACTTATCTCCACGTAATTAATACGCTTTAGCATTATGGCTAACATATCATCTGGCCACACTAATCGTAGCTCATGCGAGACTTAATTTTCTATTCACAATGTTTTGTAAATGCATATGAAAATAAGAACAATGGAAATCCTAACCATGTGAGCCCTTTTTGGTGCCATTGACTCAAGTAAAAATTTTTTTTTTTATATAAAAATATCTGCATGTACGGGGAGCCGCACAACTACCGTTAGGCTTTGAATGTTAAGCATCTTTCTTATTTAAGGGTTAATTATTATTATTTTGTTATTAAATATATTAATGGCTAATACTATTGGCTTAAGTACGAAAAATTATACCCCAAAATTATATCGTGATTTTAATGTTGGTGATGAAAGGCACTCAATTAACTTTTTAACAATATGCAATTTATCACGATCGGACTTTTCAGTGGGACCATACATCGAAAAACACAAAAGTACCGTTATCTAAAAAACGATACTTAAGAAAAAAAATTATAGCGTTTTTCGTGTTCAGGAGGTCCAAATTAACTTATCTAGGCATCTGGCGTTCTTGGTATTTTTTCAAATTAAAAATTTGTAAAGCTGTGTAATCATTTAAATATTTTCCCTGCAGATAATGTTGTTCATTTTTCTTAAATGGACCAGCTACACCACTGTAAAATGTACTGCAGTGGTTTTATTTTGACATACAGTGCTGCCTTCGTGATGTATGTATCAAAATAAGCCGTGAATAGATTGGTAGGCCTGATGGAAGTGAATTTTGTGCAGTTTTTTACAAAACATCAAAATTGTTGAATAAATATATCTGGTGTTTTTTATAGAGTGAAGTTTAAATCATAATAAAACATAGTAATATATTTTTTATATGAATGAAGCGGTCTTTATTAGATAGAAAATTTTATGACATTAACGTTTATATATGATTTCGGCCATGTGGCCGCCACTGCTGGCGCGTACAAGGCGCAATCTGGAACACCAATTTTCACAAACAGTAACATTCTGACCATTATCATTTTTAAAGACATATGGGCCAATGACTCCGCCAGCCCATAAAGCGAACAGAACGATTATTTTGATTAAAAATTTTCACAATTTGCACGCGTTGCTCTTGTATAAGTCAATGCATTATAAAATGTCAAAGCAAACTAAACAAAAAGCAACTATCAGTTGTTAAATGGGTGGTCAAATAAAGCAGTGATGCCAACTCAATGTTGTATAAACTTTTTGATGTTAAGTATAAATTAAGTAGTTCCGAAAGTAGTTTTGATCTGAAGATATCGTTTACGGAGTCCGCTCTTAGGACATCGTAATAATAAATCGATCACCTATTTTGTCATATATTTGAAGTACTCCTACTCCTGTACTCGTATTTGCGGACATGTCACGAATATATATACATAATTTATTACACTTCAAACCAGGGTTGCAAAATTAACAAATTAAAATTGTAACAATAGTTTTATAAATTGTATATTTTCGACACAAATTGTACCAGAAAAAAATTGGTACCATTTTTGCTGAAGTTGTAGTTATTTGAAAACTAACGGGTGAGTCCAAAATATTATATCAAAGATTAGTTGTCACCTTAAATTATTCTGAACGATAAGCTTCTAACATTCCATACAAAAAAAGATATTGTGAAAATTCGTAAATTTTTTCCAAATGAGTAATCGGAGTGCCATTATGCTTATAAGCATGGAATCGTGTCAAAAACACGACATGTGTACCAACTTTTTTAAACATGCTTCAAACTGCCATTTAGAAGCCCATCATTTACTGTTGTACCTGTTAATTTCAAAAATTTATAACATGAAAACAATTTTGCACATACATACATACATATGTGTCATTCCATGCCAAATAATAAAATTTTGAAAACCATAAGTCATAATTAACAAAAGCCTCGGAGATGTTTGAAAATCGCGGAAAATAATATACACATGAGGTAATATTCAGAAACTCCTAAGTTTTGACCAAATCATTGTAACTATATTTTGCCGGGGGCTATTTTCTGCATTGGTAAATTAAAATTGTTTTCAATAAAATATATATATATATATAAATATAAATAATATCTTTCACCACATATTCTTAAACATTAACTTAAATTGTGATTTTTCTTCGTGTGGACAGAAATTATTAATTTTCTTCAAAATATTATATATTACGAGGCTGTAAAATAAACTTTCAATATCTTCGGTTTTTGTGACGATTTCATTTGGTAAAAAAAATGTGATATTTAAAATTTGGTGATAATGGAATGACCCATATGGCCCCATGTTATTTCGTTTCCATCATTTAGAGATTTTAACGTACCGAAAAGACCTTGAAACACGAACTCTCTGAAGCAGAACTAACTACATATAATATTTGTTTTGATTGATTGACATTTATAGACAGATATCTAATATAATGCCATCAGTGAGAACAGATTCTCAGCATTTTGTTCTCCCTTTTCATTGCAGTTTGGTTTTTGTTCAAAATTTATTTCATAATTTCACTTGTTTTATTTATTCTGTAGTAAAAAACAGGTTACTTTTTTTGTCATGTCTGTTGTTATAATTATATCTGTTTCTGCAGTTTGCTGAGGTTATTGTTTCTGCTTCATTTACATCATTCTGTACCACACGTTTATCAGTAATTCATTTATATACATATATATATATATACATGCATATGTACGTACATACGTACCTAGTACATATATCTCTTGATATCTTTAGCACATATTTTTTTTGTTTGGTTTTTATTGGCATTAAGTTGAAATCAAGAGACAACCACAAAATAATTTGTATTACTGACTCATCGGCATTTATTTCTTTATTAATTATTTTTAATACAAACAGGTTGGCATCACGGTTGCCATATGAAATTGGTATAAGATCGTCAATATTTCTAACAAAAATCGTTAAAAACGCATTTTGTTTCCAACCTATACAGTCATTTCGGAAAAAGTTTTGAAGGCTCGAAATTGGTGTGCTGCTCTTTTCTATCCGTTTATGCTCGCATATGTTGTCTTTAAGAAATTCATTATTTTGCAAATTATAATTAAATGTTTTCGACTGAAAAATGTGTTACGTTAGTTTATTTTAGAATTTCAGATTTCATGAAGATAAATACAGTTGCTAGAACTTGTGCCGATCTTATCTATGTATACGTACTTGTTTGACATGAACAAGAAAACAGTAGCGATCAAGCGTTAGTTGGTAGCGATTACAGCAGTCATTACCACAATAATTACATGGAAAACTATAATAATAAAAAGCAGAAATCTTGTGTAATGTTTTATTTCGTTACAATTTTTTATTAAAATTACAAGATTTTAGTGAGAAAGATACACAAATACAAATGGGTTTAAGTATATTTCTATTTTATACTTACGGAAAATGAGTATTTCTGAAGAAAAAAGGTTCACATTGTCAACCAGTACTTAAGGTGTATTCACAGTTGTCATATATTTGCTTAAAAAAGCGTAACCACTAAATACGAATAAAAATTTATTTCTTTCATAACGAATAGATAGTGGCATGCAATCAGTAATATTGGAAACTGTTTAACTTAATTAACAATTATCTGAAATATAATGTTTTTCATTTGTAAAACAATGGTTAAATATTTTGGGTAAATATTTGACAAGTGTGAACGTATCTCTACTCATGACTTTCAAGATGTTGCTTGCAACGTATTATTAAATTTTTAATTTGTATATGTGAAGTCCTTTTTTATACTTTCATCAGATTGTACAACATACAGTCATGGCCATTGCTGTGAAATATATTCTTGCATATGTGAGGGTCCCACTAGCATCAACTTTTTCAAATCAAATGGATCTTGAAGTATAACCACTTGAAATGCTGACAGTAGCTTTCGGTGATTGCACTGAGTTAGAAAAATGTTTACAAGCGGTACAAGCTTTTCAAAAAAGGTCAAGAAAATATAGATGACAACGCGCGTCCTGAAAGACCCAGCATATCAAAAACTTATGAAAAGGTTCGAAAAGTAAGGAAAATTGATATGTAGAATCGTTAAATCACTATGTGAGAAGTTGCTGAGAATTTCGGAATATCGGTCAGTTCATGCCATTTTTTCAAAATTTCGGGTATAAAACAAAATATCAAAAATTGCAGATTTCGTCTATTAAAATCGCTCAGGAGTTTTGGAATGAACGGAGTTTTGGAATTAACTGAAAAAACTCGTAACTGTTGAAATATAATATAATTTTTATGGCTCTCACAACTAAACACGAAAAAAAGCTAAAACCGTAAACTAACGTTCGAGACGAGTACGCCCACACAAAAAGCGGTAATCGGATGTATTTAGCCTAAGAGATTTGAAAATCCACATTATATTTAAAGCACCCCTCGTATACATTCATATGTGCTAGTTAAATTTTTCTGTCACAATATTTGCCAGAGGAAATTGTGTTTTTTGACAAACTAAAAGTATCTTGAAAATTTTGTTTAAATGTTTATGGTTGGTAGAGATCAAATGTTGGAAGTAACAACTTGCTGTTCAATAAAAATGTACAAGCGATCAATACGTAGCAAATAGTAATGACTGGTTATGAACTGTCCGTCAAATAAAGAAATTTCTCATTTGTCTAATTACTTTCCTCTGATGCATCCATCCATCAATACTTTTTTCTACTTCACTGTAGACTTTCACCATAGACCAACACAAATTTGTTCAAGAAAACAAAAAATAATGTGTTAATGATAAAATATGTATACGGAGACGATATTTATTTCTTAAAAATTATTGATCAATTCAAATAAATGGATCTATTTTTGAGTTGAAAGCAGCGTCTAACACAATGATTTTGGCATTATATATTCTCAAGATTTCTTCTAGTCTTTTCACACTGACACGACCTTGATTTATTTAATAAAATGCGAATTTTCTTTGTCTACAATTTCCTGTTCTTAGGCTTGTTTCTGTTGAGTTTTGTAAAAATTCTGTAAGAAATTTTACAAAGAAATATATATTGCGGGAAAGGGCACAATTCGAAAATTTAGGACGATATTCACCATGTAAGCTCGTGTGTTTCGTTTTAATTCAACTTAGATAATGATCTTCCTAAATTCTTCTTCTTCCTATACAGTATTTTATAGTTGCGACTTTTATATGTTACATGTGTAAAAGAGGGAGGAATAGTCTTCACCGTTTAGTAAAAGTTCATCCTCTAAAACTCTTTGACTCTTAGCAAATGCTGTTGTTTTGAGTTTTTCGAACTATTTAATTGCTCTTACAAAAACAAGCTAAAAATGCTGAAGCTTGAAGCTTCATATATATTTTGCAGTTACTCCCTCATGGCTCGGGACTGATCCATTTACGGTTAAAGTGCCAGTGCACCACACAACGCATAACATAGAAAACTCGTTCTTTGACCGAACTATTCATAGTGAAAGAAAACTCAAACAGAGTTATTCTCTACAATGTCTAACTTGCCGAACTTCATATCAAATTTGGCGAATTTGTTTAGTTTATTAGATTTTGAAGAAAATATTTGGTACTACAAGATATAAAAGAAGAATTTTTATTTTTGTAAAAGTTTAATATCTGCAAGTTTCGCAATTTTTAAAATTTAATTAATAAGCTGCCTTAGAAAGCAGTCTCGCAACAATATTACAATAATATAATTTGATTTCATACATTTTGTAAACAGAACCATACAAACAAAAGAAAACTAAAAAATTCTTTTCGAGTTCCTTTTTGAAGCTGCCTGAATGGTCACACAGAGAAGACTATTTCATTTCATATTATCGTTTTCTATTTACTTCCAATTTCTGACATTTTTGACAGTTCATTTTTTTAAGTTTATGTAAAAAGAATTTAATACTGGTTCAAAGTGAAGAATGTATTATTTTATATTATATTGTTTATATATAAAAGCCATTTTGCCTTATACAAGCAAGCCTATTTTCTCTTAAATGTCTGTCCCACAAACTCAAAAGATGGTTAGCAAAAAATGACGGCGTTTCAGACTAAAGTTGCGGACTAATTGTGTTTACACATAAATTCTTAAAATTGGAAGTTGTTTGTAAGCAGAAGAAATATATAATTCAAATTAAAAAATATGTCTGAAGTGTTTGATAGGCTAATCGGTTAACTCTAAGAAATCAACAAACTCAATCGTTAATCGAAAACAGCCAATTAAATTAATCAAACATGACATTATTTAAAAACGATTGAAGCACTTAGTGGTTACTTTTGAAATACTGGGTTATCTGCTTATTACATGATAAAAATGGCTTAAATAAATTAAGTTTTAGATAGGGATGGACGGAACGCTATTCTGAGCTGTCACTAGCAACATGTAATCTTTTCCTGTCAACGAACCAGTATTTATGTAAAATATTGCTCAGAATCGCTGCCTTGATTTTAAAAACAAAACATCACACATTTAAAAAGAAATCACGATATTTTTTTGTGGTTTACTTTTGTAAAGTACTTTATCTTAGTTGATTTAATTCAAACACATAAAACATGTTAGCAATTTAAACTTTTTGACCTTATGAGCATTTAATATGAACATTTTTAAAAATGTGTTACACGCTACTAATCGCTCAAAAAACATCTTGAATGGACTTTCTGTTTATGCTCATCGTAGCTTTTAATTTGGTTCAACTAGTGTTTTAGTTTTGTTGTTTTTTTGTTTTTGTTTTGTTTTCGCTGTAACATGAGCAATTCCATCTACGAATAGAGAAAGAAAAAAAAAGATGATCATGCAACTTGTATCATATTATGTTTCATCTTCACTTTAGAATCAGAGTAAAACGCGTTCCACTTTTATTTTTTCCTGAGACTTCTACTGTTATTGTCCGTGTTAATATCTGTGAAATACAATCATAGACACAGTGGAACGTGACAAATATTCTAGATTTGCTTTATTTTAGTTTATTTTGTGTTGTATTTTTATTATTCATTTATTTTTGTATGACTGTGTGTGGCTTTTAGCTCTTTTGCACTTTTAGTAATTGCATTAAAATGTCTGCATCCGCAACCTCGTGCAACAAGTAAAAAAAATTATTTTAATACAGCAGCAATTTAAAGTCATGATTACAATGTTAAAGTAGTTGCCACAGTTTCTTTATTCCTCGTTAACCACCATGGTGTGTTGTTGCCTATTTTTTGTGTTTTATCATTTTGTTTATATAATTTTGTTTCTTCTTACCAACCTTTGCTAACCGTGTTCATCGTGCTGCTTCTGCTGCTGTTCAAAGCAGTAATAATTATGATCAGCTGTGTTGTGTAGTATGAACAAAATAGTTACTAGAGGCACATTTATTATTTGACTGTCAACAAATATATTTCATGAAATCACAAACCTCAAGAGTTTAAATGTCTCATGCACCAGTACGAATATCACTTGATCAAGTTAAATATTTTCTTTGATCAGTTAGTCGCGCTGTTTGATGATGAAGTTGTATTGCACAATAATTCAATTTTATAACCAGCAATTTAAATGAGGTTCGAGTAAGTAAATGCAAACAGTAAAAAGTGCTCGCAGAGTTTTGCATTTCTCGAGGTACGTTCACACTTGTCGAATATTTGCCCAAAAAAGCGTAACCAATAAATACTAATGGAAAACCTTTTAAGTGCAACGACTGTTTCCAATAATGATGGATTCTATGAAATTCTCTATTTGTTAAGTATGAAAATGTTTTGCTTAATAGGCTCGCATCGGTATTAAAATATTTTTGATTAGTATTTAGTGTTACACTTTGTTTGGCAAATATTTGACATATTCCGCTGGATATGTTCACTCATGTTATTAATACAGTAGAAACAACGAATTCCTTACGATACCGATTCATAATTCAACGAGAAATTTATTATTAATGTACGAGTAATATTAAAATTAACAATTAATTATGGATCATATTCGCTAAAATGTTTTCATGGATCTGCTAAAATTCATAAATTCTGGCAAATGTGTTTTGTGTCACCAAGTGTCTGTATTATCATGCAACAGCTAACAATTTGCCAGCACTCTTGTATTATTTCGCCTCGCCTCTAATAAAAGATTTGTTTACAACATATTTTATCTCTCCTACTGAGCCGCAGGTGATCTCGAAATTTTGTGCTACATGCTTCACTCTTATATATTTCACTTTAGACATTTCTTTTTAGTATTTCGTCTTCTAGTCTTCTATTACAAGTTTTTATAATTCATGGTATTCGGTGGATATCATTATCATCATCGTAGCCACTTGGGGATTTGTTTATTTAGTTTTCATTTTATATTTTGTTGTCTCAATTTTTTTTTATGCTGCTGTTGACAATTTCCCAAGCTAACACAAATGTCAAGTTTGTGTGTGTATGTTGCTAAATAAATTTAAAATTAAATAATGAAAAAAGTTTATATATATATATATATATATATATATATATATATATATGTATATATACACTATTTGTTTTTGTTACGGTTTTATGATTTCTCTGCATTGGCCATATCACTTTACTTGTCACCAGTTTGTTTTAACACAGGATCCAAATTATTAGTGGTATTCGCGTTAATGTTAAAAATTCTTAATATAAGAATGCTTTTTAATATTAAGCATATTGTAGTTAATTTAAATTTGTTTAAATTTATATTGTTATACATGTAAACCTTGATTGTAAAATTAATTCTATTAACAATTTATTTATTCAGAGGTGTTATGGAATCCAAGTCAGTTTTGCTGGCTGTCGGTTTTGTCGGTAATAGATGCTCGAATCAGCTGCTTATGGTTTACTCATTTCTTTACTACTTTAAGTTAAACATTTTTATTTGAAAATTTAGTAAATTGTGGTATTTGCGCTTTAGTTTTGGTAAAACAAACGTATGCTTTTGATATAAAAATACAACTTATAGAAAAAAAAAGAAAGTAAGAAATAATTTCTGTAATTTTAATATTTGCATTTCTGTAGTTTTGTGAAGTGAATTTATAAAATATATAAAAAAAACTGTTGCGGACACTATTTAAAATAAAATGTCTATAAAGTAAACACATGAGCAGTGCTCATGTTGCGTCTAGAGGAAGAGCGCACTGGAAAGGTCTACTTAATTGGCAGAAGACATTATAATGTAAAGTTCACCGAGTTTTGTTTGATTGGCCACTTGGTCGCATAACTAATTTTTCTTGTAGCTACTGTCGACTGTAAAAAGAATCTACTTTTAAAAATTTGCGTAACTCTTCCGAAACCTCGAGAGGTTTATCATACTTTGACGAACTTATTGCTTAATAACTGCAGTAAATATCGCACAATTTCCATTTCTTTAACGAATTTAAAAAAATTAACTAATAACTTTTTTTCAAACAGCTTTTTCACTTGCTAGCACGGAAATTTAAAACTTTAAAAAATCAGGAAGCCGTTGGTTTTACTTTGTTTCAAAAAAATCTAATTCCCATCAGATATCAATGTTTTGGGGTCACTTCTCTGTATGTAGATGTATGTTTCTCTAAGTAGACCCAAACTGGTAGTATTCCAAAAGGTTCTTCAATATCTTATTCAATACAACATTAAAAAAAATTTTATTTGTACCATTTCTATATAAACATTATATAAATTTCTTCGAGTTAAAAAAAATTTTTTAAAGAATTGCACAAAAACGTACTTGCCATGTTCCTTAAATTGGCTATAAGTACATCATTTCAAAGGTCTTAGTTTATTCTTTGAAATGCAAAGAAAATTATTAAATCGTACAATATTTCCCAAAGTAATTTATAAGTATTCCATAATTGTGCGGAAATCGGTATTTGGCCTTAATCCGAGGTTCGGGAGATGATCTGTACTGCAGAAGGAAAATCGTAATACTCTCCAAAACTTTCGTTTTTTGTTTTATTAAATATATATGAAAATTTAGGTTCTTAGATTAACATATCGTGTGTGAAAATGCTAATATTTACAATCTGATAAAAATATCCCCTTGGAATTTTCCTGCTTTATTCATATCAAACCAGTTGGGAAAGAGTACAAACAATTTAAAACTCCACCTAAAATTTCTAATATGTAGGTCATTCTTTGCCATGGCAGGAAGTGTCCAAATAGCATTGAATTAGCTGGGAGTGCTTAACAAGTCTGACAAACCCATACACCTTAAATTGTTAATATGTGTGAAATCAATTTGTTGAATTATAAATTTATTTGGGCCCATGAATTTTACACCAGCAAATTGAAGACTATTTACCTCGAAATGCCAGTGTAATGAATTTCCTTCTCTCTCAAGGCTTGTTATAATTGCTTGACCATTAAAAAACATAAATACTAATTAACATTTGATACTTGTTTCCACAGACAACCGCTGACAGTCTGCCGTTCAACTGTGGGGCATAATATAACGATTGTAGCCGGCAAATATCATTGTACGCTTATTGACAGTCACTGTGGTCATTGGAACTATAGCCAACATAGACAGAGCACTGTATGCATGTAATGAAATTCTTCCATCATATAAAAAGGAGAAAATTCCTGTAAATGGTTTAAAAATGTTTTTCTTTCACTTTTGTTGCTTTTCAGTCAATTAATTTATTTTTTCATTGGGTTTGTGTTTGCGTTATTGGAAATTGGTAATTTGAAGAGACATTATAATTAAATTGTTTTATAAAAGGTGGCAAATTAATTGGATTTGCCATTAATTGGAATATGTGGTCGTAGTGATTAAAATGGTGTTGATGATGATGGTGGCATGCGCTGTAAGCATGCAAATGTTCTCTTCGTATCCCCATCAACAAGCCGTCTTTGTTTAATATTTTTCCTTATCAAATGCTTGCGTTTAATTCAGAAATAATTTTTCTCTTTATTTCATTCCATGCCTTCCGTTTTTCAGTGGTTTCTGTAGGGCATTTTGTAATGTATTGCTTTAATTTGATTCGATTCGTTTTAATAAAAATATCTTTCTTTGCCTGGTGTTTGCGGGAAGTATTTAATTGAATCAATTGGCATAATGAAAAGGTTGCTGTAAAATGTATACGTTTTATACGATAAATGATAGTTGCTATAATTAGACATGCTGCATCCTCAAAACGAATTGCCAGAAATAGTAGGAGTATTCAAGAGGGCACATGGAAAATTTCTCGCACTGCTTTGTAGTTTTGGTACTGTTGCTGCTTTGCTATACACAAACCCTTGTAACTTTTTTAAAGCACAATCTTGAAACAGAAAGTTGGTGACAGCTGTGAAAATCTGAAACTCCTTATTAAAATAATTTGTTAACATGTTTTGTTCGTGTATTTCTATTTACCGCCCCAGAACTGATAAAGAAATGGAGCTCACAAGCGGCCTTGCTATGTTTGAATATATTAACTGGTTGCCTCCAAATGATCTTGAGAAAGATAGTTTTTGGAAGGTAGTCTGGGTATTTGCTTTTAAGCAGAAAAAGAGGAATTCGGCAGTTTAGTAGGTTGTCAAAGGACATTTTGTGTGTTTTTCTTGCACATCCTTAAATGCTACAATGTGTTTTGATCCCCAAATCATGTATGGCGTTATTGTTATAGGCTGCATTAAGTCTGTACTTACTTATACTATCATGCTACTTTCAGGTGTAGTGTAGCTTTGTGTGACATCGACAGGTTTCTCAATATCGTAAGTGCTTCATATGGTCTGACCAATCCAATTGTTTAATAAAAATTACTCCATCGTCACATATCTGATGGTGGTAAATATGACGAATAATGCTTGAAATTATCCTGGGCAGGCACAATGCTGTGCATTGTTGTAGAACTAGACAGGTGGGGATAGTGTTAAAAGATCAGATGAAGATTAGAAGGTAGATAATTTCTTTGTAGCTATTTTTGTTTATTACTTCCCCGGCGAATTTTTGCTACAAAACTGACGAAGGAGGATGTTGCATTCCGCTCCTTTTGTACGTGACTGTGTTGTCGTTGGCGGTATTGCTTAGCGACCAGAGCTATTTATTGGTCTGATTGACTCCGACCAGAGGATGCCAGCTTCAGAGCCGTTGCTGAAAAGCTTCATATGTTCTTATGTCTGTCCAACTGCGTCATAACCCTCCGAGTAATCAAAAAACATAAGAAAATACTACACCTTTGACTCCGTATTTTTTCTGCGACATCAATCAAGGTTGACATGTAGTCACACTGTCTAGCAAGTAAGTAAAATAAAATGCAATAAAATGGCTTTTCTGCTGTCACTATTTGCCTACACTTTTTTAATTATTTTGAGTTCATTAAATCCTCGCTGTGTATTTATATCTGTATATTGTGGTGCAGTACATAAGTATGCTTTAATTCAATAAAGACATGAAATATTAAAAATGACTTAAAAAATAAAACTGAACTTTTTAAGAATCCTGCTTGATTCTGAACTTAATTTTATTGCTCATATCATGACAATAAATAAAGCTAGAGTGTACTTGTTTTTGGAAAACGGTGGGCTAAAAAGTTCAATGATCCGTATGTTACAAAAAGTCTATATACATCACTTGTAAGGCCAGTGTTGGAGATCGGTGATATGGGACTCTATATATAAAGCACATTTTGACGCTATTGAATCTGTGAAAAAACAGTTTTTTTGTCTTTGTGGGTTAAAATTTAACCCAAGGAATTTACTATCATATTCTGCTAAACTTTCCCTTGTCAAACTGCCAACTCTAAAAAGTCGTAGAACTGTGCTGAACACATTGTTTATTTTCAACATAAAATAAGTTTCTTAATCAACTATATAACTTGTAATGTCCCACAACGTCCTTCTCTTGATTTTAATTATGTGCTAGTTCTTTTTTCCCAAAATCTTATTAAAAAATTCAAATTGATCAGTTGAGGGGTTGTAGCTAGTTCCTATGTACATTTCACTGGGGCTAATGATATTTTTATCCTTTATCAGTTACATTTGTCAGAGCAAATTATGCCAGTGGTGAGCAATTGTTTTAAAATTATTAAAACAGCAATTAAGTGTGTAAAAAATATGTTTTATTTAACGTTTCTAAATAACACAATGAATGAGTGTGTTGCTCTAGCGGCAACATCATATTGTTGTATCAAGTATGGCGATCTAGGAATATCAAAAAAAAATTTGACACAAATTCTTAATTAATAAAAGATTGACCCGCTACAGATGTTGCATATACTTGGATAGATATGATTTGCTTCTTCCTGTGTAAAGCGATCGAAACTGAAATACCTGTAAAGTTATGGTCACACCTACCAAATATTTGACCGATAAAGCATAACTACTACACAACAGTGAAACATATTTTGCTTGAGACACGTGTTTATTAAGTAAAACAGTTTCTTACACTGATGGACAATATCATACATTGCAATATTATTGAAAACTGTGTAACTCAATAAGTGTTTAATTTTGAATTAAAATGTTTTCATTAATATATTGTGGCTACTCTTTTTTGGGCAAACATTTCACCATATCATTATCTCCATCCTTTTACTTCTGCAACCGGAAGCTGTTCGGAAAAAGCGATGTAGCAAATTCTTACGGCGAAGTTAAATGATAAATAGACTTGCCACCACAAATTTTCACCATCTGACCTCTTCACATTATCTCTTCCTTTTAACAATTTTGCCGCAATGTATTGCACAGGTTAGCCGAAAATGACCGAACCGAGTGTGTTTGAAGTCCCTATAACATGTTACTTACATATTTTGCTATTAATTTTCCGTATTTTGTAAAGAAAACTCAAAAAATTTAAAATAGAGCGCTACATAAATAACCATTTGCATATTTCTGAAGGAGAACGGCACAAAATGTCCAAGTGTGTTTGTGGCCTTAGATATCGAACAATATTTCAAATTCGGTAAGGAACCACAGCAGATACTGCGAGAGACACAATGGATCTTTTACAAGTCATCCTTAGTCAACAAACTATATCATTTGTTCTCCGTATTCAGCCTTTCTTTTGGGGTTATTTGAAAAGAAATTACTATATTAACAAGCCTTGGAATATCCAACAGTGAATGAAAAATATATACGACGAAATAAAAAACATTAAACCTGAAGTCATGCTAAAGTTTATGGAAAATGTTTTGGAAAAACTATTTTTGACTAGGGTGGCATACGAGCTACGTCTCACTTGTGACGGAGCGTTAAACTTTCGGCAGGTTTGCAGTAGGATAGGCCTATTCTATATTGAGTGCTATCGCAGGAGCAAATTAACGAAAAACGCTTTATTTATTTTATTGATTTCCTCTTATCTTGCCGTTTTGAATGTCACACAATACGGACCATTGTTCAGTAAGCTGTCTAATGGAAAAAAATCGAGAAAAGACTTTAAAATTTATCAATATATATTAAATGAAAGCTGACGCTTTTACGATTCCAGGAATGGTTTGGTTTTTCATGTGCGTTACACCCATAAAAAGTTACACGGCCTTAAAGTAGAATTATTTTCATAATTTTTTCATAACTTTTAAGTAACAAAAAATGGGGTTGGGGCTTCAATAAAAATGCTTGCAATTATATTTGTTTTATTCAGAAATTAGCAAAAAAAAAAACAATGAAGAAATCCTAAAATTCAAATATTTATAGCAACACTGTAAGAAAAATTTTGAAAAAATTAGCCAAAATAGTCAGCTTCGTTGGACCCGAAAAACTTATCTTATTTTCTGTTAAATATACGAAAATATGCATAAGAATGCTTAGGCGTTTTCTCTGCGAACTTTTGAAATATAATGATTTTAAAAATCATCGATATTTGATATATCTACTTAAATTATCAGTTGATATTTTTAATGTTTTTAATGTATGATAATAGTAGCTATGCTTTAAGCCAAAGAATTCCAAGTAGGATGACTCTAAAACATCTATTTGGACACATGTGAAACAAACCGTTTATTAATACAAATACGTACTTAAGCGAGAACCGTCCAAAAGTCGGGCTCGAAGTGCTTTATATGACAAGCTAAACATAAAGATATGAACAAACTTAGCATTACTTATTCTCCCAACGAGGACCATTATAAATATGCATGTTACACATTGTATATCGATTGCCTTCTAACTCTTGGCAAGTTAGGAATGATAAGAAAACACTGTACAATAAAAGAAAAAAGAAATTCAAGATAAATTTCGATCTGAGATGGGATTAATAGTTGACAAAAAGAAGTTTAATTTTGGCACCAGTAATGATGGCAATACAGTTCGAAATTTTTTAACGAATTCAAAATATCGTCCGAGATTGCAGGAGTTAATGAGCAATTAATATATAATTTGGGTTTAATTTTAAAAACAGTATTCTCTGGAAACCCCATAAATATATTTGACTTTAAATAGCTAAGGGAGGAAATTAGTAATTACATAGTAGTAGATGAATCTTTTAACACTCTTTAACAGACTCAGAAACTTATTTTACTGATTATGAAATTGTTTACAATTGTTATGTTATTTGAGTTTGTTTGTTACTTTATTATTAATCTTTATATAAATATGTTTTATATTTACTGTTGTCAATTTGGTAACTCTATTCATAAAATGTTATTACAATGGTTATTTTCAAAACTGTAAACAATAAAAATACTAAAAAGTTTAACTATTGTTATATTCAAAAAAGGTAGACGGCAACCCTAAATAATTTGAGATTGGTTATATTTCATAAAAAAACTATCAAGCTATATCATTTTGCATGTGAAATGACAGATTAAAATTACAAAAAAATAATAATTACTGAAAAGAGGGAATTTTTGGTATTTAATTGTCCCCGCACCGGAAAAATAAAAGGATTTCTAAGAATTTTAATTCATTTTCGAAAATAGTAGGCCAACCATAACTCCTTCGATTTTTTTCCACTTTTACTATGGGGAACGTTCACCGTGCATCGCCTATTTGTCTTTATGAATTAAATATTGTTTATATGTCGCAGCCCCAAATATCACCTTTAAAATATCACAAGAATAATTTTTGTATATGAAATGGTTTATGACGTCTTCTTTGATCAAACAAAAACATTTGCAATGAAAAACTTTCATCAAAAAGTTCATAAAGTGAATGTGTTGTTAACTTTTTTTAATAGAATGAGCCGTTATAGGTGATGATCTTAATGTAATTTTTGATTAGTGCAAAGTTCTATTTTTTATCAATCAAGTGCAGAGAAAAGTTTACTGCTCATGAGATGATTATAGGAAAGCTATACTGTATTTACAGAACAAGAAATAACGCAGCTCTCTTGCCTTTTCTCTGTGTGTAGAAATAATTTATTATCATTCGCTTTAATAAAACTTTAAGGCTTAAGAAATGCCATAAGTAATGCTACCAAGTGTTAGCAAATTGCCATTTTTCATAATATTGCAATTTGTTGTTGATACTTTTGCTTGTACTGCTTTCAGTGTGATTAGATTCCGCACGGATTCCTTGTTGTTTGCTTCTCTTCTCTTTGGTAATGATAAATTAACTTGTTCAACATGATCAACATGATCAACTAACACTTAATTTCATTGTACACACTTACTTGGTTGGTTAGCTGATTTCTTGACTAGTTCGAAAGGTTTTCCTTCTTTATACCAACATTTTATTTCTATTATAGTTGTAAAGTTTTATTTTGTCGACATCGTGTTGCAAAGTGTTAAGGTCATAAGCCCTCTTGCTCTCCTCCAATATCACTAATTCCGATCAATAAATTAAGCGATTAAAGATGAAGAATGTCTGTTTTATTCGAAAACAACAGCAATAATAACAACAAAATCCTTTCATTTCTTTCAAAGACAATAATTCTCTTGTTTTTTTTTTTAGCAAAACGTACTTTTCATACTATTTTTTGTTAAGGCGAAGAATGCCGAAAAAAAATCAGAAATAATAATAAAACGTGAGTGAACTTTAACTTTTATTTCTTTGTTGTTATTTCTTAGATGGATTTTGCCACTTAAAAAAAGAATGAAAGCTGATCTACATCGAACTGGATAATTTCATGACCCCATTTATTCATTTGTTGCACAATTATAGACTGACTGACAATCTGAGTGCTTGAGTCGATCACAGTTCCAATGGGATACTGAAGTTTAGTAACACAAGCAGAGTTGCCAGAAACTTTTACATAAAATTTCGAGTTTCAAAGCACTGGGCAATATAAAATACAAATGAGTTATTTAAAATTCATTGTAAAACAAACTAAATAAAAACATGGGATGTGGAAAACTGGAAATTTACTCTCCCAGTGATGTCAGACGGAATATAAAAATATTGTATTAAATTAAATTTTCCGCTACAACGTGATTTTTTGTTTATAAAAATGGTATTCAATTCTTAATCTCATCTTAAAATCTTGCATCAAAAACATTTAGGTTTTGTTCGATTTCTATATATTTACATTTTCGCATTTTCATCTAGATTCGAAAAATGGATTGTCCATTTCTTTCAGGATTTTTTTTTAAATAATTTAGATTTTTATTCGCAATATGCCGATTGGTTGGTCTCTGCTTTAACAAAAAATTACTTTCTGAAATAATTGCATCCTCATAAGCGAACAAAACAATTTACTTATTCCATCAGCCGCATAGGGAATGCGCTTCAGCGAAGCTCTTCTTCAAGACGTGATATTGTTTTATTATAGGGTGTTTTTTATAGAGTGATACAACTTTGAGTTGGCATCACTGCTTTAGTTGACCACCCATTTAACAGCTGATAGTTGCTTTTTGTTTAGTTTGCTTTGACATTTCATTGTGGTTCGACTTACACCAGAGCAACGCGTGCAAATTGTGGAAATTTTTAATGAAAATAATGGTTCAGTTCGTTAAACTTATCGTGCACTTCGTCCATGCAAAATTTTATTTTCCGATGAAGCCCATTTTTGGTTGAATGGGTACGTAAACAAACAGAATTGTTGCATTTGGAGTGAGGATAATCCACAAGCTTTTGTCGAAACACCATTGCATCTACAGAAAATTACTGTTTGGTGCGCTTTATGGGCTGGCGGAGTCATTGGCTTCAAAAACGATGATGATCAGAATATTACTGTTTGTGAAAATTGATGTTCCAGATTGCGCCTTGTACGCTCCAGTCGTGGCGACCACATAGCATATATAAACATTAATGTCATAAAATTGTCCACTAAAGACATTGCTATTGATATCAAAAATATATTGCTTTGTTTTATTATGATTTAAACTTGTATCACTTTATAAAAACACCCTTTACTTACCAATGAGCTGGGATTAAAACACGAAGCGCATTATTTGTTTTTAAATTCTTTATATACATATATCAAAGTAACTGATAAACTTTTTTGTATTAAAGTCCGATCATTACTTTTTTTTCCGTAATTGATTTGAGTGTCTCCATCTAAATCACCACTTTCGTTAACTGATCTGACCAAAAAAGAGTCAGGTTTTACTTGCTCTTAATCGTTAACATGGTGCCACAAAATTTGTATGCATTCGTTTGCCAACGTTAAGAGAAAAAGATAAACAAATTCTTACGATATTTTAAAAAGTTAAATAAAATTCCTCTGGCATCCACAATATTTTTTCACAAGAAATTGTTAATAATTTTTATTTCTTACTTGTTGTTGAAATGCTGCTGATAACACTTTACTTCTCCCTAACTTCAATGGGCTTTTGTTTGAAAAAGCAGTAGTTGCTCCTGTAAATAATTTTTGCACCCAAAATGTCTTGACTGTCAGTCTTCAAATAACGTTGACAGTGATGACTTTTCTAAGATGTGATTACGCTCCAACAGTTTAGCGTTAAGCCAGCCAGGTAGTCATCCTCATCCTATTCACTGTATTTTCTTAGTGTTTTATCCTATTGGATGTTTGAGGTTGGTGTTGTTTCTTATGTTGTTATTGTCCTCAATTTTGCAACTGATAATGAAATTTATCCAGATTAGACTAGTTTTTTACTATATTCAAGTTGTTTTGCTTTCTGTTTTAACATCTACTTCGCTATAATTTTTATACGCAAGTAGTTTTGAAATTTATGAACCATTAAGCAATTCGATGTGTAGTAACCAATTTCTAACAGCCAAGATCGCTAGGGAACAACTAACAGCTCAACAACACTTTGGCCATCATCCTTTCTGTTACGAGTGCATTCATCATTATATTCATTCTGATTATCATTATTGTAATCGTGATATTTTGTTACTTTGTTAGTAGTCGGCAAGCAAGTTGTTTTGCTTAAAAGTGAATAAACTAAACGAGCTTTAAACATGATCAGACATCATTTCCCAAACAGTATAGATCATCATATTTGCTTGGTGGTTTTTTGCTTCTCCTTCAAAATCAGTCTGGGATTTTAAAAAGTTTTTGTTACTTTATTTGAATGATAACTGGAAACAAAGTGGCGGAAAAAAGCTGAAACTGAAAAAATAAGTAAAAGCTTTACGCTTGAATACACCGAATCTTGTTTACCCTCCGAATGGCAGGTGAAATCGCTTTCAATGTTGATTTTGCGCTAGAGTTACAATTATATTCGATTGCAAAGCAAGTATTTAATGTAAATTACTTCAGATTTAACGAACAAAATGAGGATATCTATTACAAGGAAAGTAAATCGATAATATATGTGGGCTTAAGCAAAATGTTAAAATAAAACTCCTGGAGCATTCCTTTATAGTGTTTCTCGAAGCTTCTACAGATCGCATACATATAGATTACTACACGAATTAGTAGCTCCAGCGGGTTAAGGTGTGGTTTGAATGTACCTAGAGCAATTCGGCAAACACGAATTTTCTGTGACTTCGCCATGTAAAACACGGGGTGAGTATTCCTAACACGCGAATGTAATAGATGATATTTACTTCGAAGTAGATATAAAATTTTAGTAACTACTACATGAACTCGATAACTTTATCGTATCGGAAATATTACCGAATTTGCATAGACATTAGAACCTAAAAAAATTTTCCATCTTTCAGCTTTTAACGTTCTTTGTTATTAATATATTATAGACACAGAAAACCAAAACTCATTCCTCTATTCTTACATCAAATCGCAATTTATAATAAATTATATTATAACGAAAACATAATGCCAAATATGGAAGCACATTCAGCCATCTCAGGTTATATAGAACGTTTTCTAAATATACCAAACAGAGGAGCTCGGATTATAAAATTTCCGCTTTCCAATAAAAATTTCACAGCTATAATTTTCACAGTTTGTTTCAAAAATGTGGAAAGATATGCTGAGACGTGTAGCAAATTTCAAATAAAAATGGCTTCTTGAACACAAAAATGTAATCCATAACAAAAAAATGGGGATTCTCTGAATGGATCGGGTATTACTTTTTGAAGGTGATGAGAAATAGCATCGTGAATAATATTCGTGAAGGGAATATAATAGTGATAGGGAATATAAATGGATGGCATGGACTTTGACGACAAGTTTTGATATCAAGTGGCCAAGATGCCATTTACAAGATGCCATTTACAGATTAAGGATTACATTATGTAAATAGGAAGGATTTCTCACTCAGCGCTTCCTATCTTGACATTTAAATAAGACAACGTAGTGTGTGTATGTCAAATATAATATTTTTAAAAAACTTCCATCGCGGCTTCTTAACTAGAAAGCAATCAGCCTGAATTTGACCGATGACATGGCGCTATGATGGTCTTGAGGATCCTTCTTACATGTGTATGCGGCTTACCCTTCAAGAGGTTTCAAATCTAATTATCTCGTAGAGGTGAACTGCGTGAGAATGTCCAATGAGCATGAGCTGTCTGTTAGATTGAAACCACATGTGTTTGTGATGTTTTCGGCAGATCTTGCGTTTCGTTGATCGATCGTTTACTGAACCGTTTACTCAAATTTGCCCACCAGATTTAAAATAGGCAGTGAGACGATTGTGGATGAGGTATCTTACCCGAACAGAAGATCCATTATGATAAAATAATTTTATTATTTCCACGGTCTGTTAAATGGTATATCCGTGTTTGGTGCTTTCGTAAAACTGACTGAATGAATGACCAGGAATTTGATAGAGTCCCAGCCCCAGTGGGCTATAAGTCATATGGTTTTAATATACTTATAAAAGTTAAAAAAAAACCTGGAACTAACTTTTTAAGCATGTGGGAATCCAGATTGTGTGATTTTAAGTCATATTATCATAATGTCTTAATATATTAAAATAGTTTATAAAATTTTATTGTGCCGCAAAAATAGCGTTCTGTAATAAAATAAGAGTAAAAATGTAAGAGATTTCCAACAGAAAATAAAGAAAGGGAAAGAAAAATAGATATGCAAAATCCTAAACATTTTTTATTTTAAATGTGTATGTTATTATGCTTAGAAGTTATTTAATCTAAGTTCTAATATAACGAATTTCTAAATAAATGTTCCAATTCGCAAATTGCAATACACACAAGTTTTTGTTACTAATAAACTCACTCTTTTTAAATTTTGGTTAAATTTTAACAGCTGAGCTGAGTGCAGAAATCGTTTGCCGTGTCATTTTATAAAATATGTTTTTGTAGTAAAAAAAACTTATTAGAATTCAACAAAGAAAATGTTAAGTTGCGCCTAATGCGATAGAATTGGGTTCTTAAAAACTTCATGACATGACTTTATGACTGCCGTTTGCATCCCCCAATTTTTGTAATGTTAAGGTATTAAACTCATTTAGTCATCTCAACATGTATGCCGAATAAATTATTTTAGTTTCGCATGGAGTTATTTGTAATCTTTCTTGTTGTATTTTTCGTTGATTGAAAAAAACACAAAAAAATTGTCAAAACATCATCTTTTGCAGCGAATAAATAATTGTTTCTGATTGAAATATTTGGTCGTTTTTAAATTTACCAAATAAGAAATAAATAAGATTGGAATTTATAGCGATACTTATTCACCAAAATAGGTAACCGATTAACATGTCCAAAAATACCATGCATTGCTCAACTGATGGTGTTAGATGAAGGAGGTTCATAATAAGACAGAATGTTGTTACCAGTTATTCATACTGTAGCTGCCGTTGAAGAGATGAGAAGGAGGTGCAAGGAGGTGGTTGCATGACATTGTTGATGGCAACTGGTAAATCTTATGTTTACATTTCTGTTGCAAATGTTTTCACAAATTATGTTCATTGAATATCTGACTCCCTGTTTGTTTGTCAGTTCAACAAAGACAGCCATCTAGCAGTTGTTGTTGTTATAGCGTGTTTATTTTTGTGTTTTTGTTTTCGATTAAATTTCTACAGACCAGACTTGTTGGCTTTCAATGTGATTGCTAGAAAATGTCTTTATTGAGATCATCACCACCATCATTATCTTCAACAACGGCATCATCATTTTAATCGTAATTATCTTCAGCGTGTTCGTAATCAAAAGTTTTTCTTTTCATAACAAACAGCATATAGTCGTCATATTTGTCTTTGGTGTTCACAGGCGCAGCTTGAATATTTTTCGAAGGGGGACTTTTTATGACTTTGGCGGAACAAATTACAATGTTCGATATCGATCGAAATTCAGTACTATTTAAATAAAAATTTGTCCCGTGGTTTGACAACGATCCAATCAAAACCACCTTAAAAACATTTTTGTACTGGCTTTATGAAACGCAATGCGTTATTTGTCAGTACTGAACTGTGTGTGCAAGTTAAGGATTGAAAACAGCTGATAATTTTAGAAGAGTGGACGAGAAACTCCATGCTCATTCTGGCACTTCTATATATATATATATATATATATATATATATATATATATAAGTGGTTCAATTGTTTGTTTCTGTTTATGATATATTTATACCAGTATACAAAAAAACTTCTATTTTATAACGCACTGTGAAATGTCTCTTTTTTTCATTCAAACAAATATTAAACGTGTAGATCTTATCTCAAACAGATTTCGCATTAATTCTTTAATATAAGATCGTGTTTTTCTGATCTGCGTTAGAGCACGGTATTAATTGTTATTGGTCCTGTATCGGTATTGGAGCCAGAATTCGCCAGAAATATAAAGAAAGGAATTCAAACAACATATTCTCCGTCACCAGTATCTGCCCGTTTAACTCTCTCCCGCAGGGGTCATCGCTTGAGTGCCATTCATGTAAAATATAAGGCTGAGCAAAATAATTGTCACTTTTTCGAAGGTTATTTAGTTTTGTTACGTCATTTCTATGAGATTTTTGAAAAAACACTGAAATACTAGAGGAAAGGATTACTTTCCAAAGTTGTGCATTTGCTGGTAGCCCTTGAAACTTGCGTGTTGCTATCCGACCTCTGGAAATAACAGAGCAGCTGAAGTGCAGATGAGACAAGGTGAACAGCTCCCCACAGAACCAAAGTCGATAGAAATTTAACCTTCTTTCCTTTCTCTGTCTGATCAGTAAAATAGCACTGGGCATATGAGACGTAGTATGCCCCGCAGATGACATGCGTTCTGGAGAGTGAAGTGATGGTGCTCGCTAGCACGATATCACAGGCATGTTCAAACTTGCTCACAACATCGTCCTTTACGATTTAGGTTCGTGCTTGTGCACGTAGACCCAGATGATTTCGTTGCTTTCTCAAGCAAAGTTGGGTCATTCCATGTCTGGAGGTGAGGTTTCCGTCGGGTTTTTTTGGTGTTAGTGATTTGATACCAAGAGCCGCTGGTACATATGTCGGGTGAGGGGCCGAGGCTCAGTCGCTGCTGGGAAAGACTTTTAGTCACATTGGTGTGAATCAGAGTGCGCTTAAGACCGGTTGTGAAAGTCTTCTCACACGGTGTGTGGGAAGCACGCTCGAGTAGGGCCGTAATCGCAGACATCCGCTATACTCTTAAGCCAGATTATAAATTTTAAAATATTTTTTTTATAATTTTGATATATTATTAGTTATAATATAAACGAACGGTACCAATTCAAGAAAAACTTATGAAATGAGTGGGTTATGGAAATTAATAAAAGTAGATGCCGACTCTAGATCATTTATAAAAACCCGCTATGCTGCTGCAAATGTAATAAATTTTTACATCAAATGTTGAACGGTCACGCTTGTTGCACAGAAAAATGTGTTATTTAAAGAAGGGAAATAACAGAACACAAACTTAAATAAGTACAAGTGATTTGTGAGTAGAGCTGATTTTTTTTCAGCTCGTAAGAATGACTCATCGTTAATTTTTGCTTATCAAAATGAACCAGGTCACTATATTATTTCAATAGCCTACTTGGACGTTTGATCACATTGTCTTCAATATTTTCAACTCAACTCGTTTTAGGTAACTGCACCGTTTCGGTAAAAAACTTGATATACGGATGATATTCACAACGAAAATAAAATTGTGTAAGTAATAATTAAAAAATTTTAAATTTGCTACAGTTAGCGAATTTGTGTTAATTGTATTCATATCTAATTAATAATAGTAATTTAAAACTAATTAGAAATATATTTGAGATGAGTTAAATGTCAATTTAACGAACTATTATGGCGATTTTGCCCTCCTTATGTGCAAAAAGCCAAGTACTCTTGAAATAATACATTTTGTGTGTCTGCATCGGAGTATTGAAATTGATTCTTAACGCCCAGAATATCTTGTCGATATTCGAGTCTACATATGCAATTCGATTACATTTGAATTCGTTCACATTTTTCATAATCGTACATCGAATTTGTTATGTAAGTGGATAAGAGGTTTCGGATATACATATATACTGATATTTTTTTCACTTCCGTCTGGTTGATAAGAATATTCCGATGTGAATGCGGCATCCTAAATAAAAATGTCGCCGCACAATACACAACTTTTAAGTGATAGACGAGAATCGGTCTACTGTTATTGTTAATGGCCAGCGATATAGAACCGTGCTGACTGAAAAGTTAAGTATCAGCGACAGTTATTTCGAACAAGACGGCGCAGCTGGCTAATAAAATTGGTGGCAATTTTATTTGCCGAAAGGGATCCTCCTTTTTATTAATGCTGACACATTTTTATTTTCGCTATCAATATCGTCAGTTTGACCAAGTATTTTATCCAAATAAAATATCACTTCTTAATTCAAGTCACAAATATAACGGTGCAGTTACATTTGAAAGTCGCGGAAACAGTGAAGGTGAAGCAAAGTTAAAGGGCTTCTTACTTAAAATGAGTTGAGTTCAAAACATTGCAGACAAGGGATCAAACGTCAAAGTGGGCTATTGAAATAATAGATTGGCCTGGTTTATTTTGATAACCAAAAATGAAAGATGAGTCATTTATATGAGCCGAAAAACTCAACTCTATTCTGTCTTGCTAAAAAGCAGTCGATATAATATAAAATATATGTGACTATATATTTTCCCGGAGACGGTCACAGATATTATTATATATCGAGTGTTTCATAATATATGCTTGTTGATATATCAGCTTCATTAAAATTCATTAGTTTTTTATATGTGTACGTAGTATTGTTTCAAATTTGGACTAGCACTCAGGGGATGACCTCTACATAAGCAGTACCTTGTGCCAGAACTACAAGGGATAGAATAGTGTTTACTGTATGGCTGATTTGTTGTAGCTTTTTTTCCTCTTTACTGCGCCGGTGAATTTATGCTATAGTACCGACGAAGGAGGATGCTGTGTTCTGCTGTTTAGCACACGGTGGTGGTGTCAATCGCTGCCGGTAATATTCAGCGATCTTCGTCATTTAGAAGCTGATAACAATTAACTCAGATATGCACTAATTTAGATCAGAACAATTCGACACCACGTTCATGGCTGAGTGAGATCTCTAACTTATGCATCGTAGTCTTGTGTTATCTATTTAAGCTTTTACTTTCACGAATATATGTATATATTTTAAGTCAAAATAAATAATAAGTGCTCAATTTTACATACACTTTGTAGATTAAATTCATGAAAAGCGAATTTTGTTTTCAAGATCCCTTGCTTGCATTATTCTAACCATAATGATGGAAGTGCTTTAAAGTGCAAAAAACTTTAAACAAAAAAATTAATGTATTAAAAGATAATACAAAAATAAAATATATCCAAACAACTTCACCCTCTAATACGGTCAGTCTAGCTACGCCACTATTGATGCTGTTGCTATTGAGACATTGACTATTTGTTTCATACACTCAATTTATTTTTTAAATATATAGACATGAACTTGTTTAATATATTTTAACCATTATTGGTTTGAAAACAGCCCTTGTATGTATAAAACGTGGACACGTTCGACCATCAAAAGAAAACAACATCGATCGTATCTAACGTTGGTACGTGTTTGTGTTATGATACCCACGATTAAATGTAGGGGAGTATATTCATTTGATCATACTGTTCGTAAAACTGTGCTGTTACTTATTGTGGGCATAATCTGTGAAAAATCGTTAAGAATCTAAATACAACAAAAAGTTTTTCAAAGATGGTCGAAAAGTATGCATTTCAAGGTTTGCCTCGGACGTCACAACACATCAACAAACGGTGAAAATGTTGAAAATTATTATTGAAAAATTGTTGAGAATGTCAGTTTTTGCGCATTATACAATTGGCTGCGAAGTTACTTCCCAAATTGCTTAGCTTTGACAAAAAAAATCTCCGTGAAATCATCTCTAAGGAATCGGAGGTTACTAGGGTTACTGAAACTTAAGAAAATCTTGAACGGATTGGGAAAAGTTTTTCCTCCACTTTTCAATCTTTTTATTTTTGTTCAACATATTTTGAGATCACACCAAAAATATACGTTGTTCCCGATCTTCTATTAAATGAAAATCGTTTTTTTTTTTATTATTTTTATGTAAAGAATTTAGAATATTTGATCTGCAAGTCTATATAAAAATACCTTTCAAACTAATTCTGTTCCATCATATTTGTTGAATGATGGCACACCGAAAATGGTACCACAAAAATTAGCCGTGTTTTTTATATAAGTGATATTCCATAAATAAATGATATACCATTTGTGGCTCTATATTGGACGTGCTCTTCCCCGATTTACTGCAAAGAGTGCAGACATTTCGCCATAGATTCTTTAATTCAGACTGCAGCAGATGCGGCCGCATTCACAGCACGTTCGCCTGAAAACAAATTTTAAACCGCAATTAATAGGTGATTCATGGGGTTCACCTTGGCAAAATATATTTTTCCTGCTTTATTTTAGATTAATTGTGTAAGTTTATTTCAATTATAAAATAATGTGTGCAAAATCTGGTCTTGATTACCCGCTCTCTGCCTTGTGTTGTGTGTCTGAGCGTTTTCTATTAAATCAATATAAAACATTTTCTTGCCATTTATTTCAACAAATATTTATAGTCTTTATATTGTTTATCGCTTTCAAAATGAGTCGTGGGTAAAAGCTGTTTAAAACATTCGCACCATATTAACTAGACGTACGGGTATATGCTATTCGTCATACATGCGTGTGTATGTTGTATCGCAGTTGGTTTTTATCCATTCAACTGTCGCTTTGTCCGTCCAACTTTCCGGCAATGCAACACTTTCTTCATAAATGTATTTATTTTTTACTTGTTCAATTCTCACTTCAAGTCCGTGTGGATGATGGTAATGATGATTCAAACCGTTTGATGCCTAACAGCCATAGTCATCGTCTTTATATTCCACAATTTATCATAGAAGTGTTAATACCGTGCCAGTGTATTGTTGTTGTTGTTGTTGTGGCTTTTTTCTATCTGTTTAATGTTGTTGTTATATGTGTTATATTATCGGCTTTTAAAATCTTGTAGATGATTTGTGGACATTTCTTTTATATTTATTTGTTGCTACACGTTGCTTTATCTTATATTATTTACAACATTTATTTAATAGCATTTATTTTACCAAACTCTTTGCTTATATTCGTAATCAATAAATTTATTGAACACCCACCTTCAATTTAACAATGAATATTTCATGTTTTCTAGTGAAGTCGTGGAAAATTGTATTTCTTTCTTTCGCGTCTTAGATGAGATTCTTTTTAGAAAGATTGTTTAATGTCTAACCGACAAATTTATTTATGGCCATTTTTAAAATTTTATAATCTTAAATACCTTATGAAATACAAATATTTGACATGATTGAGAAAAATTAAAATATACTTTAGAGTCACGGTCAGACGGAGCGAGCATTAGGAGAGGAGAGTGCACTACGTATATTTTGATGACGAATAGGAGTTTATTCTATTACTTTAATAGAATACAAAGCCTCGTTTTACAAAGCCTTGTTAGTGAATCTAACCAATTTTACTGCTAATGTAAATTGTCGCAATTTAATGATTTTGGTTAAACCAGTTTTGAGATTTTTATGAACGAACTAATTTTCTTTATTAAAATAATATTTTTATGTAGTAACTTTACTGTTAATTTAAATTGTCATTGCAATTTGTTCAACCTAACAATTTTTATTTAAATAACCATAAAAAATTTAACAATCTATGACTTTTTAATTTATATTATTAGTCGAAATAACTAGTTGAAATTAGTTAAGGAACTTATGTTATTTCAATTAACTTAATTGTAATGTTTACCAATATATAAGTTAAAATAAAGCTAGAAATTTTTTTGGATGCTCTTGGCTGACACAGTTAATACAAAACTACGAAAGTGATAAGTTTTGTATCAATGTATTCTGGTCTTCAATATTATACCGTGTTCAGACATACCCCTTAATTTTTCGCAATCAAGGTCTTAATTGACCACAATTTATCATACGATAAGTCAATTAATAAATTAAGCCATTAGTATCACTAAACCTTGTAAAAATTCTCAAACCTTGTAAAATTGCCAAGTTTTCCTTTTTCTTTTTTAAGTACTGATAATTTTGAATAAAAAATCGATGCAAGGGCTCCAAGAGTCATTATATTTCTGGCATATTTCTGTTATATGCCAGTACAATTTCTTTTAAACAAAAAGGTGCATCCATTTTTAAAATTTACAAACACGAATATTCACGAAACAAATAAAAACTGTCAAATGATAATTGAGTCAGCTAAATTGAGTGTGTGTGAAGACTAGATATAGCTGCTCAATTAAAATTAAATTTACTCAATTAAAAATGCATATCAGCACACGGTATGACATGGTTCTGTTAATTGTTGTCTGCTTGTTTCAATATAAAATTATCCTAACAAAATAATTGTACTTTACATCTATAATTGTAAACAAATTACATTTAATAATTATATTTGTAGCCTAATCATGAAAATTGTACCGTTACCATATTTTTGTGAGTTTATATTTGACAATTACACAACGGTTGTTTCTACCAATTTTTTTGGTTTAAATCGCACCAATTTTGTTGATTCAACCCACAAAATCGGTTAGATCTACGCATATACATACATATACCTTTGAGTGCACATAAGAAATTTCAACGTATATATATATATATATATATATATATATATATACATATATATATATATATATATATATATATATATAAATGTTGCTACTTTTTGTACAGCTAATCTTGCACAAAATTGTTACAGTTGTGCTTCTTTTGGTTAGTAGCCACACCTTGCGGCACTTTCTGGGGAACGAGATTAACCTTAATAACTCGCCTGTTACTACGCCATATATGAAACAATACAACAAAGAACGCTAAAATGTCCATGTCTCTAAGGAGTCTCTTTGTATATCTGATTAGGGCAAATGCGTGATATAACGTACAAGGGAGGACTTTGATTGTAATAAAATTGTATACTTTATTGATAGAAATGTTGTTGAGTTTAAGAAGTCTCGAGCTTGGAATTTATAACATTGACGACTTTCGGTTACAACAATTGTTACAAATAGAAACTGCTATTACATTAACTAAGCCAGCTAACAGGTAGTACTAAGTATATACATAAAAATGCATATGAGTATCGATGATGAAAGTGTAGTGGCTTTCGAAAACAGCGTTTCTGCTCTGAATATATAATGAGATGTGTGCATAAATAACAAAAAATCGAGATATCAATTTTAATTTTAAATTCAGAAAGACTTGGTAAATATTCCAAATCACAACGGAAAGCCAATATCAGTTTCTTATATTCAACTTACACAGCAGGACAGAACAGCTGTTTTCGAAAGCCGCTACACTTTCATTATCAGTCCTCATTATTACCACTTTTACACATTTTATTATAAAAGAAGGATACGAGAACATATTAAACCGCTGGCAAAACACATTTGTTGACTTAATGTCCTATTTAAAAAAAAAAAATTTTCATGCTTCTTAAGCCAAACTGGTTTGGTTTGAATTTTCTTTGAAACTTTAAAAGCATTTTATGCAAAACGATGTTTTTGAGTTATGACACTATAGAAACATATCGATCATATGATTTTTTTTTTTATTTACTAATATTTTCTTTAAGCTATTATATATTTTATATTAAAAATATTCAATAAAATTCAGCTAAATGGCAAACACGTAGAAGAATAAACCGGTCAAATATTTGCCAATTAGAATATTTATTATTCACACTGCACCAATAAGTACATGAAGCAAACAGCTGAGAAATGGCAAATAAAACTTTTCATTGTGTTACCCAAAAATGAACAGTTCGCAAGTTTCTCAAAACTACACACAAAACAAATTATCCAACTTCAACTAGATTTCTAATTTGTAGCTTTGAAGAACAGGCCCTGTGCAGTTTTACTAACTCTACCTTAAGTGGCATATCTTCTCTTAATCCGATATTTCTCTATAAATATTTACTAAATTAATTATTCTACTATTAGGGTTTGAATAAATTAAGGAAAATAACAAATAAACAAACAAATAATATTTTTATTTATCTTTCTTTGTCTTTTGCAGATAAAATATAAAATAATGTATATTTCGCTTATTAAATAAGGTAAGAAAACTTCAAAGCCTTACTCTACACATACACAAACACTTAGGCATTTGAGTTAATATGTGTAGACATGTTGCAAACACAATTATGCAAATATTTCAAATAATTTACAAACTAGACACAAACAAACACCTGGATAACAAGTAAACATTTGCCTGGTTATTATTATAGCTTTAGTTTTAAATAAACAAATGCTTTTTATACGGCCTGTCAACTTTTAGAATGCCACTGTCATAAAAAACCTCTGCAAATGTGTAGCAAACAAACACACTGTCATGACTAAACAATAAAGAGAAAAGAAAGAAAAAAACTCATAAATAAATTTAAAATAGAAAAAGAAAAATCCATACAAATATGTAAAAATAGATGTAGTATATAAGTATGTATGTTTGTATGTTGTGTGGTATACATCACGGAAATATTTGAATAATGTTTTATAAAAGCCCCAAATCGCACAGACACTGCCCTCATAAACGCGAACAGACAAACGGATACGCATGAATTTTCACAATTAATTCTTTATTGTCCATTTCATGTGTACACGCTTGCATTTGTTTTGGGTACGTACTCGTATCTATTGCGTACATGTGGAATTCCTACAGTATTACTTCCAAATAAAGATTTCATTGATTAAGTTGATTGAGAAATAAAATTTAAACTTAAATACAGAACAATTTTCGTACAATGTGCTACAAATATATACTCGTCTTTACAATATTTGCTTGAGAGAAATTCGTACGTACATGCATGTTGTTTGTAGAAACGGACAACCAAATGGTCTTGATTCTCGTTGGATAAAAATGTAAGTGTATGCTTTTTGACGCCATTTAATAATAGTGACAGGAAAGCAAGATAAAAATCGACCAAAATCATCAACAGAAATGAAATTTATTTATAGCCCCAAACAAACACATGGCTCTTACACTCTTGCCCATCGTTTTCGACGTTAGCATCGGCTTTTTGCGATGACTGCTACCGCACTATGGCACTTGTTACGAGAAGGCGACGAAAAGTCTCTTTGGAATTGAAAAACTTAGAGTAGGGAATACACTTGAGATTCTGAAGGGCCAGAATTTTAAATCTCTTTGTAGCGATTCATGTAGAGCAGGAAATGAAGTCTTATTGCAATTGTACTACTATTATTGGTACTGTTAATGCCGTGTTGATACCATGACAGTATCAAGACTTGCTCGTTTATAATACGCTTAGACTTGGTGCCCTTTTTATAGATTTTAATTGTGTATACCGGAAAAGACATATTCATGCATGGAAATTGAAAAAAATAGTAGTCATGAGTATTATTCTTTGCCTACTGTTATCCCACTAAAACCCAAGAAAAATTTTGCAAATTTTCTTTTCTAACTTCCCCCTGAGAAATTTTTAGACAATCGGGAAGTTATTCGTTTTACCGCGTTTTTCAGATCCTGACGTTTTGAGTTTTTAGAAAACATCCCCCACTACATTTAAAGGGGTAACACTGTATCTATGTATGTGTATATGTAAGTATGCGACCCGCTTATAGCTTTTGAAAGGCTTAACCGAATCGACTCAAACTGGGAATCGGGATCGATTCCACAAAAAACGTAATTCAATTGACGTTAAACGGTTATTCGAAAGTAGCTATTTTTAAATTAATCAGATACACACGTATCGATTATGAGTGTTGATATAGAAAAAAATATCTGCAAAAAATAATTTTTGTCGATCCTTTAAATAAAACTATGTGCACTTTATGGATTTTGATGCGCTAAGCTTAAATCCGTTTTCGGTTTTTTGCGTGGCAATTTTTTGCCCCTAAAGTGGTCAGCTACGTAGACATATTTCACCCTAACTCGAGAACGAGTCATCCGATTTTAAAAAGTAAAACACCAGAAGATGGTGTTTTACTCACTTATTGTCCATCAATTTCAACATATACTACAATATATAATAGAATCTACCCTAATGTTCTCGATTTAGAATTACAGGTTAATGAAAAATACTATATTATAATTTTTAATTCCAAGAACCATGCAAAACACCCTTGTACTTTAGTTCCTTCACCTGTTCACCTAACGAAATGCTATCGTCATACATATGTAAGGTTGGTGGCATTACAATATTGAAAATAAAATCTAAATTTTTTAACAGATTTTTATGGCTTACAGCTTTTTTTTATTTCTAAGACCTCTAGCTATTAGACAAAAGTGCAAAGTGTTGAATATGTGCTTTAATTTTTTTTAAATTCCTGGAAACTGGAAAAATTTACGAATTTTGCAGGAAAACAATTTTTTCCCGATTAATTTTTGAATAATTCCAAAAAGATAAAAGACAAAGAAAAATTGTATGCGACTAAAATGAAAACGATTTTGTTACACATCTTTTGCTGTTTTACTTTTAAAAATCGGATGACTCGTTCTCGAGTTATGATGCAATACGTCAACGTACCTGGCTAATTTAGGGGAATAAAATTGCCACGATGGAAAAAAACCGAAAACGGATTTGAGTTAAGCGCATCAAAATCCACACAACAAATTTGGTTCTAACTAAAGTGTTTGTACTTGTAATATTTTGGTAAAAAATTTAATCTCAAATTTCATAGTTGAATTTTTTTTGGAAAATAATTTTAAACATCTAGAAAAATCAGTCAAAACTTAGTGTACAATTGAAAGATAACAAGTGTTAACAGCCCAAAAACAAAAGAAAGCAAAATGTTGTTGGTGTAACTTAACCCTACTATTCCACTATTTCCGTAGTTTTTCCGTGGTAGAATGCTTCACTCCTTAATATGGCATAGACGGTCCATAGAATTAAAGTCAGCAAGGAGTTATCTGCATATTTCCATTCTGTCCCATCGTAAATTTCAGTAGTTATTTTTTTTTTTTTGTCGAAAAGCAGGAAAGACACGACGCGAGAGTGTTGGAAAACCTTATATTTCACTTAACGAGCAATTTTTACTGCTTCAATGTACTCGTTAGTTGCTAATCAAACTTTTATAACTCTTTTGGCTTGTGTCTTCGCTGTCTAAGTTTATATTCTCCAGATTTATTTTGCTATCACTTACAAGTACTTGGGGCATTATTACAATTTCATGTTAGTTTAACTTACGATTTTTTCGGATGTATAAAAAGTTTTCGTGTATTACAATTTTACTTAAAATTAAATTGAACTATAAGTTGAAGGCAGGTTTATCCTTACTGGTAGGTTAAAGAAACACTGCAATAGCGTCCAACTTTTTATAAGTCGTAGAATAAAAATTAAGTAAAATGAAGTTGTAATAATGGCCCTTCATAGTATTTTCATTTTCACAGTTTGAGCCATAACAGATCAGAAAACAACAGAAAAACTAACGACCTGTACAGCTTTTAGATGCACAAAAACCGATCAGCTGATTTGTGACAAAATAGAATGTGAACACTACTTTTGCCTTTGCAGAAGCAGTGAGATTTGATGGCGCAGCTCAGCACGCTTGTTCTTTAGAGCTTTACTTCAAATTTCTAATACTGCAACTTCAAAATTATTTTTTACTATAATAATAAAAGAATAGCCACCTAATTTGAATTCAAATTTATAGGAAAAAATATCTGGAAAACTCTGATGTGTGCTAAATTTTGACTCTCACTGTTATATGCTTTGTAGACAAAGCAACTTGATTGAAATAAGCTTTTTTTGAAGTGTATACACTTTAAAACCAAAGCCATGAAGCCTGTTCTGTATATTTCACATGAAGTGTAAAACAATTCTTTCACCATATCTTGATATTTGAGAAAAACTGTATATTTCAATCGAAAACAGAAAGCGGGGAATCAAATCGTTCTGGCATATCTGCAGTAGTCCAGTAAAGTCACAAATGCGATCCGAACGCCAACAAAAATTAATAAAAGAAATACATACATACAAAACTGTGTTCTGTTGATTTTTTTATTCAAACACTTCGTTATTGGCTTTTCAGCTGATTTGGAATCCATGCTCAGACATATAAAACTAAAATAAACAAATTTCTCAATTCTCTTATTCTCGCAGTAAACTTCCAATAATTTCTAAAAAAAATATTTAAATGACAGAGCTTACGAGTGCTCTACAGTTACTTTTATTTTTGTTACAACTCTCTTGTTTCATACGCAAAGTTTCACGATCCGACACAACTTTGAGTTGACATCACAGCTTTATTCGATTGCCCCTTTGACAGCAAAATTATCCATTCAAAATTTTATTTACCGATGAAGCCTATTTTTGGTTGAAGGGGTACGTAAACAAGCAGAATTTTGTCATTTGAACTGAGGACAATCCACAATTTTTTGTCGAAACACAATTATATCAAACATAAACTACTGTTTGATGCCCTTATGGGCACCAACAACGAATATGGTGAGAATGTTACCGTCAATGGTGAATGCTGTAGGAACGTGATTCGAAATGTTTTGTACCACTTCTACGTGGCATTAATTTTGCTGATACGTAGCGCAATTAATTGGCCACCAAGTTCGTGTGATTTAACCCCATCGCATTGTTTTCTTTGGGATTATGTTGGTCTACGTCGATAAACAACAAACAATTGAACAGCTGGAAATCAACATTCGAAGAAGTAGTTGAAAATTGGTGTTCCAGATTACGCCTTTTAAGCGCCACGCAGCATAAATCATATTGAAACAATAATTTCATATGTTCTTTGAAATAATGCCCGTTTCATTGATTAAAAAAAAATACATAAAATTAAATCTTCAATTGTTCTCATTATTTATATAAAATCTAAAAAATAGAAAAAAAAATTTTCCTCACAACTGTGTCCAAAGTTTTGCTGGGTACATACGTTTCGCCGCTGATTGTCGTCTCTGCTCAAAACTGCTGCTGGTATTCAAGTGTTTCGGCAGAGACTCTTTAAATTTGGTTTGTTTTTTCATATCAAAAATTATTTTTAATATTTTTTTCTTCGCAACCCACTTGATAGTACTTTCAGTTAAAAATAAAACAAGTATTTTTATAAAACTTTTAATATGCTCATTCTAGCTGTGGTCACCGCAAAGATGAATAACAATAATAAATACGATTATAATGTATACAAATTAATGTTTTGGTTTAGGTTTTGGCCACAATTTAACTTTAATGTTTATTTGAGCATTTGGAAAAGTAGTGGGACTTTTAAACATCAATTATTATTGTTTGAATTCTATTTTTCTATGTGTGAATAAATATTCTTAAATTTTTCTAAAATTAGTATAAAAGCATTTTAATTGTTATATTTGAAGCGTGTGTACCATTTTACGTATTAAACATTTTGACACATGACAAATTTCGAATTGATTTTCCAAAATATTTACAAAAATGTCTAGAAAGTATTTTAAAAATATTTTTTATTTTTAGTTTTTAATTATATTTTGGCAAATGTTTTGCATTGAAGAAAATATTTTTATAGCCGTGCAACATTGCACTTAAAATAATATTATAGAATGTGAGTTGTTTAAAAAAAATGCGGCCATGCACTTGACTGCTACTGCAGTGATTGTAACCTTCTGATGTTTAAAAAAAAGCTCGTTAAACTGTAAACTATATAATTGCTGAGTTTTTACGTTCCAATAAAAAAAATATATTTATTGTTTGCTTAATTAAAATAAAACTGAATCCTATTAATTACAAAACTACCAATAATAAATAGACACACTTTTCCGAAGGCTATAACTCCTTAGTTAAATTTTTTTGTTTCAAATGTGCATTGAAACACACAGGAACAGCTGGGGGTATTAGTAATTCTATTACCAGGGAAACCGTAAATATGCAAATCCGTATAATAATTGGCTGTGCGACTAATGCAGGATAGAAGCAACATATTTATAGTTGTTTAGGACTCATACGTAATGTACGCTTTGCAGAATTTTTTTATGTTGGGAAAGTTGAAAATATTTGAAAATCGAGCTTTCATCAGATATCCATGTTTTAAGATCCTGGGAAGTCCCCTGGACTATTTTGAGAACCCATAACTGTGTATGTGGATGTGTGAGCATGTGACCCGCTTATAACTTTTGAATTGCTTAACCGAATTAGGCCAAATTGGTAGCGTTCTGTACAGAATTTTTGAACTTAAATCTCCTGATTCGAATCGGTAGTTTACAAGATATTTCAAAAAATCTTAGAAACAAACAATTATCAGTGGCTTTATCGATGGATTCCACAATCAGCTCAACGTTCAAAAATCTCGTCGATCACCGCGATTTTGAATCCGAACTTATACACCTCATCAGTTAGCATTCCCGATTCTCTCATAGTAACCGCTTATCACTTGAGAATCGGTTGGTTTAAATATTAAAATAACAGTGTTTCAACTCGAAGAGCTCAAAAGCATAGAATAGCACAAAACCATGTTACGATATATTTTCGAAGTTACAGGGATGCCCTTAAGGGTCTACCGTTTTCTATATTTTTTGTTTTAAAGATATTTTTGTTGACAACGATATGGAGTGACATTGAAGCCCAGGCAGTATTTTTTTCGGAACTAGATCATTTTAAAAAAATTCAAGATGGCTTTCCACAAAAGTTTGGCAAAAAACTTGCTGATATCCAAGTCGATGTAAATACATAATATTTAATTTTCTGGGCGGTACAAAAAAGCTCAAAGCGTGCAAATTTAGTTAAATAAATGAATCTGAACACTCTGAAGGGACCTCATGTTGTTCTTAGTAATGGCAGGCACATTTATGAATAGACTTTCTTGTCTTAATTCGATTTTAAATCAACAAAATTCTCTTCTCTGTAAAATGGTGTGAATTTGTCTTCATTTGGTACATTAATGGCCGCCATAAATTAATTTCATAATATAATAAGCAACACGTTCGAATACATAAATGTTTATAATTTTATTTACATTTGCTTTCTGGTTTCTATAATAATTTGTCTAATACTGAGGATGAGAATACAAATAAAGCGGAAAAAATAGAGACACTAACCAAACGAGATGTATGATATCGTTGTACTACTAGTGTGAACATCATTCACTTTTTCTAGCAAAAAATCGCAAACGTACAGAAATAAATCATTATTATAATTATATATTATAAATGTATTATATATTATAAATGTTTTATTAAAAATAATTTGTTTAAAAATACACTGCAGATTAATTTAATGTTGTTTTTACTAAATTATTATAATGTTATATACATATACTTTTGACATGTGCATGTGATTTTATTCAGCTATTAAAGGAAATGAATGCTTGTAATTGTACATGTTGTTGTCATCTGACAGTGGGCCCGAACTTGTAAAAATGGTCTTTAGTACGGTTACCGAATCAAGTCGAGTTTTTGCAATAGTTTTGAAAAAAAATACATTTTAATCTACTACAAACTATTGAATAGATTCGACATTCATAATAAAGCACAATATGATATTCAATCACATGACGAGTGCTTCGCTACAACAATATATAAATAAGATATTTTATAGTTTTATTAGAGAAATTACATATAAATTTAAATTTTATTGTTGCTTAAAATTATTTTGTCGGTTGATATCATGGGCCAGGCAGTTAAACTTACTTTTTAGGATGTTGGGCTGCAGTTTTTGTACTTGGTCTTGGTAGCAAATTGTAAAATCAGCCCTAATAGATTTTTAAGCATCTTGGGCATAAGACATTAAAAAATAATTTCAGCATTTTTCACTCAATTCATTGCAGCGATGTAAACAAATACAAATTTGCTAAAAATTCAAAATACAACAACCATTTCGGCAGCCCATGATGGGCCTCATTTAGATTCTCCAGTCAACTGAAGAGTTTGCAAAAGATTAAATAAAAACTGCAAATTTTTCTTTAATGGAGTACAAACTGTCGGGAACTAAAATAAGCCTTAATATGAATTTGACATGCGTGTTTAGATGTTCTGCATAAAATAAAGTAATTTTTATATCGGGTGGATTTTTAGCTGCTTGGGAACTTGGAATTAGAACAGAAATATTGTTGCAACCACTATATATTTACAAATAATTTCAGAAAATTTATTTCTTTAATATGGAACCCCGGAGTCTTTGAATCACACGAGCGAATTTCTCGGTGAACAGGACCGTTTTATACAATAATTTCACATGTTTATTATTATAGAAATCTAATAAAAGATTTAAAAATTAATATATATAGACATATATATATATATATATATATATATATATATATATGTATATATATATATATATATATATATATATATATATATATGTATATATATATATATATATATATATATATATATATGTATATAAATGACTTACTCAGCAGAAATATCACAGTTTGACATTCTCAGCTATCCAACAATGCTTATCGATAGTTCTTATGCAGCTATAAAAACACCCGGTAGAAGGAAGCTTAGAAGGTATTTGTTCTGTTTGTTTTAAGAGTACAGTAGCGTAAAGAATAGTGCCAAATTACTAAATAATTGGTATAATTTTGTTAAAAAATGCAACAAAACTAAACTATTTATCATGGTGCTATAAGTTTGCTAGTTTACCAAGTTTACTATAGAGTAATTTGGTTTCTATTCTTTGAGATATTTCCATAAGCCTGCTCTAAAATTCGGAAAACCCTATTGAACATATTGAGTGTTGAGAATCATAGAGTAACCAAAATCGACATCGGCGAACAGCTATCGTTCGTTCGAATAAATAACATTCAAAACAAAAACAAGTTTCGAAAATTGTTTTTGTTTTAAATGCTATTTATTCGAACGAACGAAAGCTTTCGACATCGGCGAACAGGCAGTATATTCTTTATAAACTGACTCATACATATAAATAAGCAAGTACTGAAGTATATTATATAACAGCTTTACATATAGGTAAGATTATTAAGCACGAATCTTGAAATTTCTAGAAGACGCAAGGATCGAAAGTATATAAAAAATTATAATGGAGGAACTCGGGGCTGTTTGCTTGTTATCAAAATGGTGGTGAGTTGTATTTACTGCGCAGTGGACAAAACGTATATCAATAGTTTAGCTACAGGTTTTCCGAAATTGATCTTCAAATGCAGTCAAAGATAAATTTTGTTTCAAAACGCATTTTAAATCTAAATTACTTTTTTGAGTCCGACATAGATTTTACACTACTGGCAATTAGAATCCCACTACAATATTTTGTGGTGGGGTTTCAATTTCTTTTTTATTGAATCTGGTTTAAAAACAAATCTTTTCTTTGTTGCGATCCCATTGTGTATCTTTTCGTGGGATATTTCATTTTCAACAGATGTTGATAAATGTGTATATCCCAACCAACACAAACAATAATATTTATTTGAAAAAAGCTACTACCGCCTAGTAAGTCAAAATGTGTTCTCAATTGAATTAAATGCTTATTTGACAATAAAAAACGTTGATAAATGGCGGTAGCTGTTCCACACGATATTAAAGATGGGAAATTATTTTGCCGGTGTTAACTAAGGAAAAAATCTAAGTGCAAAATGGTCGAACTTACAGCTTAAATGTTTCGGCATTTCTAAAGAACCCTTATGTCGCAATAACCTCACACAACTTTGCCAAGCAAGAAAAAAATGTTGGTCCCAAAAACTAGGTAGATTTTCTAAAGCGGGTTTTAAATGCTATAATAATTTTTTTTTGTATTTTAAATATTAACTTTTATTCACTACTAAAATTTTTGACGCTAAGGTTGTTGTAATTTGAATCCTATAAATCAATGCAAAACAAAAGTACCCTTTGACAACAGAAATATTATTAACTGATACCTATTTTTTTAAAACGCGGTCGGTCAGATTAATAAGAGTAATAACATCGAAAAAAAAAGTCTCTCCTATTTCATAAAGTTTGTTTCATTCAAGTGGCAATTTTAATTCTTACAGTAGTAGTTTCTAAAACATCCACCCACATGTTTTCATTTAAGTAACATATAAAACAAATATATAATAAATCTTTCACAATTGATGATCAAACTCTGATGTTTGCTGGGTATGAATTTGTGTTTGTCCGTCTATAAACGATCTTTATATTCATATCTTCTTCTTAATTCCGGTAAATTGTGAATCATTAAGCAATAAAGCGCAATTTAATTAAAAAATATTGTGTGCAGTTTGTTTACGACTTTGATGATGTAGAAAGATAAGAAATAAACCATAAAATAAATTAAAAAAGAAACGTAATGAATGTGAGTAAATTTTATTTGCTGAGTGCCACCAGTATGAACATCAAAACAACAATCCAAATATTTACTTCTCCAACGAAACTGGGAATTATGGTTAATTCTATTGTGTGCTAAAGGTTTAATAACTGCATTCTATTTGTAGTTGTTCTTGTGAAATTAAAATAATATAATGGCCGACAAAGTAGACTCATTTAGAGGATGCGACGAATTTTTCATACGTATTGCACAGTTTATGATGCTTCACAGGCAAGTTAATAATTGTGGGACAAGCAATTTTTTGAGTCTCCTCTTGAATTTAAACGTAGTTAACTTCAAGAACATCAGCTATATAAATATTCTATCGGACCCGACAGACGTTGGCTTGAATGATATATCAAGCGATTAGGATATTGATCAAAGTATGAAATAATGGGAAAAGAATTCAATAATTCTATTACGTATACATATTTTGAAGGAAAACTATTTTATTTTTGAATCCAATATCTGAATATTCCTTTTTAATATTTTTTTCACTTTTCAAAAAACTATCCGTTATAATCAGTAATATTTTATTTATCAATTCAGCTATTTCAACTGTTTTTTTTTTGTGGAATATCTCAAAGGGCCATGCAAAATCCCCAAAATCCCTCCAACATAAGAATAGCAGTTTTATGAAACTCATATTTTGAAGACTTGACACACATTTTTTAGGGACTGTAACTTATGAATTATAACCGCATTGTAAAATGGTTTTACTAAAAATTTTTAAAACATTGATTATATCTGTTTTTTTAATACAAAAACCTCATTGATTTCAATTCGTTACGTCATAGGTAAAAATGTTTTTACGTAAACGCTTACGCCGAAACATGTTTTACTCAGCGTATTCTGTCGTTGTTCAACAACTTTTTCCACACACGGAAGTTGTTTTGCACAATTTTTTTATGTAAAAAACGTAATGAGTTTAATTTAAAAGTATATTTTGGCGTGAATAAAATTCGATTTTATGTTAAAAAATATGTTAGAAATTGTAGCAGTTATTAACATTTAAAAAAAATTACGCGAAAATAATTATTTTGAAATGGTTCTTATGAAAAAATTTTGTTGCAAACATGTATAATTAACAATTAACAGATAATTAACTAAGAGGTTATTTTCCACAAAATCGGAAGATTTTTGGTGTTTTCCGAAGTACTACAGTTTTTATTCTTAAAAAATATTTTTTTTATAAAACATATTAAATTAAAAGGCAATAATAAATATAAATTATATATAGTTATTTGGGTACTATTTGGTAAGGGTCTGCCCTCAGAGAATTCGCAATAAATGACTTTCTAAATCCATAGAAGTAATGAAAAATTAATTCAAAAAGTCATTAGAAATAACACAAAAATCGGATTTAATTAACATGGATTCATGGATTCGGATTCACCGAAAAGGTAATAAAAATAAGATCCCATTGTAAAAAGTATTAAAAATGATCCAGATTTGGACTACTTCCGGCTTACAAATTAAGTATCCTATTGACTATTTCGGACGGCCTTTTTTAAGAGATCTTGCAAAAAAACTATATCAACCGAAAGATTTTATTTTAATCTTTTAAAATTTGAGAAGATAAGATTTTTCAAGGTATTGAAAGTGTTTCGAATAAAAACAGATTGTTTTTGTACTCGATAAGGAAAATAGTAACACTTCCCAGTGTGGCTGCGAGTAATCATGATTTGAATCGTTGTAATTCGATTAAAAATTATTATTGAAACGAAAATTAGTAAATTGAATGCAATATATTAGTTAAGTGACGGTAATTCCGTGTTCTAAATATTTAATAACAATTAAAAAGTTTCGCATAATTTATGTTGGTTTTGACAAATCTCAGTTGAGCTTCAGTGCCCTGTTTTGATTAGATTAAAAATGTCTTTGATTTTGTTGGCTAATCCTGTGCGAAGATGACAGAGTACCGAATTTAAACTCAGTCATGATCAACATTTTTGTTTGCAACGTCTTCTTTTTCTTTCATATATAAACACGTTGGAAGGTTAATCCTGCTCATTAACAAGCGCTCTGTTTGTAAACTTATGATTTAAATGTAATCATAAGGTCCTTTGAACAAGCGCTCGAATTAACCTCTCTTATGCATCATTAATAGCTGCATAAAAATCCATCAATAGGCTATGAATTAAATTAACATTTTAAACAATTTACAAACGCTGTTTTGTCTATAAAGAAGTTTATAGTTAAACTAAACCTAAAGCAGTCCCATTAAACAATATGACCAACTTGAAGCTCTTCGCAACCATGAAAACGCTCGATATATTCTAGACATAATTTAGTACACTGTATTACAATTTAATGTCTTCGTTAAAATTTAATGGAGTGGTGCTTTTGTACATATTTGCGAAAAATTAAAGAGAAAATAAAAATTCATTGAAATTAAAATCAAATTGTGCAATGCAAAATAAGCAACAATGGGAAAATGCAAATTAATTTTTGTACTTGAACTTGAAAAAATATTTCTTCTTTTATTTCCGTTCTACAAAATGAGGTCACTTTAAATTGAATTCGTGCTGCGTTCATAAATGACAGTCTGAAAAATCAATAAAGTAAATTATTATATATTTAGAAAATAAAAAAACAACGTTATTAAATTCTTTTTTCACCCACGTTTGTAAAGAAACAACCTTCCACTTTGTCAGCCGGTGGTAGACTTCTATTGGCAGAAAATAAAAGTTATTTATTATCTTTACATAGACAAGGGGAAAAAGGTGTTTGCTAAATATCATGACGTAAATTTAATGATAAATATAGTTTTGTTATTTTCGCTCGGTTAGCCAATTAACTCTTTGGTTATTGAAATATTTATATTATTAATACACTTTTCTTAGTTGCAAATTAAATATTCGCAAATACTTAACCCGCTGCTCAATCGCAGTGAGCATTCGGAAATATAATGATATTATTATAAGGTAATTTTATTGGCGAAAATTTATAATAGCTGGCAACATTGGGCGATGCATAAACTTGTGGAAAATCAGTTAAAAGCCGCTCAATCAACAGCAATCCTTTTCGGCAACAATTTTTAAATGCAGCCACACCACTGATCATTTTGCGCCTCACTCTCACTAGTTAATATCTATACATCAGATATCTGTATAAATACAAGGTTCTGCTGTGGAATTTGCAGTTGTTAACTATGTTGCAGTTAACCAGAGAAGTAACTGCCGTGGTACTTCGGATACCGGCTATAACCTTAAAAGTCACAAAATCTCTCAACTCATTTACAATCTCTCAAAAAACAAATGAAAATTAAAAAGAAAAAACTATTACAAATAAACTTATTCGATATGTTCGACCTGTTACAAAGCAATATTAACAAATTGATTTGGAAATCTCAGATAAATAGTCTTTAAAAAAAATTTTTAAATAAGAAATTATTTGTTACGGCAACACTGAGCATATAAAAAATATAAATATTCCGAAAAACCTCAAACGATAAATGATATGAAATTAAATATTCGTATTCAGCCAAAATGTTTCGAACATTTTAAAAGCACAAATATTTATAATAATAAACGTTTAAACGTAAAAACAAATAATGAATTTTAAATAGCAAATAATATTCATTGATCACAACATTAATTTGCTACAAGCAATCATCAAGTTTAAAAATTTTATGTCAGAAATATCGTGTAACACAAACTCATCAATATTTCATTGGATTTATCTTAAGTTTTTCTGCAAAACTTGCAAATGAAGCAGCGCAAACCAAGTCTGGCCACAACTTTTATAGATCAGGAAAAAAAATTAAAATAAGTGTATTGTGATGGAGCGTTTCCCTTCAATTGTTACAGAAATTGTATTTTTATACTTGCAAAACTTTGGACAATATTATGAACTTTCATTCACGCGAACAGAACTATGAAGTTCTTTTTTAGACATTAATAGCACCTCAATTAAATGTCTTTAAACATGCAATTACACATTCATAATCGCGACGATTGTTTCAGATTCCCGTATGCGTATCTGTATTCGCGAATATCAAAAATTGACATTCGGCACCTCACTAACACGTATGCTCTATTAGATACACACTTATATCTATACACTAATTTTTAAGAAACAGTTTTCGATGTAAACAGTAACGCCTTATAAGAAAATTTGCAAAAAAGGATCAAGATAGTTTTGATGTTTCTTGTACCCCATATGCGCTGTAGGTAAATGCGTAGTAGCATCACAGTAGCGACCAACACTTCCAATTTATGGTGCAGCAATTATTGAGTATGAATAGTGATAAAGAGCGGAAATAGTGACGCTTACACACAACATAAAATGTGTGACAAACAAAAGTTTCATAAAGTGGACGGGAACATACATAATTGCAAATAAGAAGTTCTTATAAATGGGATAACATAAAAAATACAGGAAATAATTAGTTATAAGGACTCTATTAAGACATAATTATAACGAGTATTATGAAAGGAATATGTTAAGTACAATTAATTTTCTATACACAATAAAAGTTTTTCTTAAATAAACAAACTAATAAGTTTGATTGCAACAGGATCAAAACGATTTGCAGAAATATTTCTACGAAGAGTTTAACAAGTCCTAAAGGTTCAAAATATCATCCCAAATTATAAGTTCGGCTTCCAATTTGAAAACGAAACATCTGATTATACAACTGATTACCTTCAATGCAAACATTATTTTTCATCTGTTTTTCTGAATATTTACAATCATTCGATGCATTGTACGTTACTTTTCAAAATGCAAAATATTCTCCCGGCTAACATTCTATTTTCTTTCAAACTTTTTTCTCAAGGGCCTTCTGACGTTGTAAGTATTTTTATGAAACAAAAGAGGTCATAATACAGGGTAGTATACCAGACCCAGTATTTTAAAAAGTTGTTGCTGCGGATATATCAGTCAGTAATTGTGTGATGGCGGCAACCTATGGAGACGATTCTGCATGGAAAATTTTCTTACTTTCCAGGACGATCGTTGTGAATCATTTATACTTAATGTAGACAAATTATGACAAACACATGATCTTTCACGCGGTTTTTTAACATCTTACTAATTTTATTATGTAATTTTGATCATGGTTTGTTTATTATTTGTTTCACATATTGATACGCAATAAAAAGCTGATGCTTACATTTAAAACTTATACAAAAACAACATGAAATCCCTTGACTTGATTTGATTTGTAATTATTATATTAAGCTGCTTCCACCTTCTATATATGTATACTATTAATGCTGCAAATTGTTACATTAAACTACACCACTGATGTGTTGTTTCTGAAAGGGTTTGGAAAATAAACATTTACCCATGACATGTATCCGTACCCTCTGCTACCCAGTGCATATTCCTTTTCGTGGTTACATTTTGTCTATTTGTCTTTAAACAATCCTTATGACAATATTTATGTCATTGTCATAACAAATTATGTGTTTATTAATCACAGTTTTGAAAAATGCTTTGTATTGCAAAAGTTATAGGAATTTCAAAAAATTACTAAATATAAGTTAAACACATCAGAGGAATTTTCAAATTTCGCGGGGTGCGAAATTTGATTGGCAGCTTGTATACTCGTCTCGCACAGTTTCAGCTTTAAGTATTGAATTCGTTGATCTTTGGTCACAGAAAACGTTGCTTGACGATTAAAAACACTGTTTTTGCCACATTTTACGCCTATGATTTTTCCCTATTCCAAACATTGGCGAAACACATGAAAGGATTTCGAGATCTCAAGGTCATACTAAAAAGTACATATTGAAACTGCTACCAGAATTGAAAATGTGCTGACACAAGTGTATTAGATATGAGGGGACTACTATGAAGGGGAAAAATAGAAATAGATTAAGAAAACTGAAAATTCATCTTATGGTTTCATAATATTCTTCCACAAAGCGAATATAGTTTACCGCACTTTAATAATTAACAATAATCACAGGTGCAAAAAGAGTTGCTAATATTTTAATAATTAATAATTAATAAAAATAACTAATAATTTAGTTAATATATGAATTGGCCCTTTAAAAAACTTATTGATGCAAACTAAAACAAAATAAATTTTTATCATTGAAAAATACTCGTTTTAGTAGAAACTCCAAAAAGCCTAACAAGCTCTTTTAGCTCTGGTCTTAACTTAAATCAGTCTTAAAATAATATATCTAGTTTTTCTAATAAAATTTGGGTAGAAGACTACCCGAAGGTCAGCGTCAGCCTAAGTAAAAAGTCGTAGAAATTAGTTAAAACACTGCTAAAATGATCACTATGACTTTTAAAAATATCGGGTGAAAAACAGCCTAATTAAATTGAAATTTAGTGCAAAACAAATTGGTTTAGTAATTACTTATCTGCTATTCTATTTAATTTATCGCAATACCGCAGTAACGTAATGTCGCTAATTATTTACTGCCGGTTTTCAAGTTTTACTTAAAGGAGGAAATCCCAAATATGTCTCATTCTACAGACACATACATACGTAAATACAATCCCACACAATCGTAGAACGTTATTGATACGCTTGAAATAGTATTAGTTGTTTAAAAGTGAAACAAAAACATTGAGTCACACGATCGTCAAGAAAATGAGAATTTAAAAGCTTTTGTCTTATTATTTTATCGTAAAAAATTTATATGTTCGGCTTAGTTGTTCTGCTTTCCGTCATCAATCTTAACAGTCATACAATTACTTGAGTTTAATTCTTATCGCACTTCAATTCAATTAAGTGTTAAACAGACACAACGGATCTCAATTTTAAGTGAATTCTTTTGTCATCTTATTTTGAACTGGAGGTTTAGATACGAATAAAAATTATATATCATGCATTTCGTCGATTCTAATGAAAAGGACCTTGTCATTGTTATTCGTAACTGAATGCATCGGTAGATTTTCCCACTATTATGCCAACAATGTATTCTGATCAAATCCATATTTTACATTTTATAATTACAAACATCATACTTGAGTTGTGTCAATCTTATTGATAATGAAACGAAACGTCATAAGAAAGAAACAATTGTTTGAGTTGTGACAACAGAATATTATTCCGTCCAACTTCATTAGAAGATTACAAATTTCATTGTTTTATTGTGTTAAAGAACAAAAAACGACCTCATCACGCACTAAAAATTACATTATAAACAACTATTTTCTGTTGTTAATATATTAACTTCACAACAGGGTAAAGTTAAACAGTGGCGTGCAGTAAAATACCTGAGTTAAAAAAGTTCTTTTCGAAAAAATTTTGCAATTGCTACTCGTAAAAAATTAGGAACTTTAACTTCTCTCACCTCCTTACTTCCCCGGAAAGCAAGACACTGTGTTCACATACATATCTATTCAGTAAGACTTGGCAAGTTTTCCTGAATGGTGTAAATCCACAACAATGCTTCAGAATTGTGGAAATTTGGTTTAGAAAATAAAAATCTAATCTCGAAGTTCATGATCACCATAATTGGCCCAATGAGCAAGCAGTTCGCTTAGTTGTTGATAGTTTTCGCTCTAATTGTGTTCGCTATTCAAAATCACCAATGAAACTCATTGCAGTGACGGTAGTATGCCCGGAAGTATGTATAAGAAATAAACGACATGAAAATGTCTATTAAATTACAATAAAAAATTTATTCCAACAATATTTCCATATATTTTAAGTTATTATATCCGATAAAAGTATATAATTCACAAAGAAAACAACAATTTTATATAAAAATGCTTATTGAAAAATACTCTTCTTAAAAAAAATACACACACAATGACAGTGTGATAACTTCATTATGTGTTTCGATACTCCTAGCCGTGGCCTCACTGCCATTCTTTCAAACATATTTCTTTGTAGTTCCTTTTTTCGTTTCATAAAAATATATACAATTTTCCAATTTTCGATATTCACTCGAAGTGAATATGCGCATCTTTACACGATGCAAATATTGTTATTAACAATAAACGCTAACAATAAACGAAAATAAATTGATCGAAACTTATCGTCCAATTCCATTTTGATTTGCTTTCGACATCGATCTAATTTTATCCCGATATATTATCAAGATTCATTTTATTTACAGGCGTGTGAAAAAGCCAAACAAATATAGACAAAATATATAATTTAATTTATACATATTTATTTTTATATAAAAATCCACGACCTTAATTTTTATGAAAATAGATACATTTATGACAATGAAAGAGATTTTCTCGGTTTTCTTATTTAAAGAGCTTAATAAATGACTTTATTAACAAACAAACAAATTTTCACCAAACTCTTGCTCATAAATGAAAATTATCTTTTTGATATCAGCAATAAATTTCGGGTTTCTTATCTTGTGAATTTTTACAATATTCACAAAAATAAAGTCGCACTGGGCAAATAATCGATGAAATTGACGCAGTTTCCCTCTTGTCAAAATGTTATTCAATCTCTCATGTCAGTAATTAACGAAATGAATATATCTCATCAACATAATTTTATTGGCAAATTGCCTGTCATAATAAATGAATAATATATCAATTACTGACAAAACTTTGGTTTCTTATCAAATATTTGCACAGTATGACTACAACTTAACACACACACACACACTCGGATATTAACATATTTATAATATCAAAACTTTTTTTTTTAGGTAATTTTCGCTGTGTATTCAATAGTCGACATTTGAAAGAGCATAACTTACCATTATAAAGAGAACAAGCAGCAGGTAAAAATAATTTCAAAGCTCTCTATTGTTATATTTTTGTCAAATGCCTTGAACTCGAAACTGTTTTTTATGAAACGAAAATAAAAATTGATATTAATAGGCTAAATAGCCATCTAACAAAAAAAATATTGAATAAACACATATTAAGTGATAATTCGAACAAGCCCGATAGACCCAACAATAGGTTACAAAATTTAAAACCATAAAATCAAACAGTATTATTGACAATAAAAAAATTTTTTTTTTGAAAGTCGTAAAAAATGGATTTGACATGAAAAAATATCGTAACAGATTGCAGACAAAAAAGTAGAAAAATCAATTATCAAATATGTGTAGTATGCGTACAGTTTGTCAAGTAATTATTTGCAAAATTATAAACTTAAAGCTTACAAAGTTATAAAAATATATACATAGTAACTAAACGAGAAAATCTGATTACTTTTGGTTTTCATTTAAATCCTATATTTGATAGTTTTGATGTCAAAAAAATAATGTATTAAATATTATTAATTGGGTGTATAAGAAATATCAGCTGATGATGTGTTTCATCGTAAAAGACTTATAATGTAAATTTTAAATACTCTTTAATATTTTACATAGAGTTTATTAAACTTAAAAAGTCGTTGGATCCACAATAATTCCAACAACAAGATTCGGTTCATATACTCTGGGTCATCCGTTTTTAACATCAATTTTTTTTGAATTTTAACCAAATTCCCAAACATTTTCGCTCGAAGTTTATCGACATTGCATGTTATATATATTTTGCTGCAAATGTTTTACAAATACTCTGTTCCTTTTGAGGTTTTTTTTTATTTTTAATGACATATTTAAAATTCTAAAAATAATGAAAAAAAGTATTAAATAAAGAAATTAAAACAATTGTTGATTGGCAGTTCTTTTTAAAATTCAAACTAAATATTTTCATTTTTCATACACACAAGAAAAATTTCAAATTTACCAACACATTCTTTAATATGCTGATTTTTGACTCACCCTGTACTCCCAATTGCTATTAAGATTTAAAACAGTGGTGTCAACAGCTGGTGAGACTGCTCTTATCACTTACATTACACCAGGGACGAAATGTGCGAGGCCTTTAATTAAAGCCCTTTTCTATAAGTATACTTTTATTTACCAATAATATCTTCTAAATTTATATTGCAGTTTCGCAGCAAGAAAACATTTTTTAGGTTTGCGGATATTAATTTATTGTGTTGTTTTGTATTTCAATTGGGAAAATATTTGTTCCCAAAGGTATGTTGAAAGGTAATATTAGAGGCCTCAAAACAGACCTTGCGATACTTCCCTCGGAATGAGAGGTAAAAAATTATATATTACGCTCGCAAAATAAAAGAGCGTAAGCGTAGGTTTGAGTAGTGTTTCCACAATTGTGTATAGAGCTGGCATCACTGATTTAAAACTTAAAAGCTTAAAGCATTTAAGGAAGGAATTTTTTATCCCTATTAAAACTAACAAAAAATAAAAAAGTTTCTTACAAAATAAAATCGAAAGACATTATTGATACTTAAAACAGATATTAACATATTTTTGTTTCAAAAATTAATATTCTCAGCTCTTTTGAAAACCTAAGTATTCCAGCGCCATTATCTTCAGTGAAAAATCGAATCTCGAATTCTTTAGGAGAACCAAAATTTACGTCAGGCAAAATGTGTGCTAACATTTTTTTTTCACGAACGATCAATTTCAAGTTTGATTTATGTGAAATATCGCTATAACCTACTGAAAATCTCTGGAAGTAATATGGCTAATTCATATTTTGAAACTCTATCATACAGACGTAAAAACCTTTTAAGGTATTTCGTTTAAGAACGCAGATCACTACGATCAATATATTTAGTAATCCTTCTAATTCCCTATATTCATAATTATAAGTTTATTTGCCTTTAATAGTCTTCTACCTCCTCAGCCTATATTTGGGTTTCGTAATACAATTCAGCCTTTTGTTCGAATTGAAAACATTTTGACGTTAAACTACACAACCACTACAACATCTATTGCCATCGTAGAATTAAAATATGTATTAACAGTGTGGAAAGTGAATGTTAGACGCAACAAAACATTTCATATTCTTCACAAAAAGTCACTAAAGCTAATTTATAATCTTTCTAAGCAGTATCCCACAGCAAACTTGCAACAATCTTAAAAGCTGCACCGATATTGGAATAGTAAATTTATCATTTCGGATTTTAAAATAAATTTAATGAAAGTGTTTGAAAGCTTTTTTCAATTCTAAATCAAAAAGTAAGATATTTTTGTCCCACGGTGCCACTCAATATCGTTCTGACGACAAAACATATTTGAACACAAAAAAATATAATTTGCTTTTAGATGTTTTTTTTTTTTTGTCGACAGAAAAATATCGAGTGACATCGTGGGATAGGTATTCAGACTAGAAGATAAACGGAGAATGCTCAAAGTTTTTGTAAATATGTTCCTGTAACTATTATAATATTGTAAATACTGTGAGCGTGATAAATATTAAATTACATTAAATAACATAAAAAGCTTAAAAAAAGATTTAAATATCGACTCTGGTACCGACAATATGATACCAGAGTCGTTACATCTGATAACTTTCTTTCAAAAACAGAAAATCACCGAACACGCAAAACACTTCTAACTTTCACGACTCTCACAAGCGGGTTTGTCAACTTTGAAGTTGACCAAAAGGAAGAAAACATGATACATTTAGAAGAAACGCACCATGTTTAAAATTTCTTATATATGTGTGTTGAATCAATTATTGTAATCAATATAACAATGAAACAGTCTTTTATATATAAATAAAACTTGACAAAAAAAAATTTTTTTTGTTTGTAAAATTTTGAAATGTTTGCACTAAAAAGTAGCGAAAATTACACTGATTTAGATAATTTTTTCTTAAGTAAAAGCGTTTTATACGTAATTAATAGTCTGTGCTTTAGAATTCAATACGATTGGAAAATGTTTAACAATAAGCTCTTGTCTGAAATATTTCTGATTAGCATTAAGATATAAATTCTTTTGTATCATTAACATTTCCTGAGTACTTAAACTGGCAGTATCGCTACTGCAATGCAATAACGTTTCACTGCTTCGTGTATATTAAGTTGCACTTTCTGGTTTGCAAGGCCATTTGCAATAAACATTATATTTTGTTAATTAATTTTGATTTGTAACGTGCTTGTTCCCAAATTTAGTAATTTGGTTGCATAGTAAAATATTAAATACATTTTGAAAAGTACATTGAACGGTTAAAGCGTTCACACATACTGTCCTTGGTAAATGTTAGTGTTCTGATATTGACTTTCCCTTGTGCTTTGGAATATTTATCACGTCTTTCCGAACTATAAGCAATTTATAAATTATCGAAATTAAATTTATAGCAAGAAATAGTTCAATGGAAAGTACATGCTTGCAATTGAATTAATAGAAATATTATTTAAGAAAACAAAATTTATGGAAATATTGAATAGAAATTAACGAAATTTTTAAATAATTTCATGAAAAAGAGCTCGAGCTTAATAAATATAGTAAAATAAATTTAAAGAAAAGTTAACAAAAGTTAATTATCGTGATCGCTTTGAATGTTTTAATTGTTTGTGTTTATTTCTGTAAAATTTTTTTTATCTTCGGAAACGCTTATAGGATTAAAAAGGGTTAAAAAATTGATTCCTTCATAAGCACCAATATAAGAAATCCTTCTGATTATCTTAAATCAGTTAAAACAAATTGTAAAAAGTATGATGAGAAACAAAAAAAAAAATGCGTATTTTGATAAAATATTTTAAACTTGACATTATAATTACATTTATTTTATTTTTTTAAGAAGGAATCTTTGACTGAAAAATACAGGGAAAAAGTAATCAAGTTCACTCGACTTCGATTCCCCAAAGTTCAGTTATGAACTTCAAACTTTTCTCATCAGAGAAATGATAATTAGTTGATTCCAACAGCTGAAATAAGAGAGCTATTGAGAAATAAAGGGAGATTTAGAAAGTTATGGCAAATTAGTAGAAAACCTTTTGACAAACAAAATATTAATAAATCTTAATTCGATTTAATATAGCAATACAAATGTTCGTTAAAATACTTACCACATACAAATTTAAGCTAAGGCGTGAGCTACCTATGAAAAAATTGGAAAACGTTCACATGTACTTAAGTATAACATTCAAACCAAAAAAAAAAGTTTGGCTTAGGTATGATGGAACAAAAAATTCAGAAAAATGGGACATGAAGAAAATAAGCAAACGGTAACACGGGTATTAAAACAAAAACGTGTTAAAAAGGGTTAATACAGTTCTCGGATTCCTTTTCATAATAAAATTTTTGTAAATAGGAACTGTTATCACATTCAACTGAGCCACCTAAAAAGTGGTGACAAACACAATACACATGAGCACTGATGATGAAAGTCTTGCGACTTTCGAAAACAGCTGTTCTGCTCTGCTGTGCTAGTTGAATAAAACTGATGTTGACTTTCCTTTGTGCCTTAGAATATTTATCATCATGTCTTTCTGAGATTTAAACAAATTTCAAACAATTAAGATTTTAAAAGTGCTCTTCATAGAATTAATGATGAACAGATTGGCAATTTTCTTCACAATAAAAATCTGCAGTTTTCTTTTGTGGAAAACAAGAAAATATATAAAGCGTCCAACTAAACGAAATATCCCAATGAAAGACAACAATGGAGAGTGGGGTAAAACAGATAACGACAAAGCAGAAGTATTTCTCAACCAACTACAAGGTATTTTCCATCCCCACGATATTAATAATTCTTGTTATAATGATATAAATGATTTTAGAAAATTTTCTTGTCCTATGGATTTGCCGATCAAGCATATCTCTCCTAATGAAGTAACTGGTCAAGTTTAAAACCGTAAAAAGTCACCAGAAAGTCAAAGCAATTGAAACTTTAAACGAAAAAGTGTGTAATTCATCTCACATGCATGTGCAACGCAATATTAAGATTAAGTTCCTTTCCACCGCAATGAAAATGTGCAGCAATTATAGAGATAAATAAACCAAATAAGACAGCTGATAGTGTTAAGTCCTTTAGACCAACTACAACAGCCTACTGTTAATATATTCAAAATTATTTGAAAAACTATTATTGAAAAAATTATTGCCAGCTGTTGATATAACGCATCTGTTATATTACATCTCCAATGGAAAATCATTGAGGCATTGTTAAGCAAATGGAAAACCAAATCTAATACTGAAAAATCCTCACATATTACCTTTCTCTTTGTCTTGACCAAGGGGTGGAGATAATGCTAAGAGGACAGATAAGAAGAAATATAATTGTGTTGAATTTTTCTCTACAAGTACCACCGAAGGAGGGTGCTGTATTCTACTCTTTTAGTACATGATGATGTTTGTAGTATTGGGTTATGGTCAGCGCTATTTAACAGACAGATTGTAAATAAAGAAGAAAATAAAGAAACAAAAATAATTACAATAATACCGAAACAATTAGGAAGTTTTAAATGTAAGCAAGATCACTGAAGAAATAACAAAGAAATGGCTAACGACTTGTATGATAAAAATTAAGTAACTTTGAAAAATTTTTAAATCAAAACTAAGCGCTTAATATCAAAAAGAATAACGATATCGGTATTGATACCGCTATAATTATTTTTGAAATTTCGGTATAAGTAACGGTATTGTTTTTTATTTTGGTATTGGTATTACTGGTACATACCGTTACGGATATGACGTTAAAATCAAATATCGGCATCATTACCAGCACAGAAACCCTTTTCAGTTAAGAAATAATGGCGTAAACTAGCGATGTCACACAAAATTGTCGATTCACGGGTCCGAAACCTAAAATTATATGGTTACCAAATATTTTCTTCAATAAATCCATTGTAGCACGAGTTGTGTGACATGTTGCTCAGTCTTGTTGAAACCATATCTCCTGTACATCATGGTTGAATTGAAAAATTGAATTTTTTTTTATTATTTTTATTTTTTAAAGTCAGTAATCTTGGCTCTATGATATTCACCATCGTAACTTTCTGACCAGTATAGTTTTAAAGTACGGACCAATGAAGCCACTAGCCAAATAAAGCACAACAAAAAGTCATTGTTTTTTGGATTTAACGGTGTCTCAGCATACACATGCGGACTGTTATCACTCCAATTATGACAATTTCGTTTATTGACGTATCCATTAATCCGTAACTTCAATTTTACGATGTATGCAGTTGGATGCTCGTTGCAGCGAATAATTGAATGCTGCTGACTGTCTTAGGATCTTGTCTAAGTTCTATGTAGTAGCGAGGTCTGTTAATAGACCTGCTTTTCTCTCAGCAAAGTTTAGAGGCATCTATTTCTACTTGCACTATATATAATTATGTACATGAATATAAAAGAAATCATTAAGTGAAATGCTGGGAAAGCCGGCAGAGGCTGTCGTGCTATAATTTTTCTATATACTATACATATATACATCCATATATAATTCCACTTTTACCAAAACAAATAATAGGTTTTATTCCGTACTTTTTGGGTCAAGTTCGGTAAAGTGAGAGTAAGCAAAAAAATCTCTCACATATAGGAACACAAAAAGCTAAAATTCTTCACCAAAAGAAAACGTCGACATTTTAATACATGGTATATGGTGTGAGCATGCAAGTTAAACTCAAGCAGTACTTAGTTTATTCGCCATTTACTTTTATTTTATTACAATTTTTATTTAAAATCTTTTAATAGCTTTTTGCAGTTCTTAATTGTTTACCTTTTTAAAACACCTACTGTTTTCCCAAAAAAATATTGCGGGCTACTTCATGCAAGAAAAAGAAGAATATTGTTCTCTCACAATATCTTTCATCGGCTTAAACTTTGAGTACGGGAACAGTTTTCGGTAAGATTGGCTCCCAATGTAGAGTACAGGAGCAAACCTAATATTACCTGTTGAAAAATTGGTGTTAAGTATACGAAAGTACAATATTCTACCGATGTCAAAATACTCACTTACTGGATTAATCTGGCAGCACTAATCGTAGCCCAGAACTTGATAAAAGAAATAGTAAATAAAAGTCTCATTGCCGTTGTTATTATCTGACTCTCTGACTGGTATTGGCTGTTCCTCTTCAATACGAATTGAAACTTAAAGTTCATGACTTGTAATTTTTATTATTTGTGTTTTTAACACAGCACACATTCACTCATTCGTGCATATTTTTATATTCTTTGAGAAAGCAGGCACATGTTGTTGCTTGTATTTTACTCCTAACCTCATTTTCATCGCTGTTTCTACTAATCATTATAGTACTAATTTGTCGGTGAGTGAGTGCGAAGTAGGGATCGAAAATTTAACAACAGCTACAAATAAGTTTCGACTAATCTAAGAATGTTTGCGTGTTGCTTCGTTGTTTTTGTAACTTGTTGAGATTTATCAATTGCTCATTTTACTGTTTGTCTTTCGCTTGTAGTCATTCAATATGTTAAAAAGTTTGTTTTAAAGCTGCCAGACGAAAGTTTTTATTCCCTTAGTAAACCAGATGAAATAAGCAGACATATCAAAGGGTGTTTAATGGATAGCTTATTAATAAACTCTAATGTTTCATGTTCAGTTCATTAGCAGTTAGATTAGATATCAATAATAATGGTGCATAAGAATATGCGTCCACAAGTAGACGTGTAAAGAAAATTTTAATGATATACAAAATTAAAACATTCTGGCAATGCTCGTCAAGTAAATAATGTTTATTAATTTTTAAGAGAAAACTATTAAGAGCACTGCAGACATAATTTTTAAACTTTTGTCTTCATTTGTTTCATTCGTTGATTGTGTTGACACGACTGCCCAACTCATTAAACAGAATTCAGTTTTATTTGAGCTTTCGCTAACAGCGTTTGTACGGTGGGAAGTTTCTTGCATTCGGTAATTTAAACGTTAGGTCGTGAGTGAATACATTATTTCTTTTAATATCGACAAGATAGACTGACATAATACGATACATCAACTACAACAAAATCTAAATAACAGAAGCAAAAAAAAATTGGACGGACTGTCTGTTACAGCACTGCATGATAAAAAATAAAACACAACTAAAATTAAAATAAGCAAATTAATCGCGCTCGGTCGTTGAAAAAAATTTGTCAAACAATGTCAGTGTCATAATATTCTTTTCTTCATGTTTTATGTGTACTTTTTCATTTCAATTCGATTTGTTTACACAAAAGATAATATTTTTAATTAAAGTGCATGTGATGAACATTCTATTGTTTTGTAAATGTAAAATTTTTATTAACATACGTATATAATCATTACAATACATAATTGCTACAAAGAAAAAAATTGTGAAATGAAATAAATTAAAAAAGGAAAATATTTTATTGTTATTGTTAAAATAATGTCCGTTAATCATCCTGTTTGTTCCCAACGTCAATAAGAACAAATCTGTCAATATTGCCAACGCAACAACAACAGTAAGACTTGAAATTTTTAAAATAATAAATAATATTAGCAAAATATAATAGCAATAACAAAAGTAAATATATTTATATACCACCGCAGTGGTTTTCTAATCAGAGAATGAAACGAATGAGCTATTGCTGCAGGAGAGTATTAAAAACTCGAAGTTTCAGTCAGCACTAAATTCATGGACTAACCCGTCAATGTATTGCTTAAACATATCAAGCAAATATCTAAAATGCATAAAATCTCAATTAACACGAAACTCCTCATGGTTTGTGATATCGTTAGATAGAGTCTCATTTACTATTAACTTTAAAATTATGTTATTTTACTTTTAAACGGTTGAAAAATTTAACTGTGGTATTCATAAAAAGTAATGTATGCTTTAAAACATAATTTCTATAAGATTTTATGAATACAACAGTAACACTTGAAAATAGCTTTTTATAAAACAATATTTCTAACTTATTACTTTCTTGCAACAAAGGCTTCATGTGCTTTCAAACAGGCAATTTTATTTCATAACATTGGGAATTTATTTATAAATCCAGAGTTTTTCACAGAATATGGTATGGGGGTGTTTCGTTTAAACCAAAATTATGTACGATAACATAATTACTTCACCTTTTATATTGTTTTAAATTTAATAAAATATTGTACGTATTAGATAGCAAATACAAAGTATTTGATAGTTTAGCAATTTTCGTAAAAACTGCGATATAACTTTGTAACGTTAGTTACTAAATGTGCTTAAAAATTATTGAACTCGTTAAGTTCAGTTGAAAAGCTACTGCTCAAAGATTCCTGTTCTAAAGTGCAACATTATACATAAATTTAAAAAAGCAGTATTTACAGTCTTGTTTATTTGAGACTGCAAATCTAATCTGCTTCCCATATATACATACATATAAGTATGTATTTTTATGAACTATATGTGGTCCAGTTTACAGCACGTGTTGTAAAACTTGAAATTCACAGCTGATTGTTAGCAGAGGGAACCAAGCTGATTCATTTTCATCGACAGTGACGGCAGCGAAAATTGGATTTTGTAACTCTCTCTCTCTCTCTCTCTCTCTCTCTCTGGCTGTGAGCATTAAAAATAATAATAATAATTCAGGGATTGTAATAAAAATTTTTGGGACATATGAAGAGATGTTGTTGAGTTTAAGCTTATTTGTATCTTCACGAGGTTCTGAAGTGGTTGCTTAAAATTCTAAAATATGGGAAGCAGACAGTTTCGATATAATAAAAAAGATATTTTGCAGGCAGATTTTCTATGTAAGCGGTGTGTGCACAGGTTCCGCTTTGGGAAACAAAATATTAATTTGAACTCTCTAACTCCCTTGGCCTATTCTTTTCATAACAGAAAAGTAAAATTTTGCTACTTTAGCTAAAACTTTTGTTTTCGAGTTGAAAAATTAAATTTTCAAAATAAAGTAAAAGCGAAACAAAAAATTGCCAAACGTTATAAACAGTAATAAACAAAATGTTTTAATGTCAAAATGTTACCATTTTTTACTTTTAATACTTTTTAAATATAAAAAATACTTACCCCATAATTATACTTATTTAAAAAGTTATAGCGTAAGGCTTGTTATAAAGGACAACTCATTCCTCTCTTTTTAATCTAATCCCTAGTACTTCCAAAGGAAGGTAAGCAGCGAATATAGTGCAAGGTGACAATTTATGGGATTTCAGAAATTTATTTAGGAGTGTGGAGACCCCAAAAACAGCTCGTTAGGATTTTTATTTTTCATTACATTGATATTTTACCTAAATATTGATTAATAAAAAATTTAATTTAATGTTCTATTAAAAAATATCTGAAATTTCAAAAAGAAAGTTTAACATTTACATTTAAAAGTGCTAAAAAAAAGTTCACTCACTTGAGCATTTTTGTTAAGATTATTAATCGAAAACCTACAAAATAAACACATTTTGTTAATAAATGTAACGTGATACAAGAACTTTTGCTGGATGTGCACTTCTACAATCCCAGAGATGGCAAACCTAATCCCAGTGAAAGTTTCTTTGTAATCGAATGGAAATTGTGCTAAAATTGAGACTAATTAGATTTTATAAACCCTTTCATATGGCATCTGTTGATCCGGCAACAGCGCATAGAAATTGCTACTATCGATTAGACCGAAGACCTACTAGTCCCATGTTATCCCCCTTAGCTGACATTATCCCAGCTCCGTTTGGTAACAAACCACAGCCGCCACACAATCCGCCAATACTCAAAGAAGTAACAATATTCATTGACCGCAAGAAACCACATGCATGTGTACATGCACATTTTGTACTTACAAGGTTGCTACCAACACTAGAAGGCATATCAAATGCGTGGCATGCCGGAACCCGTAGGGCCAGTGTATGATTACAGGTTCAGCCTCACTAAATTCCTTATACAAAATTATGTAGGCGAACCTAATCCCCCAACTTTTGATACGTCACTTATAATCTCTGTTTCAGACCCATTACTTTTCTACTTTGGATATCATACTGGAAAAACTTACTAATTAAAAAATTTTTTTAGGTTCTTAACTTCTATTGATTTTTATTCTTTTGCGAAACCTAGATGCCCTTTATCCTACTTTCTTATGGCAAATTTATTAATTTAAACCTACTCCCCTAATTGCCGATATATCACTTCGCATCTCTGTTTGGAGACCGTGCTGGGACAACTTACCAATCAGAGAAGATTACCTACTACTTATTCTAAATTACAGTTTTACTGGTCTTAGCAAAGGTTAAGTCTGGAAAATCTGAAAACCGTCTCTCCCAGTCTGTGCATGAAAGACGGTGTAGGAATCACCAAGCTTCTTTTACTGCAAGTCATTGCAAGTCTTTTACCTCAAGCTGAGGAATGGATTCGATTTTAACTCTGTTTTTCTCCTCTCTCTGCCAATAACTTACACGATCATACGTAGGCTATTGTTGGTATACAGCGTTTATATAATTTTCAAATAAATAACATAAAAGCTTATTGTAAAATTACCAATTACAAAAACTTGTTAGCAGACATTGTTTTGTTGTACGCACTTCCTGTAACAACAAAAATTTGTGTAGTGAAGATAATTTATTTGGTTAAGCATTATTAACTTCAATTTCAATTTATGCCAATACATACATTTTTATTACATCAAATTTTAATGTATTCCAGTATGCTTATTTACAATCATAATATAATCAACCCTTTCGCGAATGTTGCGGCAACGAGTTTTTGAAAAGCAAATGCATATTGTCATTCTCAAAAAATGAGTATCGTAGATCTTTTGGGTGCAAAAGTTTTTATCGCGGATTGATTGGAAGTAATAGTTTGCATTGCAAACTATTTGCGAATGATTTATAAATGATTTGTGTGAGAGCAAAATATATAATGTTTGAAGGTATAAATAGAAAAATAATAATAATAATAACACAGATTTAAGTAAATTTATCTCGAAATCAATTCTTCTTAATATATTCAATCAATATTAATATAGTACAAAAACAAGAAACATATTAAATCAAACTCTTTGGTTAAAGATTTCATACAGTTCATACGATATAAAAGCTTATTACGAGATATTCTTGATATAGGACTTTCTTAGAATATAAATTTTGTTATAGTACTGTCGGCAGTTGATCAGCTCTGTACTGCATTTTGTGAACTGCACAATTCCGGCATCACAGAAATCTCACTACAAGTTCCAATATCGTTTAAGCATAAAAATAAAAAATGATAATAATATTTTGGAAATATATGTTTTTTAGTTTTATATAGAAGATTTATAAGTTCCGCCTCACACACTTCAATTTTCGCTGTTTCTGTGGGAAAGAAGCAGATTTTTACATGTTTCAATGTCATTCTGAACCAGAGTTGCTGTACGGAATTGCTTGTACTTGGGCAGCAAAAGTTGAAATGTGTAAATCGGGACTAAAATAACACTATTAGATATTTTTTTACGTTGGTACCATGAAATATTTTAGATAATTTTTAATGTTTTTTTGTTATATTGCTTAGTAATTCTCAATTGGTTTTTGGAATTTTATGCATAAGCTAAAAGGTTTTGTGATATCTTGAAATTAGGGAAAAAAGTTAACAAAAAAAAAGCTGGTAAGATAGCGCAGCGTGCTCGAATTTTCAAACCATCTTCCGGAGCTTTCTTTTAACGTCATCTCTCAATAATAGCTTTTCAACAAACTTTTATAAGCCGCATACCATACCGTTTCTTGAATCTCCCGTATCACCAGTCCACTTGCTTATAGCTTTCCCGCTGTACCAGGAAAGATCGTGTCAAAACTTAAAATTCTTGCTATAAGTGTAAACTAGTTTGTGTTAAAAGTTATTCACCATATCGCCAATTCGTTAGATTACTTTTTATATCGACCTTTAAGTGTGAAACAAAGTTTTATCAAGCCTTTTGCTCAAATCGTCTTTTACTTTGGTCTTCTTTACTCTTTATTACCTCCCTGATTTTCGAAATATCAAGCCGGATTCTTCACAGCGGTCATATATATATATATATATATATATATATATATATATATATATATGTATATATATATATATATACATATACATATGTATATATATATATATATATATATATATATATACATATATATATATATATATATATATATATATATAATTATATTCGTTGCATTACTTTAGAACATATAAATTAATTTGAATCACCCAATTATTTAAGTTATTTTCTAGACAATATTCGAAATCATTTTGCGTTACGGTCATTTCACACATAACAATTTAATAATAACTTTTTCTGTTTAATTTTCTTATTTATTTCGTATAAAATGCGAGAGAGTATCGTAGTGGTAAATAATGGAATATTTTAAAAAATGTACCAAAGGTTTCGTGTCTAAGTTGCATGATTTATGAAACAAAAATCTAAGAAGTTTGTGGTAACTATAAATATTTTTCTTTGACTAATAATTGAAAGCAATAAATTTTCAAACATTCATTAGTAATTTCAAATTTATTCAAATAAATTTGATATGCAATTTATTTGACTTTGCAATGCTCCCTTTCTTCAATTAATTTTTGTCCGTATTCGCAAGTCTCTTCAATAAAAATTATTTACTCTATGACTTGTCCGTCTTTTAGTTTGTCTATTTAATAAATATTTATTGAGTGCAACTTCAGTGTTAAATGCATTTCATTGTTGTTAAATAAAAATAATAAAAAATTGCATAGTGATGACTACTTTGTGTTTTATACTTATTGTCTTTAACATGCCAAATAAAAAATATAAAATTGAAAAAAAAAAATTATGATAACATGTTATGCACAAAAAAACTAAATAAAAATCCAACAACGTCTGTGGACTTGACTTGTAAAATGAAATGGGAAAAATGAAAAATTACAATGTCTGCAATGATGTGATTTTAGCAACAATGAACATGAATGGTGATGTTTGATGCAGACTATGACTTCATTAACAATTTAAAGTAGTTTTTTATAGATTTTTTTTATCATTTACCATTGAATACTTTGCTCGGTACTGGTGGCACATTTGAAACACAGTTAATAAAATAAATTTTGATTTCTATCGTTTGAAAGAAATTACAAAAAATGTATTCTTTTTTCCAACATCTGCATGTACATAAATATACTTTTAAGTGAGACGAATATGTGAATATGAAATATAAATAAATTTAGTTGTTGCATTTTTATGAAGCAACTAATTGTTAACACCAAAAGTGACACACCGCCAGTCACTTAAATATGGAATTAAAATGAATAACTCTCAAACGACTACATGATATGTTTATTGTATGTTAAAATATAATTATTTAATGGACATGAACATACGTCCGGACAGTTTGATATCTTGTTTTTGTTAATATTTCATTTTATTGTTTAATATTATTTATATTTGTGCATTTAAACAAAGAATTATATCAGACGAAACTGATATGTTAATATATTTACTTCTTTATTGTTCACTAGTAAGGAATGCTCACAATAAAACAATTTAAAAAAAGTATTTCTAATGAAATTAAAATTTAAGACGAAAATACAATAAATTGTAGGGATGTATTTTGCAACAAAAAAAATATAAGAAATAAAATAAAAAATGTGCCACTGGAAAAGTCCAAAAAAAAGATAGTCAATTATTTAGTTTTGTAGCATACAACTAACTTTGTTTAGTTATTTAACTAAACGTTTTGCGTAAAAAAGAATATGGGACTGGGCTATTCACCACTAAACGATTAATGTGTGTGAAGGGAAAATTATCAATAGGCGCTACATGTTTAACTTTAAATGAGCAGATTATGTTCAGATAACAATTTCTGATAAGCTCTCAAGGGGAAAGACAGTTTTGATATTATTTCTTTTTATGCATCAGAAATAAAGGGTGTTCTTTTAACCGCATGGGCATTTAAAAAATTGTCAAATTTGCTCAATTTATAATTTGGTAGATATCATGACTTATTATTTAAATATGATTAAATATCATGCATAAATTCTGCATTCTAAAAAGATTATTCGATCAGTTATATAATTGACCTTTTTCCAATAATCTGACCGTATGGCATAATGCGGACCCCTTTTGCAAATAAAGTGGCTACCAAACTGCAAGAAATAGATGATTAAGCGCACTAGGCCGTCTTGTTAAAACCAGATATATCGAAAAAATTGTGATTCGTTAACGGCTTGATTATTCTATTTATTCCAAATACAGAAGTTTTGCTTATTGATGCAGCCATTTCACCAGAAATTAACTTATTCGGCAGCATTATTCTGGAGTTAAAGCATTAGTCATGAGATGCTGAAACGTTCGAAAAAAAATGTCAACACTGTTTGACGTTCTCAGCTAATAGCAGATATCGATAGTTCTCATGCAACTAAAAAAAAACACCCATTATTTGGCCTTGTAATATTTTATCAAAAAGTTTTGTTTAAATACGAACAATACATGATACATATATTATTATACTACTTCTTTTTACTATAAATAAAGTCGGTTTTGTATGTCATTTCAAAAAAAAAATAAAAATATTATAATAATAATAATTCAGATTTTTATAAAAAACAATGATAAACTAAATTCACATCATTTTGATTTCGAATGCAAAACAAGGCCAAAATTTATATATTTGAAACTATTAAGTGTTATAGCTAATTTGGCTGAGAATCATGTCTTCCCTTGTAGTAATTTAAATATAAATAATCTCTTTACTACTTCTAGCCGCAATAAGTTAGTAAAACAACATTTCTTGCCGACTATTAATTTAACTTTGATGCATAAATCATAATTCCATTACTAAATGAAAAAGCATCCTTGAGACAATTATGAATGCAGCTAAACAACAACATAATATGCTGTAAAGATTGTGGCGCTATATCTACATATATGTGTTATATAACAATCTGATCCGTAATATATTTCTCGCGTCGAAAAGTTATGAAGCAAAATATAGCATCGCTTTTCAAAAATTGATTTAAAAAAACGTGCATCGTAATTCAAGTCGAAAACTATGGACGTCAGAAGTGGCGGAAACTATAACTAGAAGCCGAAAATTAATTGAGGATGATAAAAACGCTAACCCTTCACATCGCTATTGACGACCAAAATTATTGATTTTAAACGTGTTCTAATGACGGTGGCAGAAATACAGCAGCCGGCTTTGATAGCTACTGTTTCCAAAATTACAACGTTATTCGTTGCGTTTTGCATTTTCAATATGTAATTTATTTGTACATATTATCTCACCGCGTTTTTATTTGTGATTAGATTTGACAATTCAAAGCGGGAACTTTTCTTACTTAATATTTAGAGACACAGTTTTTACATAAATTGCCGAGAAATTAGCTTACGTGAAAGCTGTTACTCGAAAAAAATTAGATCATATGCAGTCCAGTGAGAAAAAAGATCTTCTAGTTTCAGTTTATGTAATTTTTTTGCGATATACCCCCTGCGTTTCAGACATGGGGACTGTTCAGATTATATTTACCTATTGGTGGAATACTAAGAAGGAAATTTTTGCGGAACTTTTCGCTGAATACACTTATTCAAACCAACCGAAATGCGTTAAAATGCAGTTAGTTTTCGACTTGTAGGTTTTGCACCTGCTCAAAATCTACTAGTGATGAGACGAATTTATTAGAATTTAAACACATTTCAAATACAAAAAATATAGTTGGTGACTAAATTTAGCTAAAATCTGGATCAAATCTGCATTGCCAAAGGGAATAACTGTGACTTTCTTTCATATTGTACGAAAAAATGTCACGTCGTTGTAGAAATTTGATAATTGATAAAGTGTGGGCGCAGAAGCTGAGTTGTAACATTTCTATATGCGTGACAGAAAAAAGAACATTTCAATAAACTTTGTAGTTTGAGTCATCATATAATAAATCAATTCATAATACATGAGTTATAATTACCAAAATAGTCAACGTCTGTGGATAGGCCCATTCACGACTCCGGCGCGCATGCGCAATCAAGTGTTTCATTAGTCGTGTATGGGAACGCTCTTCATTCAGATCACAACCATTTACTGTCGATTTAGCAATGAATCGTCATATGCATTACAGCGACAACTCGGCTTTTGTTGGCCCTGCACAGGTCATTCCTGTGGACTTAATATAAGAAAATGCAAGCTGAATGTCCATAACCACTATTCTGTTTGGTAAAATAATCATTGAAAATAATTTTGTATTAGTTCAGTTATGAGATGATTTCTATCAAGTTTCTAGTTTGTATTTGTTATCATTAGAGTAATTTTACTTTTCCGCAACGTTATCAGTCTTAACAAGATTTTCACTTCCTAATGTAAATATTTTAAGCGAATTATCTATATTATTGGATTCTAGTTAAGTAAATATGTACTGGTATTTGCAACGAAATCTACCATTTGAACAGCCAATAAAACACTGAAAACGCGCCATTCTCTTTTCGGCCAAATTGAACTTGTTTTTCTTTTTATTGATTCTTTGATCATTTAGCATTTCTTTCGAATAACCTATAAATTATAATTCAATTCTCGTATGCAATTTTCCCATAAAAATTTTATAAATGGAAACAACTAAGCCGCCTAATCATTGGTAATAAACAAATGCACATGAAAAGTGTAGCGGCTTCGGAAAGCAGCTTTGTTCTACTGTGCCGTGTGAGTTGAAAACTAAAAAAAGGACCGACTTATACCTGACTAAAATTAATTATTGAATTAGAATTCAAAACAAATCGAGTATAAACAAAAAGTAAAAAATGTAATTTCCTTAGACCTGGAATATTCCTTTCTTTCTAACAATCTTTAAATAAATAAACTAAAATGCTGCATGTTTCTTCTGCAGTAGTCGATATCAATCAAAAACACTCATATGAACACGTTATTAAATTGAAATTAATTTCATTACTGATATAAAAATCGAATTTTACTTAATTGCATAGACATAAGATGAGAATCGAAAGATAATTATCATGATTGAATGAATAGTGTGAAAAAAGACATAATATCGAGGGGCATTTTATAATATTTTGCCTACACTTTCGAAATGTACCTGTCTGAAAATGTTGCGAAAATTGAACTCGCTCTGTACATTCTAGGGTTTTCATTTAATCGGGCATTTGGTTTGGCCGCTTAATCGCTCGATTAGTTAACCTTTTAGTTTAAACAACTTACAATCGTTTACTTGTGTTATCGATCGGTTAACCGATTACTATTTTTTTATACATTAAGTAACTTCAATAAATAAAATGCACAAGTTATTTATTATTTGGAGGCTAAAGTGAAAAAGAAACAGCAGCATAACAACACTTGAACTCAAATGAGTAAACAAAGAAATAATTTATAAGAATATTTACTATATAAAAACAAATTCTCAGATCATTTTATTAGTTATTTTAATAATTTGGTTTAAATATTTGATAATAAGCGATTTTTTTTTATTTATTTTTATTTCAACAAACTTTTGTCAGTTACATTTTTGACACTATCGGTTAATTCAGTTAAGCGATTGTATGTATTATCATCGAGTTTTTCTACTGCTGTCAGATCATCATCTGATTCATCCTAGCAAAGATCAACACCGCACATTCTACAAAAAGGTTTATTTCCGAAATCCCTACTTTATATTTTTATGCCTTGTAGTTATTATACAATCAGTTTCATATGAATTTATGATCACTTGTTTAAAATGAAGTCCACTGCACAGCTTCTTTGTTTGAATGAGAAAATATATTCTGTTGCCCTACTGTTATATATGAGACAGGAAAAATATAAAAAATACGTTGTAATACTGGAAAAAATTTAAAACACGTTAGCATCGTTTAATCAGTTAATCAACTGAAATTAATAGTCAATAAAAAATAGCCTATTTTAAACTAACCGACCAGCTAATCGAGTAGAAATTAATCGGTTACCCGATCAACAGTTGACCGAATGAATACCCCGCACATACCGGCGTATATCATTTTCTAATCGATTTGATGGCGAAATTTATGTCAATCACATATTTGAAAATTATTGTCGCGACCGTACCATAACCATGCGTTCTTTGTTCATATACCTAATTTTTATTGTTATGTTAGATAAAATATATTTTATATTTCGATTTTTCTGGAATAGTATAAGACACTTATTCTCTGTAAATATATGTCAACTTCACGTCAAGACAATATCTAAAGTAGGACACACGTATCCGACTATTCTTTAACGGATAAAAAATAATAACAGTCTTAGAAACGGTCAATTACTGAAGGACAAAACATGTGAGTGTCCTATTCCTAAAACTCTCTTGAGGTGGCATTAACAAGTAGTAACAGATGAAGAAGAAACGTTAATGAAATTATTTCGATACAACTTTAGTATCTAATAGAATACGGACAGATGTGCCATGTTCCATCATGATCATTAAAATCCATTTCACATGTTATTCCTATGATTCAAAAGTGTACCTCGTATACTGATAAAAAGTGTTACACATGCGAGGAACAAAGTGATTTGGTCTACATACTCGTCTGTGGGTCGGTGTGTGTGTATGAGAGAGCGTAAATGTAAAGCTGCAATTGTTTATTGTTGAGATAATTATTTTTATTTGTTATAATTTTCTGTCTTCTGATTTGTTTGCTTTCTGTTTTCTTTATTATATTGCAATTATTAGATTACTTTTCAATTATATTGTAATATGGCTTGCCAGTTTAGTTGTTGCAACGTACAATATATTTACATACTCGTATGTACGTTATGTTTTATGTTAAAATGATAAATATCATTAATACAATCATCATTATCTTTAGGTATCTGCATGCTTAGTTATTTAAAAGTATGAATTGACATGCACATACGTACGTACATAAATACATTAATTCATACATTCTCTTACATATGCTGTGCGTTTGTGTGACAGTTTGTGGATAGTGCAATTGATCAAGTAGAAGAAAACTGGGTTAGATTAGTGTGTTACACTTGTTGTAATGTGATGTGTTGTTACATTATTTCACTTCTCCATTTCTATTGCTGCTGTTCATTTGCTCACGAATTGACTTTTGTCGACATTCAACTAGACAGAAAATAGTAGGCTAACAGGCGAACGTTTATTTGAGGTGCGGTGGCACTGTCTGTCCACTTTGAGCATTCTTTTTTATGTTTTGTCGACTAGAAAACGCTCAAGTCGAAAAGATGAAGAAGAAGCAGAATGAAAATTACATGCCTTTATGCCAAGTTTTATTTTGTTTGAATTTTATTGTTTCTATCATTCTTCTCCTATTTTAGTTTTTTTCTTAATTGTTTTACTTGTAGAGTAAAAGTGGCAGCAGACCGAGTAGAGTGGCAGTAGAAAGTGGCAATTGTGCGTTAATTAAACAAAACATTGTGCAGCAACATTATTGACTGTTTGTTGAATTTAAATCAACATTAATAAACGGGTATAAAGTTTATCATTTAACTTTCCTAAACAGCAGTCAACACTATTTGGATTAGGTAGTTTATTGTATTAATTAACAATATATATATCTTTTTATATTGTCTACGAAATCAAACAGTTATTGTGCTGTTAAAATGTAACATTAACAAACACACGGTTTTCGTGTGTTTAGAAAAACTCTGTTTGCACAGTTGCGTGTAGCACAATGACAGTGTCCAACTCGTCTGTTTTATGTAAATTACACAAACACTTTCTACAGTAAAAAATTCTAAGCAATGTATTTTTTTATATAAGTGTTATGATCGATAAATACTTTATAATGGCCCAGATAATTTTTGTTTGAGCTTTACTTTTGGACACAGCTACTGTGCCCAAATTTACCTAAAGCTCGGCTTTGACGATATGTCAAATCAATTCTTGATGCATTGGTCTAGATCTAGGTCACCCGAACCCTCATGATATCATGATGTGGTGTTGTTATTTTATTTGCTCTTAAAGAATTAAAAGACGAGTGGGAGTCATTGATTGTGCTATTGTAGTTCTAAAGCCCGAAATTTAAAATATAAATACATTCCTGCATTAATATGACATGCGGTTGAAAACCAAAATAGCGATGAAGTTCTGAATGAATTTACGTTCCTCAATGCAGGAAACTCCACTCTATAATCTAACGTTACAGCATATGGATCTAAAAGCACACACACACACACACACACATATATATAAAATGAAATATATCTAAAAGCCGTAATAAATAATAAAACCAAAAACAATAAACGGTTTAAATAATCTAAACTCAACGACTAGGCAATCGACTATCGGCGCACAGACGGATTTCAGGTACCGGTTCGTTAATTTGACAACGGCTGCAACCGCTCAAATTAATCGGCACAGATCTCCAGAAGTGAAATGAATAAAACGTAAATAATAATAATAATAATAATATACTTTTTTTGTGTTGTTTGCATGCTTACCGTAATATTTAGTTCGACTTTGAAAACTTTTACAAGGTATAATTTTTTCAAATTAGTTATTGCAATAACTTTATATATTATTTGGCTAACAGGTTATAAAATCGTATAAACGAAAAAAAGTATGCTAACTCTTATGTTGGCTGAATTGATCAATACAACCCTACAAAGCCGAAGATACCGAGCTCGACTTCGGGCCCAGTCATGAATATGTCATCGAGTTTTTCTGATATGCTTTAGCACTTGACACTATTATCTACTAAAAAACAGAATACAGCATCCTCGTTCCTCGGTACTGTAGCGAAAATTCGCTGGAAAAGTACGCTATATCCTTCTTTGCAAGAATTATTTTTTGATTAATATTAATTAATCAGAAAACAAAATTTGTTTCTTTACTTTTATTTATCAGATCAGATTTTAATTATATCATGATTTTTATTTTTCGATCAGATAATAAAATTTTGTTCTTGACAGAAAATAAAAGTTTTTTCTTGACATTTAATATGCATCAGAAAATAAAAATTGCTGGATATCTGATGAACCTTAATCATATAATAACTAAATAATATTTTTAAAAAGCTAGTTTGGCCGATGTCTCTAAACTACTAAATTAAAAAAAAAAAAAGAATACATCTTACCAGGCTTATTTCGAGAATTGTTAGTTTTGTTATGTTAATGTTGTATAATTAATAATACTATACAAAGTTAAACAACTGTTTCCAAATTTCATTTAACAGATTCTGTTAGAGGAGACCAAACAGAATTTTACAATGGTTTGCCACTTTTAAAATTTTCATTCAGCATATCGCCATATGAATCTAAGTGTTCTTGTAGAAAACTACTCACTCTCCCCATCATGTATATTATTTTCTAGTAATTAAAAAAAAAACTTCCCCGAAATGGGGGAGGGCCGAGATAAAATATATATTGGAAAAAAATTATGTCATAAAATTTCAGAGATAACTAAATTCTATTCTTAAGTTCTTGTACTCCAGAAATCATGGAAAACTCAAACTACTTTTAAGGACTATTTACATAATTATTTTAAATTAGTACTTGGGATATGAAATCTTTGAAAGTCTCACGTTTAATTATAAATTATATCTATATATATATATATATATATATATATATATATAAATATATATATAAAATATATTTTGCTTCGGAACTCATTTTTCTCTTGGATGCATCTCAGTTCTATTTATGACTAGAATATAATGCTATTTGGTTTGAACATATATTCGAGTACAACTAAAATACATATGTAGTTTTGAAATATCCGAATCACATCCAAAATATTGAGTCTTACCCAAATTGTTTAATAACTGGAGTTTCTATATCACTCGTTTCCAGCTTTTTGAAGGAATTTTTGTTAAATTTCGCTTTCCCCAAGCATAATTAATATTCGTATTGCTGTATTTTGTGTCGTGTATGATTTATAATATCACATATGACATTTTAATTTGTAAAATATAGAAAATTCAAAACGAAATGTGAGAAAGCGTGAAACATTTTGCTATTATGGGCTTTAATTATTTCAAACCCTCTCGTGTTACAATTTTCCTGAGATTTTTCTTAAAGTCTTATTAATAAATACAATTGTTATTATAAATTTTTTTAAATTACATACATGTTGAACTTTTATTCTTAGAAACCCGCTTCTTGTGCTCTTTTATATTGAAAATTTCCTTGGAGTTTCAATACTTTTGAAGATTGCGCTGTATACCAGTTTAAAAGATTTTTTGTTTTCTTTCTTTTTTAGGATCTTAAATAAGTCGTTATTATGCAAATAAACACAACACAAAACAAATGCTGATTTAATTCGTTTGCGAGACGATCAAGTAAAACTAAGAATAAAAATCAAATCTAAAAAAGCAAATGAGCGAAATAAATAAAGTTTTACTCGCGAGTAGTATAGATATGGACATCCTTTCAATTTGAAAATATTCTGTTTATCAAGTATATGTACGGTAATTCTAACTAGAAAATGTGAATATATTACAGGATCTAAGGAACTTGAATATAAAATTAACTTCACTGCTGCTGTTCAGCACACCGAAATGATGTACAATTTAGTTAGCTTTTACGATACTGCTTAATTGCATGTGTGGGTAATAATTAGTTTAAAAAATTTTGATTCCAAAAGTGCGTTCAAGGCTCATTTTATATATATGTATGTATGTATGTGAATATATACTGGGTACCTATTTACTAGCCAATTGAGTGTCTGCTAGTTGCAGTAGTTTTGATATCACGTACAGCTGTTTATAAAAAATGTCTTATGTGAGCTTCTGATATCTGAAGTTGATCAAATTGCCGCATCCTTTTAATTTTCTATGCTCCACAATAAAGTGAAGGCGTAAAAAATGCATTATTGTTGTATATTTATTTATTGTATGTCTAAGTACTCAACCTCTGGGTTTATGGCTGTCGTATATATTAATTATTACGCTAATGCCCAATTTAATATTTAATACTGTCATTTGTGATCGTTGGTGTTAATTTTTGGTTTTATTGTGGATCAGTTTTCCGCTCATACACAAATAGTGGAGTGTGTTGATCACATAATCGCTTGTTATTTATTCTATAGACGGTTGAAATATCAAAAACAACTCTTGGTTTCATTTAACACAGTCGTGCGCCATATTTGGCCCCTTAAATTGAATTAATTAAAAAAATTAAATTATTAAAAGAAGGTGTCCTCGAAACCTAAATTGCTTCATTGAATATTATTATATCTATATCTGAAGTATATATATAAAAGATAAACATTATCCTTAACCAAGGCCCATCTGAAAATTCCGTGTCTTCATTAAATCTTGTTACTTGAAAGCAAGATGTGAATGATTTTAATTAAATAAGTCTGAAAAGATCTGTTTGGTTTTTGCTAAAATAATAATTGGAGAAAAACTGCTCAACTAAATTAAAATTTTGTGTTAAACAAGAATTCCCAAAACTGAATCTTTGAATTCTGTGCGATATCTTTGAATTATTGACATCTTTACTGTGCTCAAGTTAGTACACCCATGACTTGTGAAGTATAATGGGTGTTAAAAGTTTTAGCAACGAAAACAACAACTACAGCTGAATGATGAAGATGACGATAAAGTTGACTGCCACCACAAATGATGTAATAGTTATTATTAAAATGAAAAGAAAATTAAGACCATCAATTCAATCAACCATAAGAAGAGTTTGAAAAGAGTCTAACGGAAATTTAACTCTTTATATTAAAATGTGTCGCATAAGAACCCGTGTTCCCGGCGAAAACGTTTATCTCTTGCTGGGTTAATAACATAGAAACACACAGACACAAAACTATCAGTTTCTTTTATAAGTTATTCAATTAGTTTTTATACATATTAATTTTTTGCTAAATAAATGTTGACTCGTTTAATTAAAAGAAGAATTACAACAAAAATGGCATAAAAATATTTTCTTTGTCTTATTGGCTTCCTTTCAATTTGACAGATCAGATACAAATTTATATAGCTACTTTTTTTAATAAATGATTTTTTTATATAGTAATTTAATATTCTGTATATAAATAAGATTGTCTATCTATAATGGGCCATTTTTAGTCATTTAACTTTTATTCAGAAAAACGTAGAAAAAAATTAGTTTTTAAACCGCAAACCGAGTCAAAATCTGTTAATGCGTTTGTGAAATATCGTTAATGAATAAAAATTCGAAAAAAAGTTATATAGTAAAAACACTTCTCCTTTCTCGATTCTTTTATGGGGCTCGAATAGTTACCGCTCGTCACGTAGAAATCAGTTGATTCATTCAAAATTAAAATTATAGTGTTTTCGCTCGAAGAGCTCAAAAGCATGGAATAAAAAGCACAACAAAGAACACTACGATAGCTTTGAGGTTAAAATGAACGGATGGCCTTTAGGTCCACCGTTTTCCATTTTTTTATATTACGATCAGCACTCAAAGGATGTCCTTTATGCCGGTGCTAGAAAGAAGGCGAAAGTGTTGACACACGAAAACGATAGATAGAATTTGCTGTAGCTATTCGCTACGACGTCGATGAAGCCAAATGTTGCCTAAGAAGTTGCCGTTTTTTTAAATTAATAAATAATTTTCAAAGGATACTGATTTACCTACAACAGTATAGCTACAGCTCTCTGTGTTATGGCTATTAAATCGATGAGATTGTTTTGTTTCTGATTGCACAAGTCCCTGATTTGTAAAAGTTTGTTATTGAATATGATTTTAGTTGTTGAATACAAACTCGCATACGGTCGGTACTGAATTCTACATGTTTAGAGTGGAAACTCGTTAATTTGAAATATGTTAATAATTTGAGCTGTTTTCCGGTTCCCTGAAAACCATTCCGAAAAACATATTTCTCGTTAAATTAAAACAATTTGAATTTCATCTTCAGCAAACGATCGTTATTATATGAAAGTTTTCTTCTCTACGCTCAATACATTGAATTGTTTTACTTTGCTGTTTTTGATAGAAATAAATAATGTAAAAACGGCAGAAACCAAAATTTTTATTGTCCTCTTCCTTAAGTTGCTAAACTTTTGTCAGAAAATATATACAGGCATGTGATGGAAAACGATTTCGAAGCAAAAACGTGTGATGACAACATATATTGTTCTTTCGTTTTGTTTTCAATTCGGTTTCTTCCTCAAATCGAATTCGATTTCATTTTGCATTTGTTTCTTTGAACATTTAAACTAAAAATAATGTGATGAAAAACGAAAATTTACTGTTTTAACTGTTTTTAAAACGATATGGTATTTACGCACGTTTTTAAGAAAAAAGTAAAATATTTGAACCAAAATTTAATCATACGTATTAAAGTCTATACCTTAAGGTAATTATATATCACAAAATAATTTTCAGGGCAAAACTTACAAATAATACCCAAGAGAAAAACACGGAAAAACATCCTCATCATTCCAAACAATTTTGCTTTGAACATATTCTGTGCCGGCTTATAAAAACATCATATTAGACAACGATTTTGAGAACATAGTCTTAGCTATAGCTGAGTCAATACCAACCGACCTTTGAAAGCTATCTTCTGCTAGGATCTTAACGTGGCTGCTAACTCAATGGCAATTGTTTTAGTTTTCACATGTGGTTCAAGTTTTTGTAGAATCCAAATAAAACCTTCCTTGTTTATCCGGAAATATTCCCTGAACCTAAAAGTTTAAATCACTTGTTACCTAGTGTCCTGCATGCTTAGTGGATCTCACGCATCACTCAACCTTTTTCTATTTATGTATGTATGTATATTTTCAAAGTTATTCTTATTATCCATTATTGAATAAGTTGATAACATTAATGTAATTTTTCTGATTTAAAATCAAATTTGATTTTTTATAAAAAGTTGTAATTTCGCATGAAACAATTAGAAAAGGAACAAAAATGGAAAGAGAAACCGTTCGAATTTCATCACAAAACTTTCGCTTTTAACTTTCAATTTTGTTCGGAAACGGATCGATTTCCATCACATACCTGATAGTTTCTGATTTGCACAAATATTTGTTCTAGCGCCTTGGATGGCAAAAAATTTTTTCGTATTTGTAATTGCTGCTAATACAAATAGTAACCCTCGCTGCAGTTGTGCAGTATTATACACACATACAAATTTTGAAAATGTCTCAATGGTAACACGGGTCTGGATTGAGATAACATCGCCATGATTGATGCTCTTAATTTGTGTTATTTTTATTTAATATTAAATTGCCAATTGTTTTTCATGTTTAATGTTGAGCGCAAGTTTAATTTGATTAATTCAGTCTTTTATTATTTATTTTATTTCATTCGTTCATTGCCTCATGACTCGATGCCTTAAGGAAGCATTTGATTAAAAATTTTCTAGGAATATAAAATTGTTGAAAATTTTATCAGCAATTTAATTTATTTTGTTTTTATTAATAAAAACTGTTTTATTTATAAATCGAATTAATAAAATGATGCTTCCTTAACGTTCGATATTGAAAAAAAAACAGTTTGTGTTGTCGGAAAAGTAGACATAATCTCCGTAAATCTTATAGACTATTTCTCATTCTCAGTTTTTTTTTTTCGCTGTAGAAAAATTATTTTTATTTTACAATTTGTTTTCACGCCCACTACTTGTGAGCCAAATGTCAGTCAGACTGATAGTCATGCCGGTAATACTGCTTTTTTTCAAATAATTTGGTATTTTATATGAATTCGTATTTGCTTAATTTATTCGATTTATTAAATTATACAAACAAGAAAAATCTCATAACATACAAAATAGTCTTGAGTTTCCCTGATCACATACATAAAATGTCATAATTGGATTAAAATCAGTTGATGTTAACAATATTTCCACATTAAAATGCATACGTACGCATACAATGAAATGCTATATATACATATATATTTGTATATATATATATATATATATATATATATATATATATATATGTATATATATATATATATATATATATATATATATATGTATATATATATATATATATATACCATATATATATATATATATATATATACCACATATATATATATATATATATATATATATATATATATACGTAAACTTTTGGCTGTTTTTATTAATCGACTGAAGGTTATTATTACAACCTCATGTTATATAAAATTAGGATTTTATAAGGCGTATAAAACGTTCCCTTAAAGTTCCAGGGAGTATGAACCTACCTGTTGCAAAAAATTCATCGGTGAAGTAACGATGATGTAATAAGCAAAATAGCTAATCTACTTCTGTTACAACGTACTGCATATTTAGGGGTCATTTACTGAGTACTGCTTCAAGATGAAAAAGTGTATGTATATATATATATATAAATATATATATATATATATATATATATTTATATATATATATGTATATATATATATATATATATATATATATATATATATATATATGTATATAAATATATACCACATACATCCGACTTTGAGCCAGTGACTCAAAGTTCATTTTGAAACTATTCAACCATGTACAGGATTATCTGAAGAAGCACATCGGTGGATAGCCAACTCGATTGCCTGAAGTATGGAGGCAACTTGGTGTGTGTTTAACTGTTTACCTATGCTGCAATGGAATTTGCTCAGATAACATAAAGAAACTTGAGCACAAACATTTTTTATTTTTGCGCATCTTTGCGTGGTAGAGTTGTCAGTGAAGCGCACCAAGTATTAAAAGGAGATGTCGTTATTTAGCCCAACGGTTCGAATATGGAATAATCTTGCTTCCAAGATATTTCCTGCCAAGGTTTACTTGTGGAAGTTCATATCGACCGTCCACAAGCACTACTTCTTTCAATCTCTCTCTTTCTGTAACTGATGTGAGAACTTCCCACATCGGAAAAATTGTCGTCACTCTGTGAAACAGAGGATGAGTCAGAATATATTTCTTAACGTATATATACTTTTGTTAGGTTCTTATAATAACCAAAATATTAGGTTTGATCCCATACTTTTCGAGTAAAGTTCGGTAAAGTGAGAATAAGCAAAAACCTGTCTCACATTTAGTTCAATATGTACAAAAATACGGGAACGCAAAAGCCAAAATTCTTTACCAAAAGAAAACGTCCAAGTATTAGTGCATGGTATATGAAGTGTGCCTGCTGGTTAAACTCAAGCAGTACTGACCTTATTCGCCTTTACTTTTATATTATTACAATTATTATTTAAAATCTTTTGATAATAGCTTTTTGCAGTTTTTAATTGCTTATCATTTTAAAAGAGCTGACCGTTTGACTGTTTTCCCAATCTGCCCGAAAAAATATTGCGAGCTATTTCGTGCAAGAAGAAGAAGATTGTTCTCTCACAATCTCTCTCACTTGCCCAAACTTTGAGTACAGGAACAGTTTTCGGTAAGATTGGGATCCGGCGGGCTCCCAATGTAGAGTACGGGATCACACCTATTATTTTATGGTTAACCCTACAATACAGAGTATGACAAGCATAATTTCGATGCGAGAATTTCTTGCATCAGTTGCAGAAACCAAAAAAAACCTTGACTTTTCATGTTCCCGAAGGTGATAAAAGTTTTAACGCTGAGAGAGCTCAAAGACAGATCGAGAAATGCATAACAGAACGGTATCGGAATTGGAATATAAAATTCAAATATTGGCAAAAAAAAAAGTTATTTTCGATATATTTGAGTATTTGTCGTCCCCTTAACAAAAAAGGCACAACTTTTTAACGCTAAAATAAGTCAAAGCTTCCATAATGGCAACGCTGCTGATACCTACATTTCTACTTGGATTTCTCTTCCAAAACAAAAGTTCTCACTCAAGCAGTGATAAAAAAAATCTAGTAGCGTTGCCCTCAACAGCAGTATAATCGTCATATGTATATGTCTTGTTGGCCCACCTACAGCTATTTTGTTCGATATTTAGTTTAAACAAATTTTTAAAATTATCTGTTGGCATATACAATATTTCGTCATATTCACTGTTGCTTCTTATTTATCTCTTACAAGTACGAGGAGACCACCACTTAATACCCCTGTCCGTTTCTCGAACCATATGCTTAAATTTTTATATTTTTATATATATAACGTGAATATGTGCTGTTAATAGACTCTTCTTTTATGTTTGTTTTTTATATTCAATCACGTATAGTTGAAAGAATTTTTTTCTTGTTTTCTGTTTTGAATAAAGGAAAAATTGTGTTTCTTCGCTTAAGTCTCAGCTTTGCATAATTTATAGAATTTTATTTCTATTTGGAGCTTTGAAGTAAAATTGCTGGGGGCTTATTTTGTAACTTCAGCGTCATCTCTATCGAATAATAGTTTTAATAAAGTGTGACAAAATCATTTGTATGTTGGACACGTTTGAAATACAGCAAGAAAATACAAAACTACATAAATGTTTTTAGTTTTTGTTGTACTGCATTGCTAAACATATTATAACTTTAAAATAGATATGGGTTTTCTTGTCAAATAGCAACTCTAAGTCGAAATAATTCTAAAAATACAACAAACAAAGAACCAAAAGGCTTTGCATATAATTTGTTTAATAATAATTCCTTGTACAAGAACTTCACTATCTATAGAATTTCAAATAGTTTGCACATCGTTGTTGATTAGTATTTCAATTGCAAAAGCTTTCTTCACATATCACTTCATTTCGGTGCATAAAAACTACCAAGAGTTTTAAAGGTATTAATACTATTAAAAAATATTCTTCTATGTTATGAATGCTTGATTTTGGAATTCACGCAAAACTCTGTCTACAGTTTTAAATTGTTATTACTGAAAAATTCATATGAATCTGTTGCATTTAATGGAAAAGAAGTTGCAAACAAAAATATTTATTTCATCGAATACAAAAATAGACTCAGCATGTGTATTTTATTATAAACCATCAATTAATTCATATAATAACATAGAAGCGCCAATGAAATGCATATAGACATTGCTTAACCACCAACAAATAAATTTCATATTATAATAGTACAATGACAATATGTAAAAAAATTATTTTATTATAAATATTATGTTAAAAATAGTTTATCCGATCGATCGATAGCTTGCGACATCGGCGATCAGACAGTTAATTTAAAAACAAATTTAAAATATATTGTATATATTCCTTCAAAAAACGATAACGTAAGCTTGTATTTTTCATATCAGTTAACCTAAGATTGAAACTGGTTGCAACTAATTTCACAATAACAAGACCGATATTTATATTAAATCAGCTCTTGTAGAAGTAAATGAGCGACAGGTATATTTACAAAAGCCACATACATATATCAAACATACTTAAGCGTTTTTATGAACTCGTTAAGTATTATTTGGTTTAAAGAAGTAAATTTAAATGAGTACAATTGGCAAAAAGCCCAAATTGAAGTTCAAGGTCGGCCTGAAAAAGTACGTTCGGTCGGACAGTTGCGTATAATCACAGAATATTTCCTATTATATTTAATTTGAATATTATCGCAAAGATTAAGGCTGAGAGAATAAATTGTCTTGAATAAATTTCTCTTCAGACTGAATGATTATGGCCTATTCATGTTACTCCGTGCACCTTAAAGTATAAGGGTACTGAACGTATTTCCATTAAATGGATTACGATAACTTCGTATGCATTTAGCTATACCCAACAACGATATTTTTATATTCAATTTAAATATATGAAAACTAGTGAAAGTTATTAAATAGCTTTGATATTTTATTGTACGAGCAATTGCAATTAATTAAAATATTTAATAAATATAAAACAAAAACAATTTTTTAATAATTTTATTATTAATTTGATTTCTATAAAAAATATTATAATATGTATTTGGAAGCTCTGTTGGATACTCGTATATTCCCTGTATCTCTAAAGTTGTTTTATATTATTTGTTGTCATCATATAATTTCTATGTTTTTAAGAGTGAACGTAAAATTGTCTCATAATCTCATCATATCACAACAGGTAATACAACAACGTGAATAGATAGATAGCGGTGTGTGGTAGCCGATGAATGTATGACAACTAAGTACTCCCACTTGCTGTGGGCCAAATATGTCCAAACAAGCATGTATTTTTAAGGTTGAAAACAAATTAACAGTTTAAAATTAAAACATTTAAGAATTCTACACAATTTGTTATAACAACGAAAAAATAAATGAGAAAAAAGAGAAATCGAACACAATGATTACATCAACGTTTGTAGAAATACAAAATTAGAAAATGTTTTTATCTAAGAACTTTCAACTATTTTAAATTGTATCCAATGACTAAATTAGAATAAGCGCTTTCAAAGTGATTTAATTATTTGGCAGCAGATGTTAAGAAAACCGGTTTCTTTTATATTGGAAATAATGTTCGGGATGTAGAAATTTTCTCAGAAAAAGACAAGTGATAGCGAAATTAAAGATGCAAAAATGATATCGCAGCGCTGGTCTCTTGGCTAAAATCGGCTTTTTAGCATCTGAGATAATTTCTGTCGCATTTTCGAATAATCTTTCTCATGCTGTTTGTTGTGTCATTGAAATTAAAAACAAACAAAAAACTCCAACCCAGTCAGTCATGCACATGAGCAACAAACAATATGAACTTGAGAACCTACGCACAGAACCTTCGTGTCTCAGAAATACAACAAACAGCAGCAAAAGCATGTGATCTTGTAGAATTGTTGCTTTTAGAAAAATGGTTTTTTGGAGGAATTGTGTCAAGGAATTATAAACTATAGAATTAACTAATAAATTGAAATAAAAACTGAATTTGCTTTTAGAGAAGTAATAAAAAATTGCAAAGTACGTGAGCAAATTGTTTGTTTGCACGCTACATCTTCCGAAAGTCTAGTCAATTGTATGAGGTTTTTCAAATGTGTTACAATTTGTTATACGAAATAAGATAACAAAATTAACATGCCACTTTAAACCCACCGACTAGAATTTCAACAATTATGTTTACAATTATGCATATCTGACCAAACCAAAGTAGAAAACACAAGCCCACAATTAAAACCAAAATCATTTCGCACGCATATAATTGTTGAATATCTGTCCTTCTATACTGCTACTTTATTTACGCTTTTAGGAGTGCCTATACCAGGTACGCATAACAATTGAACATAGTGTTGGTACTATTTGAACATCAAAAGTACCAATGAGTTAATATAGTAATTATGTTTTCATATTTTCTGTTGTCATCATACAAAATAATTTTTGTAAAACAATCTTGTAATTTTTTTAAAATGGTTGTAAGTAGATACTAAAAAATACAACTCAGAAGAGGAAAGCTAAAAATATCAAATGCAGCTGATACTATTAAATGTCGGTTAATATCAAAACCGGTATATATGAGTTTAAAGCCCTAAGTGAATTTATCAAAGCTCCCACATATTAATTAGCAAATTTAAAATTATTTGATGGTGATTTAAATACATGTACATATATGTTAAATTTTTAAAAGTCTGATTTGATTTGCAAATACTACTTCTTTGTTTTGTCGAAGTAGTTCCATAATTGTAATAAATTTATTTGCAGAGTATAGAATACAATTTAGGTTTTAGAGCTTGTCGACAAAAACGGAAGCAAAAATCAGCTGTTTAGCCATGTTGAAATTATATATAAAACATTACATTACAACAAGAGGGGGAGGGAATTGGCGTTTGTATAAAATCACGGTTCACGTCAAAAATTATAAAAACAAAACAATTGAAATGCTGCAAACATCACAATTACTAATACATATATACAAAATAGCAGACATAAACCTGACATCAATATATGCAGACAATGGTTTAGCACAGAACAGTCTTCTGCTGCAGGTCTACCATCTTACATTTATATTATCATATATATGTACTATACGGATATATAATACATGTTCCCATAAAGCGAAATCGAAAATTGTTTGTTTGTAGGATTTGAATTCAAACAAAATTCTTTACTCAGAAATTCGTAATATATTTTATTAATATCGAGACTGTGTGCGCATACTTTATGCAGTTAAAAAACTGTGAAATTAAATCATGATTTTAAAAAATTTCCATAAAATGTGATGTTTCGCAAACGGAGTGTTATATTTTATACCCATTTTATCATTTCAACGGCTGCAAATTCAATAAATTTTTGTTATGTACTCGAAATCAAATCAAAATTAGTATGAATAAAAATAAATATGGCGTAAATTGTATAGATTTTTATGTATATTTCGCATAGATTTTCATATATTTCGCTACAGAAATTTTTGTGAAAGAAAAACCTTTTTACTGTTTCACGAACAGTATATACATATGTATGTAGAACCTGTTACTGCGATATATTTTGGGTTGGTATTTTTAGTTTACACTGTACATATACCGAATTCAGAAATAAACTGAGTTTTTGAAACGTTAGCTCAATTCACAAGCCTTCTTGTGTACCTCAAAGTTGTACTCGAAACATAATTTTTAGAAAGAAAACCGAGTCATTTGTAAAATATGTGTGTTTGAAACTTTACCTTCAAATACAACAAAATTTAGTAAATAATTTTTATTTAACTAATTTTCGTATAAATATTCCAATTAAACCTGGAGGCATATTACAACACTCGATTTCGATCGATATCGATATCTAAAAATGTGATTCGTTATGTCATAAAAAACAATTTCTCACGTTAGCGGGATTATATACTGAAGTGGCAACGTTGCTGAAACATGATCTCCGATATTTGCATGTTCAATCAATTCATGTATTTGTTTCTCTCCTTTTCTCAGTTTGATTTTGCTGGCTCATTCACAGACTTAATAACCGCCTAAGTAACTCAGTTAGTGGGTTGTTAACACATATTTGAACATTAAATTTTTGCAAAGTACATACGTGTATGTGTTTGTATGTTGCCATTGTAGTGTTGATGGCCGACATTGAACTCAAACTGTCAAATGCCAAATTCTAAATACTACATGCATACACACACATCTATATATATATACATATATATATATATATATATATATATATATATATATATATATAGTGAACACATGTTCATATTAATTGGAATCTCCTACTTTGCGTTTTTGTTTTAAACACCGAAAACTTGTTCTTTATTTTTTTGTTTGTATCTGCATTAAAAAAAAAGAAATTAATGGCTACATATTTTTAAAATTTTCTTAAAAATCAATTGTCATATCAAATGCTGTTCCTGCCCCTTTCATTGTTTAGTCACAAGCATGCACATGTATTTGTCGTTAACATTTTAGTGCGAATCTGTCTAGCCGGTTTGGTTGTTGATTGCTGTTGAAAACTACAACGTTCCAACTTGGCGTTCATATCCATATCTTTGATTGTTGTTTAAAAATTAAATGCTTTAATTCTAAACATTGAAATAAAACAATGAAAGTTTTTATGGACCAGTTTGCATTTACTTTTCACTTTATAATTTGCTAATTAGTTTTGGACATCTTTCATCTCTCTTTTTGTTTTTACATCTTTGTTTGCTATTCGTGATGATTTACAATATTGTTGCACTTTATTTAAGACGCTTTTTTCACGATTGTACGGTTTGTCTTGCTTCCTGCCTTATATATTAGAAAACATGAGTCATTAAAATTGTTAATAATTATAATATAGTTAATTCAATATAATCAATGGTTTGTACATGTTAGAGTACAACAACACGTTTTAAAGCGATTTTATTTTTATTGAACATTTTTATTTTGCTATATTAATATTTATATAGGCTAATTGTTCTAACTTAGTTAAAATCTCAGAAAGACATGATGATAAATATTCCTAGGCACAAAGGAAGTCAACATCAGTTTTATTCAACTTACACAGCAGAGCAGAACAGCTGTTTTCGAAAGTCGCTACACTTTCATCTTCAGTGCTCATGTGTATATTGTGTTTATCACCACTGTTTAGGTGGCTTAGTTGAATGTGATAACAGTTTTCTATTTACACAAATTTTATTGTGAAAAACAATCCGAGAACTGTATCAACCTGATGTTAACACTTGTGTGTTATGATGCCTGTGTTACCATTTGATTATTTTCTTCATGTCCCATTTTTCTGAATTTTTTGCTCCATTATACATTAAGTCAAACTTTTATGGTTTGAATTTTATACTTAAGTATATGTGAACGTTTTTTTTTTCTTTTCCAATTTTCATTGGTAGCTCAAGCCAAAGCTTAAATTGTATGCGATTTTATTTTTATTGAACATTTTTATTTTGCTATATTAATATTTATATAGGCTAATTGTTCTAACTTAGTTAAAGCATTTCAAATAGAGGTAAGAAGTACATGCATACAACTATCCCTCGATTTGCACTAATTTTGTAAGACGTTTTTAACAGTTAGAAGTTTATAAGGAGAAAGAAAAATTACCGAGGCAACAAATCTTTTGTGTATATATAAAATAATTAGTTTATGATATTTTTAAAAATATGTTGAAATTCTTGAAAATATCTTAACGTAGGGTTGGGGAGAATATCGATATTTGTTGTATTATTTTAGCCGTACATCGATTCTTATGAAAATTAAAAATTCTATTCTTTCGGACTTTTCTCAATTCATTGAAACTATTTGCAGTCGAAGCGATTTATAATGTTTTTACATTTCCTCACAAAGATTTACGAAAACCAGGTGCTTGTTTTTTATCTACTTTGTGCTCTTTATTTCTCTGCATATAGCTTCAGCAAAAATATATTTTATAAATTTACGTTAAAACGGCATTAAAGAATCTCTTTCCTTCTGGCGCGGTCGGGTTGCAGCTCATATGTGTTTTGTGTAGGGCATTTAAAAATATACACAGCAAGTTGTAATGATTTTCCTGTAAATCAGTTTAGAACAAAAGTTTCATCCTTTAGAAAAATATCCATGTGGACATTTCTGGCCCCAAATTACGGCATTCGATATCGATCAAAATTTCCATTTAGATTATATTGAGATGTCGATCGATATCGAACACGGTAAGTTTGTTTTTTATTATTTTTTTTTTTTGCTAACAAAGTGTTTTAAAACAAAAGTATATGAAACGAACCAATAACTAGTCCAGTCTCTACTGCGGAGAATACAAAAACGTTTTGAAAAATTGCCAGTTCCTTCAGAAATCACGCTCAAATAGTAGATTTTCCAGTCTTCTTTGGATAGACTTGCATCCATAAAAATCTGATAGTGCTCAACAATAGAAGTCGCTTAGCAGGCGACTAAATCTAATAGAGGTTGCTTTGCATGTCAATATTAGATAAAAACTGGTTCGATGAATCTTTTATGTACTTAGAACAAATAAAAATCAACTTTTTCACATTTTCTGTTTAACTCTTAGGCATTTTCGTAACTTTGTTGGAATAATGATGACCGAAAATATAGGGAAATATCTTTATAATGTTTTTCCGATAATAGAGCTATCAATATTTTTAAATATCGATATCGAAATATGTTTTACAGCTCCCATCGCTATTTTATAGGGATTTGGAATTACACAAACCTATTATAGCCAAAACCCATCGGCAAACTGACTCCATAATTCATTTCTTAGAACGTTAAAATCATTCTACCGTATTCATAAAACCAATTTGTATTTGAAATTTTAAAATCGAGCAACACTGGGGGACAAGTAGGAAATGTAAAATATTTTTGAAAATACATTTCAAACTAAATTTTTATTAATAGAACAGCTAACCAAGATTTGTTTTGAATTTTATGTAGTTCAAGTTTGGATATAAATATCCTCTTGCGCTTTGGAATATTTTCATGACTTTCTGAATTAAAATCACTTGTCGAACTATTAGTCTTTTAAATTTAATTTAATATGTACTTTTTTTAATTTAACTGTGTGATCTAAATATGTGTATGTATAAAATGATTTACATATAACTAATACATACATCCTTGTTTCCATTTCAGATAGTATTCGAGCCTAGAGGAAGTATTAATATCGTTTAAGTAGAGGAATCAGCAATAATTCAATAAGTAATTTGAAAGGCGATTATTTAGTGGTCACTTTGCAAAGTGAAAGAAAAAATTCCACCACTGGTACTTAAGTCCCAACAACAAGACCCAATTATATTTGCACAACAATAAACAAGATTTTAACAAAATGGTGGATTATTACAAAGTTCTAGAAGTACAACGTCAAGCCACAGATGGTGAAATAAAAAAAGCGTAAGTTTTTATTTCTATATAAAGGTTGTTTGTCACTTGACACATTCGTTTTCGTTTTTGTTCGCAATCAAATTAGTTACAGAAAATTGGCTTTAAAATGGCATCCGGATAAGAATCCAGACAACTTAGATGAGGCCAACAAACGTTTTCGTGAATTATCTGAAGCTTATGAAGTGTTATCAGACGGTGAGTTCAATTAAAAATCTTGATATCAAAAAAATTACTATTTATTCCCAGCAGAGGCTTAAATATACAAAAAATAATAATAATAATAATTTCCTAACATAATTCGTACAGATATTAGTTTTTATCAAACCTTATGAAAACAGACTTGGGACTTGAATTCAAATGATTAATTTTGAATTATTTTGTTAAGAAAATTAAGAAATATTAATTACGCTTTAATAACTGAGAATCCCAAACTGTTTGGAAGCGATAATAAATCGTTTAACGTCATATAAATATTTCTTAGAGCATTTTCGTCAAAGAATTGTGTTCTGTGATGAATCTCATTTCTGGTTAAATGCCTGCATCAATAAACGAAACTGGAGCGAACACGAGTTGTCTTCTTCAAGCAGTTAACGAGTCTATTACATCTATAAAAATGTACTGCTGGTTGCTTATTTCTTTCGAAATGTTGAAGGATTCCAAACATCAACCAAACTTGGTCTCAACACCACGGCACAACTTTCCATCCAGCGCGCTTAGCAATCGAATTATTGCGCAATCAATTTAGTAACTACTTTACTTCCAGGATATTCACGTTTTGTGATATTTAACGGCTCCTGATCTCTTTTCATGGGACTGGACTTATTGTCTTTTCTTTATGCCAAGAAACCAGCAAGTCTTGAACATTGCAGGGAATTGACGTCATACGACCAGCTTTATTGGAAAAAGTAGTCAAAAGTTCGGCGTACTGATGACTGAAATCATATTTAAAAAATTAATTCCATGAAGTTAACGGACAGATTACAATAAAATAAATTATTACCAAGTAACTACCAAGTTATCCATTTTGAAAAAATCTAATGTTGTCTGGCTAACGTCGAAGCTGGAATTAGTATATTTTCTTAATTTCTTCTTCACAAAATTATTTGAAAATAAATAATTTGAGTTAACGCCCTCAAGTCTGATTTACAAACTTTATATTAAGCAAATAAAAACCCGTACCAGAGATTGTGTGAAATTAATTATTGTTTTAATATTTTTAATTTTTCTAAATAAACTAAAACAAAACCCCCAATCAACTGAATGTTTTCCCAATTGGGCAGAACGCAAACGAAAAATATACGATGCCCGTTCTAGTTCGCATAAAAGCAGCTACAGCAATTCATCAACTTACAGGTCGACTGGTGGTTATGGTAATTCAAATGGTTATAGTAGTTATCGGTATCGTACAACAGGTGCCAAAGACTACGACGATTATATACCCAGTTATGGTTCATCAAAGCGTGGCAATCGCTATCAAATGTTTACCTTTAGAAATCTCTTCGAAAACACACCATTCCACAAACTCTTTGGTAAAATATAAATTTTAATTTTTGCCAAATCGAAACTTCAAGTGTTTTTGGCTCATTTTCTATTGTTCCTTTAACTGCCAATGAGCTGTTATTATTACTAAAATCCAAAAAGAAATATTCAAAAGTTCGAAATAATAACAAAATCTAAAAAACTGTTTTTAAACAATGGATGCTGGAATGCTGCAAGCAATGCTGTATATGTGTTTTTAGTGCCATGTTGCTTGGCAGCTTGGCTGCTTGGCTGCCTGCCCAGGTGTCTAACTGCTACTGTTTAAAAGCAATTCGCGTTCATAATTTATTTGTTTTTTGTATGGTTGCTATAATATATTTTTTAACAATTCTCTAACTCATTAAAAAACGTTGAAAAGTAACAAAATATTGCCAATAACATTGAAATATTTTTTCAGCGGTTTTTCTTTCCATCTTGTTGCATTAGAAAATGAATGCATTTTTTATCAGCTCATTTTGTACTAACCTAAATTCAAACAGCACGTGCATTTAACTTTTTATATTGTTGCTACTACCTGAAGTCTCTTCGATATGTGTTCCATCGTCAGAATAATTTGTTAATAATATGTTCTTGCTCATTTTATTAATTTTTTCATTTCTTATGCCAAAGCTTTAAATAAAATTACTCTTGAAAAGGAGTATTTTAAAAACACATTATGGAGTCGTAAACTTAAAAATAGGAAACTGTATTTGCTTGCACGTAAAATGAAGACTTTTTGTCAGTGCGTTTTAAAACTTAAATTAATTTTTAATATAAATATTTTAAATTCTATAGACATACATGTACATATATAGGGTATATAGATTCGTAACACTAAAATAAGAAAGCCATGATCGATACTCCAAGGAACAAGCCAAAATAAACATGAATTTGATTTTCATTTTAATCCTGTCTAGTGTTTTTTCAAAATATTAAAAAATTTCAAAGTAATTACTGAGGAGTTTTTAGCTGGTCTCTATACGCATTTTGCAGGAGACCTTTGCACAAAATTTATTAGAATAACTAAAAATAATTTAGAATATTTTGATGCTTTAGAATCAATACGTGAAAAATTAAAAATATAAGTGTCGTGAGTTCTGGTTGTGACTTTGATATTGTTTTAGGCTTCCCATTTATTAATGTGGAAGTTTGAAATAAATGTCTTTAGTTATTCTAAGAAATGTTGAGTAGAGGTTCTCTGATTATCTGCATTAACCCCAGTGAAATGCGCATAGAAACAGCTAAAACCCCTCAACTGATCAATTTGAATTTTTTAATAAGATTTTGGGAAAAAAGAACTAGCACATAATTAAAAATTAAAGAGTTTAAAAAACCCCCAAGACATCAACTAAGTGTCGAACGTTTACTACTAAAACGTCATTAATTATAAAATTCATGTTTAGAGCATATATATATATATATATATATATGTATATATATTATAAATATATATATATGTATATATATATATATATATATATATATATATATATATATATTATAAAATATATATATATATATATATATATATATATGTATATGTATATATATATGTATATATATATATATATATATATATATATATATATTATAATATATATTATAATATATATATATATATATATATATATATATATTATAAAATATATATATATATATATATATATATATATTATAAAATATATATATATATATATATATATATATATATATATATATTATAAAATATATATATATATATATATATATATATATATATATTATAAAATATATATATATATATATATATATATTATAAAATATATATATATATATATATATATATATATATATATATTATAAAATATATATATATATATATATATATATATATATATATATTGTAATATATATTATAATATATATTATAATATATATTATAATATATATTATAATATATATATATATATATATATATATATATATATATGTATATATATATATATATATATATATATATATAAATATATATATATATATATATATATATATATATATTGATAAATCTACTATTTGACATATTGTCATTGTGTTATTATAGTGTGAAATTTATTTGTTGGGTAGTTCAGCAATGTCTATATGCATTTCATAGGCGCTTTTAGCAAATCATCAGTAGACTTTAATAACAGTTTTGAAACGTTTCTTATGAAAAGAATAAAGAGGTAATTTGAGAAATTATATAGGAAACTTACAAATGATTTTAAAATAATAAGTGTAGTGGGCTATGAAACTTATACAAACCAAAAGCCAACATAACTTGTATTCAATATGACTCTGTTGTATTTTTCTACACCTCTATACAATTAGAAATCCTTTGGATAACAATAAAAGTATTTATAAGACAAAATGAAAAATTAAATCTAAATTTAACTGTTAATAAATCTACTATTTGACATATTGTCATTGTACTATTATAATATGAAATTTATTTAAATTCTCAAATGGTTAAAGTAATACTAGTTGTTAATAAAATTTAAAAAGAAAAATCTAATGCCGAATACCTCTTTTGACCCCATTATTTAAGCTAAATTACTTTTGTTTGCATCTACTACTAAATTCGATTTGCAATATAACTCACCAGATTCTCGACTAAAAAAGTTTGTGGAAATATTAGAATTTACAATCCATTACTTAAACATTTTCAGGTGTTTTAAACATACCATGTATTTTTTCTATATCGCGAGACAGGTAGTTAAACTAAGACATTTAATAGATATCTGTACACGAGACTACGATGCCTTGGATCCCGAGTTCAACTCCGCACCCAGTCATGAATATGGTGTCAAGGTTTTCCGATCTACATTATTGCAGAATTGTGTTAATTCTTGTCGGCTTATCTCATTGACGAAAGCATAGCACTGGTCACTGAATATTCCCGAAAGCGATTGACACCATCATGTACATAATACAGCCCTAACCTTCGTCGGTACCTGTAGGAAAACTTCGGCGTCCAAGTAAAAGTAGTTACAACAAAATTCCCTATCTTCGAATCTGTCTTCATCTTTCACTTTGAAATCTATTCTAGTTCTGTCACAATGCACAGCATATGTAGGGTACATTCACTGAGTGTTAGTCGAAGGTAAAAAATTTCGAGCTTAGAAATCTAAGGCAGAGCATATTCAGCAACATGGGGTATGACAATTTTGAAATTTTACTTGCTGAAATATCAGTAAGTGAAAATGTGGCAATTGTTGTAATGAACTCCATTTTGGCCGTAAACGCTATAAGAATATGGAAAATGCACTACTCAAATGATGAAAATAATTAGGCCCATAAGTCGTTAGGATAAATTAATCACGCTATCGCAAGATCTAAATTTTGGTCCATTGTTAATTATATAAATAACCTTGACATGTTGCTTCTACAGGACGATGCCGCGCATTTTACAGACACTAAAATCATGAATTTATTACAAACCAAATTTTCCGTGCGCATAATATTACGAAATTAACGTGTTAATTTGCCGCAGAAGTTATGGTACTTAACACCACTAGATCAAGGCATTTCAGTACCAGTTAGCCTCCTCCTGATTCGCTGCTACAACTCTTAGCAATCCGTCAAAAAATACAACTATCTGATTTTTTTAAATGACTTAAAAGAAAGCCGAATAATAATTAGTTAAAAAGTAAAAATCATTGGTATTATTCTCGTGCGTTTAACTTATAACGCTTATGTAGTTAAGTGATTTTTAATAGTTTTTAAAAGTTTTATTCAAATTTAACCGTGAAAAATTTTCGGCGGTTGAGTTCTGAAAGGCTAAATTCGCTTTGAAAGACCTGATTTCTCCGTAGTCTAATTCGTCTTGCACCCGATTGCTTTTTCTGTAAATATTATATTTGCTGTTTGAATATACATATTATCTCTAATTGTGAATTGGAAAGATAAAACTTTTCATATTTTTAATTTGTTCAAGATGAAGCCGGCAAATCGCCGCTGGAATTGAGTTGAATCCTCTTTTCTGCAAAGGACTCATAAATATGTCCAATATAAATATTCTTGGTGACGTTATACCTAAAAGTGCTTAAAGTATCTTATGTATTGACCTAATAACTGTAAAATTATCTATACCATGTGCCTATAAAGATATGTACAGACGCTTGTCAGAGTGCTAGTCCTAATAAAATACAAATAATTACAAAAAACATCATTTTTAGTTCTGCAAAAAAACATCGTTTCTTTTATATGCTCCATTCTTTATTTATTTTATTTTATTATTTTATTTATTATTTATAATTTTTTTTTTTTTTTGCTTATAATATTGGCATCTGCGTGCTAACATATTTCGAGAAGTTGCATAGGCCGCTTAAGCTCTCGAAGAAAAGTAGCTAATTACACTGCTTAGCAGCCAAATCCTCCTTTGAATAAAACTATGTGGACTATATGGATTTTGATGCGCTATATATATTCTTATGGGCGTGGCAATGCCCCTAAACTAGGTAGGTACGTAGACATATTTCACTCTAACTCGAGAACGAGTCATCCGATTTTAAAAGTATAAATCCAGAAGACGTGTAACAAAATTGTTTTTATTTCATTCAGATATTAATCAATAAAAAATTTTTTTTCGTGCAAAATTTGCAATTTTTTTCACTTTAATAATGGAATTTAAAAAACTTAAAGCAAATATTCAACACTTTGCACTTTTGTCTAATAGCTAGAGGTCTTAGAAATAAAACAATCTGTAAGCCATAAAAATCGGTTAAAAAATGTAAATTTCATTTTCAATTTACCGCAGGTACCCAGTATTGTAATGCAACCAACATTACATATGGATTACGATAGCATTTCGTTAGGTGAGCAGCTAAAGGAACTAAAGTACAAGGGTGTTTTGCATGGTTCCTGGAATTAAAAATTATAATATAGTATTTTTCATTAACCTGTAATTCTAAATCGAGAACATTAGGGAGATTCTATTATAATAAAACTTAATTCCGAATCAAACTGATCTAAATAACTTAATTCGTGAATAAGTGCTCTCAAAAAACAAGACTGAGCTTCTTGCATCAAAATTAAAACAATATGATCATGCCCTTCTGAGATTTTAACTAAGTCTATATAAATATTAATATAGCAAAAATAAAATGTTCATTAAAATAAAAAAATCTAAAACAATGTAATTTGGTGCAAAAGGACGTGAAAGTCTCGTACTTTCGAAATAGAGAACAATTTTGTTACAAATCTTCTGGTATTTGACTTTTTAAAATCGGACGAGTCGTTCCCGAGTTAGGGTGAAATATGTCTACGTACCTGGCAAATTTAGGGGCAAAAAATTGCCACGCCCATAAAAAGGTCTCGACCTGATGGAAAAAAACTGAAAACGGATTCGAGTTTAGCGTATCAAAATCCATATAGTGCACATAGTTTTATGTAAAGGAGAGACAAAGAATTATTTTTTGTAGACCAGTGTTATACGCATAAAAGCAAAAAACATTGATTAGGACTGACTTAATCTCAAACCTAAAAACTTGCTTTGAGGCTGATCTACTTTGCTTACCAACTGCATGTTATATCTTGTTTAAAAGATATAACCCGTTGTAAAAATCTGGTTTGTAATGAAGAGTTGCTCTCATTAACAGCAATAAAACTGCCAGATAAAAATGTATCGTTAATGATTATCCTGCAGCCTTGCGTTATTTACATTAAAATTAACTTTTCATTCAATTGATTGATTTCTATAACAAATGAACTTGTGATTCATAATGTGTACGATAATCCTTAAAAAGACAATAATTTGTGGAACGTACCTATTATTTTGCAGAGAAAAAGCGTCGAGTTTATGATCAGTATGGCAAAGAGGGTTTATTGGGTGACCGTGGTCACCACCGTTCATCAGGCCACCATTCACATGATTTCGATGATTTCGACATAATGGGTGGTTTTCCATTTGTGTTCCGGCCGCCAGAAGAAGTTTTTCGTGATTTTTTCGGGGGAAATTCTCCTTTTGCTGATTTATTTAGAGGTACGTAAATGTGTTAAAAATATAATTGTTAGTGCATTAATTTGATGAAATTATTTTTATAGATGCCCATTACAGTTCGCAGCAAGGAAGCCGGCGTAACAATGGCTCCTCCGGTAGTCGCAGCCACCATGGAGCCAATTCAAAAATGGCTTCACCCTTTGCTTCTCCTATGCTCAACTATTCAATGATGGACTTTTTAATGCCCAGCAATGGTTTTACCTCATTTTCATCGTATTCTACGATGTCAAATGGCAGCGGTCGCAGCACTAACGGTGTCGGCTTAAATGGAGCTGTTAAACGTACTTCAACATCGACAACATTTGTCAACGGCAAAAAGTTTATGAAAAAGACGTTAGTATATTGCAATCGAAGCAGTCCTATTACTTATAAATCACATTTATAATTTATATTTATTTTAGGGTCTATGAAAATGGCAAAGAAACTGTTTTTTCATATGAAAATGATGTCCTGAAATCAAAGACTGTGAATGGAGTTCACCAAAAGCTCTCTTCAATTACCAATTAAAATTAATAAAGTAAATCAAATAAAACTTTAAAAGAAGTCATTTTTATAGATATAAACTCAAGACCAATATGTTCTTCACACGTTGCAGTAAAATAAAAAGAATTAAAAAAGAAATTAAACAAATAATGCTGCAACTTAACTTCTCAATTAATCACACAAAATCATTAGTTTCTTTTTTGAATTCTTATGATTTTCGCTTATACATTAAATTAAAAAAGTTATTTTAGTATTTAGTTTAAATTTACACAAAATTTGTGAAATACAACAAAGAGATTTGGAAAAAAATCAAATATGTTTGTAATTTGTAGCGTTAAAAAATCTCTTATATACAAACCTAATTCAATAAAATATTATTAAATATAACATTATACTGCTTGCTTGTTGCTATTTTGGTGAATGAGTAGCTCAAGATTAATAAGAATTAAATTGTATCATAACAATACAACAATTAGTAAAGGAAGAAGAACCAATACAATTACATAGTTTGGAGTTTGTCTACCATATTATAGATGTATGTATATTAAAACGAATTGTCATAATAATTTTGGGGTTTCCTTTCATGAAAATTTCTTTGCTTAAATATGTTTAAGTTTAGTTTATAAAAATTACAAATGTAAGATGTTCTCTAGTTTATATATTATAATTTGTTTGCTTAAATAATTTACAATACACATACATAAAACTTAACTTAAAATAGCATTAAAATAATATATAAATCCACAAAACAAAATACAAAAATAACCCATTCAAAATGAATGAGTTTAAGAAATGCCAATTAATTAAATACATAATGAAAAGAACTGTAAAAGGAATTAATTATAAATAAATTATTAATAAATGAACTACAAACATTAATTTTACTGACAAATTAATTTATTCAATTCATAAGAACAAATGACAGTTTAATGAAAAAAAATTAATAATTAAAAGAAAAGCTCTTGAATATTATTATATTTTGTCGAAAACCATCCATCGTAGTGAATGTGAATTTTTTTGTGATAAATAATTTTCTTTGTTTAAAGCGGCTGCACAATTTGCATTTCCAATTTCATACTGCAATCGACTTTGGCGTAAATTAAAAATAAAAACTAAATCATAGAAGGGTAACAAAATTTAGGAAAGTCTTGTTAGTGGAGAATTGAAGACCCAATACATTTACATATGATATATAAAATTAACCCAAATATCTAGAATCGCAAAATAAGTTCTAAGCTGATATTTGTAAAAAAAAATTACTGATAATCAAATTTCATAGATCAAAAATCATAGATTCTTAAATTAATACACAAACTTAAACAAAAATATTATTTATGTAATGAAATATCGCAAAATGTGTAAGTATTTTTAATTATGAAAGTTTTCGTGACACACATCCATATATAAATTATTACTACCAAATGTATACTCTGCGCTTATAAAGACCCATAAGAGAAAGATATGAGCTACATATTTACGCCAAATTCATTAGTACGATAATCCTTAAGAAGACAATATTTTGTGGAACGTACAAAAAGCGTCGAGTTTATGATCAGTATGACAAAGAGGGATCGCTTTACTTGCGTTATATAATTATTTATTTATTTAATCTATAAGAAGTTAAATCCAAGATTAAATTTCAATTAAAGAGCACTAGCTACATAGGCCATTAGCTTAGGTTGAATATATACATATATGTATATGAGTTTGTATGCACATATGTATGTATGTATAAAATGTGGTGTAGTTACAGTGTGGAAATTGGATATTAAACTTTCAGTTTAGTATGTTTAATAAAGTTGTAGATTTTATTAATGTTGTGTGATGATGGATCCTTGAGAAGGAGTAGGGGAGGGATGTTCCCAAAAGAATTTCGTCTTTGGCTGGAGAATATTGGGCATTCCGTAAGAACATGCTTGATAGTGATATTGCTGTTGCATTGGTTACAAGCTGGAGCTTGAGATGAGTTTTTTAGAAGCCATTCGTGTGAGAAGATTGTATGGCCTAGGCGAATTCGAGGAAAAAGTTCTTATTTTATATTTTTCTATGTAAATGGGGTACCTCGGCTGTTTAAGGTGTGGGTTTATGTTGAAGTAATGATAATGAGAGAGTGGTTTCTGGAGTATCTCCCTGACGTGTCTGTCTATGTGTTGGCGAATGTCGTTTTTTCCAATGTGGGGTCTATAACTACAGGACCATAAGATGCATACTTGGCAGCGATGTCAGCTTTATAATTTCCGGTGATCCCGGCGTGACTTGGAACCCAACATATTTTTATTATGTCCGTATTAGCAATTAAGGCGTCTCTTATTTTATGGATTTAATTTAATTTTATTACTAATGGATTTAGTTATTGAGAGGCTGTCGGTAAAAGTCACGGTTTTCTTTTTATCTGCTAGTATTGCTTGATAAATGGCGCATAATTCAGCTGAAAAGACCGACGAGTTTTCAAAAAGAGTGCCCAAATTGAGGTAATTTCCATCTTGTTCTTTGATATAGTTCCGTCTGTGTAGATGTTGGTCCTTAGGCGGGATTTCTGCTCTGATAGCAATTTAATAAATAAATTCTTAGAGATGCGATTCTTATTGTAGTTTGCTAGTGATAAGTCCACGCAGATAATCTTTAATGCCCATAGGGTTTTAATTATGTGTTTTTTCGTTGTGATGAGAGGTACAGACAACTCTATGCATAGAGATAGGGACATAGCTATTGCGGATCTGATGCGCTTGGGTTTTTTGCGGTAATAGTAAACGAGATGTCTTTGTCGAGAACTGAGTTTGTGCTGCTGAGGAGTTTCTGCAAGATTCTGCATTTTATTTCATGTATTCTGTCGGCTATAGAAGGGAGATTTGCTTCGCATAGAATATTGTCAATGGGAGTTTTTCTAAATGCATAGATGAAGGCTCTGGCAGCTTCATGATAAGCAGATTTAATAATATTAATGTTGGTTTGGCAACTATGACCGCATATAAATGGGCCATAATCAATTTTGTTTAATATTTGGTGGGGTAAGTTAATGTATTAATATGGACGAAGCTTTTTGCTGATAGATATCGTATTATGTTTGAACGGCATGTTATTGATTTTTTGAGGGTTAATATGTGTTCTCGCCAGTTGTATCTTCCAGAAAAAAGTCAATCCCAAGATCTGTAACTTGTCGATAAATTGTGAATCCATCTATTTAAATAAATTTGATGTCCGAGTCACAGTTGTGTTTCCTGCAAATGTGGAGTTTTTTGTTTTGTCTGTGGAAATTCTTGCACCAGAGTATTCAGTCCATTTTTTGATGTCTTGGAGAATTTTCTTTAGAATGTTGTTGGATTCTCAGTTATCATTTATTTACATAGAATATATAGGTCATCAGCGTACAAAAAAATATCTATGTGGCGGTTTCTTTCATTATTTTGCTGATTTCATTAAAAGCGATTTGGAACTGATAGTGGCGATCCTTGTGGGATACCATTTGCTAAACAAAACGTTTCTGACATTCGGCCATTAATTCTTACCTGAAATCGTCTGTTGGATAAAAACGATATGATAAAATTGGAGATTCTATGTCCAATACACCATGATGTTAGGGAGCGTAAAATCACGTGGGATCCATAGTGCATCATCACATCCCTTATGTTTTTTTTTTTTGAAGGCTACTTGTTTCTTAGAACCATGAAAGTCTGGTAGCTATGATTCGTTCCTTGATCTTGAAGAGGCATGGGAGTAACGCTGGCTGAAGCTGAGTTGCTGATAACTTCCAGGAGTGTGGGATAACGCCGCTTTCAAATATTGTGTTACAAAGGTCAAGTAAATATTCACTGCTATTTCACGGTAAGGCTTTAACCATTTGGTAGGATATGTAGTCATGTCCTGGTGTTATGCCCTTCACTTTATTTAGGCAGTGGGTGAGTTCTTGTAGAGTGATAGGGACTTTAAGCTGCTGTGCTTTTCTATCTCCAGTTTGTTAATGGACAAGTTTAGTGAGAGTTTTGACGTATTGAATAGTGGTGGGAAATTTAAATCAGATGAGTAATCTGCCCAAACTTTGCCAAAATGATTTGAGATTTTAATAGAGTCGATTAAAGTTTCGTCTGGAGTGTCTATTGCTTTTATAGTGATAGAGGAACCTTTACCAGTGATCCTATTTATTTTAGACAATATAGTTAACGTTGTAGTGTTTCTATTTATTGTTTTCGTGTATTTTTCAAAACTAGAGCATATAGCAATTTATGGATTTAATGAGAACTCCAACTCCTTGTTTTGAAGTTGTATTATGTGGTGAGTTAATGTAGCACCTAGTGAAATTTCTTGGCGGAATCGGGTTGGAGCTGTAGGGACAGTGTGTTTCCTGTAGTGATATAAAACCTGGATCCATTTCCCCTATTAGTAATTGGAGGTTTAGGTAGTTGTTGTAAAGGCCGTTGATGTTCCACTATAGCAGAACGAAGTCCATTTTGTAGCGTGCAAATATGAATATACTTGTGTAAGTTATTTATGTAGGAAATGGAGTTTTGGGAATGAAGAGCTGTTGTATTTAGTACTGCAACTAGCTTAAAGAGGATTCCGTCGTGTCTTCTTCGAGATCTACCTCGTCGAGGGATGGAATGAAATAGTTATTTATGGAAATTAGATTGAGTTATGTGTGATTTAGGTGAAGTAAAGTTTTTGTTGTCTTGTTGTTGTTGGTTCTTGTTGTTTGTATTTATTATTGTCAGTTACTTTGGTAGTATTGTGAGCGTTTTCTACATTTGATCTGGTTGCTATTGCATTTGATTGTTCTGGGGTTGTATGAGAAGTGTTATTAAGTAATTTTGTTGATGGAGTTGGTTGTTCATTAAAAATATTATTTGATTCTGTGTTGTTATTTGGGATTTTGTTTGTTTCTACTACGTGCCTTGTGGCCGGTTTGGAGACTTTGGATGAGTATGTGCTATGTATGGGAGATGTTTGTATTGGATTATCTTCTCTATACTTTCGGCGCGCTTCACCTATACTAAAGTAGTTTTTGGTTTTTATTTGAAGTATCTCTTTCATCTGGATATAACTGGGCAATTGTTGTCTGAGAAGAATGTCGTCCTGAGCAATTTGTGCAAAGAGTCCGGGTGCAAACTTCTCACAATGTAATATAATGAGAGATGAAATATGTAATATAAAGGTATTGTTCACACTTTCAAGATCTTCTATTCATTTCTTTAAGATGTGAGCAGGTGTAAAATGGCCATTATAAGTGTTAGATAAAAGATATTTCTTAATTTTTATTTATTCATCAGAAAATATGTTATATCTTGTATTCTTATTTTGCTAAAATTAATATTAACCGACGGTATGTCATCATCTTTGAAATAAAACTTAAAACCGTTACGATCCCTGAGCAACATTATGTGATTTATTTTCATGAAAATGAATGGAATAGAAATCGATACATTATCCTAGAAATACAACTAGGACGAGCAACAAAATTCGGCCGATACGAAGAATTCGTTAGTAAAAATTCGTTGTGTACGTTCGTCGTAAGAAATAAAATAACGACGAAAAAGTAATACCTTAATTCATAAAGTGTGGCCATGTAAAAAAATTATTATTAAAAATAATAAGGCTCTACTGTATTTACTTTTATTTTCCATAAAATTTTTAATATGTTGAATGCCAAAGTAACGAATGAATTTCTCTACGTTTGTTTGATGAGCAAATTATGTAGCAAAATGTTTGCTTTTCATTTATTATAATTTTCGTAGTTCTATCGTTCGGCTATAGGTCATGTTTTAAAAAAAATCCATAAACATTAAATATTTGTATTATTTAATCTTATCTTCCCAATAAAATTACAAATAATTACAATGCACAACCAACAATAAATTTTATAGTTAACAAAAATCTTGTATATTTGGACGTTTAAAAACATTTTAAAACTGAAAAGACATGGCCAAGTAGTAATCAATATTCGTCGTTCGCAGGCGTAAGAAATAGAAATAAATCTATTTCATACTTCCCAGCAATTGACGAATTTCGGTGTAGGCATGATTCGGCGCCTGTTGCTTTATCGCATTTTTGTGAACTTCAAAAACTTTCGACGACGAAATCGGTTTCCCTCATATACCTGTATGGGGAGATTTTCAGAGAAACATTTTTTAGAATCTCTCTTTCGCTTGCAGGAAGAGAGGTGGCAGATACAATTTGGTTTTATTTTCCAACAACAAATAAAACAAATATTTTATTTCAGTTATTTATTTATTATTTTGACACAATAATTTGGATGTACTACATTCATTGATTTTGTAATTAGTTAGGGAAATATTTATTTGATTGAAGCATATACTCCAAAATCTGGCGATGGATTCTACATGCATATTAATCATTGTAAAGGATTTTGCAAATTGTACATAGAGTATAAACAAACAAACAATAAAATCATAATAATAATTTCCAGTGTACAATTTCCATGACTAGGAAAATTGTGCAAAACTACATTTATAAACGATAGATTGCATGGCATGAATATCAATACTTTAATCATTAATATCTACTTACGAAATAAAATCTATATTTAGAAGCGATGGATAATGAAAGCTTAAAACAGTTCCGAACTCCAGTATACTAATCTGTCCATGCATTCCTCCGCTTTTTTATATTTATTTTTTGTTATGATTTGTATTAATTTCATCTAGCAAATTCGAAGACAAGATGATGCTACACTTTGCAATTGTGACTACCTTTTTGATATTATTAAACATAAATTTTTTAAACATAAAATAACTAAATGAAGAGTAATTATAAAAAATTGAGTTTAAAATCGTGGTGTATATTTTTGTATTTTAGTATATTAACAATTATTGCTATATATATTATTCAAAAAATTAATTTATATTTAAAAAAAAGTCTCCACTACAACGCAATGAGTAAGTCAGAGTTTTTTATTTTTTCTATTAGTAAATTGTATGAGTCTAATGAACTTCTGTGCGATTTTCACTTAAATTAAACTATTTTATGTATAATATATAAAGAAAGATATTAAAACTAAAAATAAAAAATAAGTTAATATTTTTGAGGTTAAAATAATTTTAATAAATACAATAACAACAAAATAATTAAAAAAAACTATATATTGTCATTAAATTTATCAATTATTTTAAAAGAGGATAGGTTTTAATCAAAACAGGAAACAAACATAAACAGTTTGTTACCAAAGTAGTTATAATGGTTAGAGATATGGAGGTAGCAACAATTGCAGCATTAGCAGTATCTTGTGTAAAGCCTCAATATTGCATTTTGCATATATGTAGAGAGGCCATCGTCACCTGTTATGTCCATGACCGGCTGCATGAGCCTTTGCTTGTTTTTGATTTGTTTGCATGGATTGTGAACCACTGGAATGACTAGACGTATTGGCTCCACCTCCAGTCGATGAAGAAGATGCCGCCGAAGGAATGTGGTTATGTTGAAACCGCTCCCGGTCGCGTTCTGACTGGTGCTGGTTGTGATGATGATGATGATGACGACGGCCGCCACGGAAATGATGACGTCTACCGCCATGATAATTATTACTTGTATCATCGCGTTGCGTCTGCTGCACAACAGGTGCAGAAGAAGCTTTACAATTTCCATCCTAATAAATTTTAAAATTTACAATTAAAGGATAAAATATTAGCTTTACATTATCTTAAAATGTGATGAAAGAACAATTTATCTTGAAAGCATTCCAAATTCGTTAAACTTAGAAGTTTTGAATATAGGCTTTTCCCTATTTAATTTTTAGTAGTAATATTTGAATTTCTACAGTCTTGAAAATGTTATTGGCATTAAAAAGGTAATATTTCCTTCCCATAGGATTAAATATTATTTTCTTTAGTAATAGCACATATATGGATGTGCAAATTTTATAAATATTGAGCATATTAAAAAAATCTCACAAACATCGAGAATGAACGAATGAGTATGAACGTACCAAATTTTTTTACATGTAGTAATTAGTTCGTTTACACTTTTGGCAATCCATCCATAAGAAAAGAAACAAACTAGACTTATCTACATAAATTGTTTTATCTGATATTGCAAACATACCTTCTGCAGTTGGTGTTCAGTTAACGATCCAGTTTCTGGAGTGGCTGAGCCACTGCTACTACCACCACTAAATTCAGTTAAATTATCCGGAGTTTCGGAAGATGCAGTTTCTTCTTGATGCTTACGTTGTAGACGACGACGTATTTCCGCTTCCGTTTCTATAGAAAGAACTGCCCCCACTTCAGCTTCAGAATCTATTATAGCACCACGGCTTTTTTGATGCAGAAATAATGTTGACATTCGTTGTTGTAACTCCCTTAGTTCAGGTGTTGGCTGAAAATCGGGCGCATTTTGCAAATCAGCAGGTGGCATAGCACAACGTAAACTGTCCGTTTCATCCTTTATATTCTCCCGACAAACAGGACAATGTGCTTGAAATGGTTTAGCTGTTTTCTGCTGCCATGCTGGCAATTTATTATATTCATCTTGGTAATTGCGACGCATCGCATTCAAATGACGTGCCAAACAATAACTATGCAAATAGTGGAAGCATTCAGTTCTCGTAAATTCGTCTCCATCGCAAAAACCATACAAACAGACTACACACTGACCGCTAGGTAAATTACTACCTGTCAAATGTTCACGCACAACTTCAATCAAATCAAATACCACCGGAAATCCGATAGACTCATCCAGCTTGATTTCAATTGCAGACTTTATTTCTCCTAAGCGCGTATCATCCAAGCCACGTGGACGAACTAGTTTATACTCCGGACTGACCTCAGGATATCCTGGTGTAGGAATTACCTGGAGAGTAACACACACATACTGTTGGTCTGTGTCTTCTTCGACCACAGGAAACACAGTTGTTTCAATAAGTTTCGGAATACTGAAAAATTTGGTGTAATAATTGTACATTTATGTTACACTGAATATAGAATATTTTATACCCATCTGAATTTCTTTCAATCTTAACATCATCCATTAGAATTGCTTCTAAGGACTCTACTTCGTCTAATAATCTGCATAGAAAAGATTTTTCATTAAGACCAATTACATTTGTTCGTACTAAGCTTCTTTTACTTACGCATCCATTATTGTTTCTTTATTTAATATATTTTTGAATTTCTTTGATATTTAATGATTTTTCCTTCCCTTTTTGTAGTTGCATCAAAAAATCGATTTTAAGCACTCCTAGTTTTTTTATTTATGAAGTTTCTTGCAGCAAGCAACGAATATAACAACAACAATCAGCTCCTTTTTACTTTTGACAGATAACCAAATGCATTCCTTTCTTTGTAGAGCTGCCAGTTCACACTAAATATTTAAAATTTATTACATGCCCGGTGGCCTTGCTGAGGCAACATATACATACTATATTACAACAACCAAGAAATCGTTGTTTGTGTAAAGACCACTTCAAATATTATAACAAGACATACTGAAATGCTATACACGTGCACAAATGCGAACAACGCTCCCATATTCATACCTAACGAGGACTCTTGTACACAAAAGCATGACAGAAAAATTTACCCAAACAATGGTTAAGCATACAATAGTCATGTAGCTTAGCGATGCCATCCTATGTAAAATTTCTACATGATACAATGTATATATCTAAATATATATATATATATATATATATATATATATATAATGCTTGCTTACGTATTTAATCCCAAATGTGTGCACATGGTATATAGTCTGCCTCTTAACAATAGTTTTTGTATATGCGATTGAAACACGTACACAACCATGTATCATGGTACACAGCACAACATTAATACTTACAGCACTGCCAGATGCAGTCGAATCAAACGATCACTGCACTACCGACATTTTCGCAATACCACGCTGCTGTTAACAGTGTATGTGCATTTAAATTATTGCGCCGACATGCAGCCTGTTTGTACCTTAATTGCATCTAAGAAAATTTCACATTATAAAATATTGTTTTTGTTTTAAATATTATAGTCCGATGGAATGGTATCTTGCCATATCAAGGAAAAGTCAAAAACAGCCTACGATATTTACTTCTTTACAGTTCTTTTTAAATTCCTTAATTCTATACCTTCGTCATTCTCTCAGGCCTTGAAAGTGGTCCTCTCTAATCTTGTCCTTACTAGCCTTCACTAATAAACTAATTTAGAGAGGCATATGCAATTATTTGGAAAGGCCTCTTTTTAACATTATAAAGATGGATTAAAATTAATAGACTAGCTTACTAAGCACGCAATTTCTAAGATGAACATGATTGGTTAGGCTCAAAGCAAAGATTATGTATATAGTGTATAATCTTTTCTCAAAGTTAAATCCTCGAATTTGAAATTAACTGCCCTTTTCACATTGTGTAGGTTGAAAATATTATGAACCTAATTGCTTTCAAAATTGTGAACGTATTTGTTGTAAGATATGAATTAAAACTAATATTGAATTCAATTGCGCAAGATTATAAGTTTCAATGTTTTCACGTTTGTATAGACGATGTAATAGAAAGTGAAAGGACAACACATAATTTGGAATGCGAATAATTTTAAGACAAGTGAGGAGCTGAAAAATAATTTTTGTTCGCCGCCATTTATTTAGGACTTACAAATCACTTATTTTAAAATGAATTTTTGTATAAGAAAAAAGTTTTATAAAATCTGGTGTTTTATTATTTTCTTTACAAAAGTCTTGAAAATTAGACAAATTAGTATTACATACTCCATTTGGCAACGCTGAGTGTAGCAATACTTGGAGTTCGTGTATTTACGTGGCAATAAAAGTACTCGTTCATATACAATCGACAAATTCCGGTTTAGCTCTTAGAGATGAACTATATATTTGTACCTGTGATTTCAGTCACTAGTATTGAAAAATTAGGAATTATAGTTGTCACTGAACTTGTGAAGTAACTGTAGTTCTTGCAAAGTTTTAATTTTGGTTTTTTGTTATATATACACAATTATGATATTTCACTAGTTGTTAGGTAATACGGTTTTTTCTATGCAGTAACGAATAATATTACTTTTTCCCCCAGTGAAATGCGCAGAGGAACTAGCTAAATCCCCTCAATTGATCACTTTGAATATTTTCGTTATATTTTTTGGGGAAAAAAGAAACAGCACATAATTAAAATTGCAGAATATTACTTTTTCTTTTGTTCTCTTCTTCCGTGGCTAGAAAAAATTTTATTTTGTTTTGTTTACATTTCTTACATAGAAATTAAAGGGTGATCATTTAAATATATTGTATTCTCTCTTTCTCAAACTCCGTACAAATTAACAAACAAAATGTTTAGGTTTGATTGAGAGTAGGAAAACCACAAGGTTCTTATTGTTGAGTTGTGTACCTAGTAAATGCAGACAGGCATGTATGTGTGTACCCTGCAAAGGAACTGACAAAACGTGTATTATTAGTTTGAGATAGTAGACACTTTTTGACCTAAGAATATATTATAAGACTGTCAGTATTAGCAGTAACTGTACTGATGTTTATTCTATGTTTCAATAGAATACCTATAATACGTAACAGTTCTAGCATATACCTACGTTTATAGTAAAGTTCTGTATTTAAAACTGATATATGTATTATCAAAATCTGGATAATCATTGCAATATGAAGATGAAGTAGTTTTTTGCGAATACATATTCCTATGCCTTTGATCTGTTTTATCTTGTTTTTAATTTATTCCTAATCATACATATATATATATATATATATATATATATATATATATATGTACATCTTAACGCATCTCTCACTGTCCGTTCCTGTACACGGTATATTGTAAACTATATTAGACATATATGGCTTCCTATCTTTTGTGTTACTAAATACATATCCTGCAGTTCCATTTCCTTTGTATACCATTTTATACTTGGTTCTTGCGTATAATTTACTCTTTAACCCTTTACGGCTCCATCTACAAAAATGTGTAGGTAAATTTGAGACGTTTATTTTGTTAACTGTTAAATTTTGACTAAATATAATCATTTTATAAGCACAAACATCGTACGGAATAGTAAAAATACAATTTTGTGATTCTTAAGCTCTAATTATTACATGCTGAAAGTTTCATTAAAATCTTGCAACCGCGAAATTGCTTGGGAAAGGGACGGAAAGGGTTATAATCTCTTTGATATAGATGCTACTTATAGCCTTTTCACACTTGGTCACATCTTAGAGGAACGAGTGCAAGATGTAGCAAATGCGTTCACATTGAAAACAGCTAAGATCACAACTATCAAAAGTATGAAAAAAGATGCGCAACATACATTTTTCATGAAATATATAACAAAAGAATTTCAATGAAACATTATAACTGGCTGAGGTACTGCCTTACAAGCGCAAAATCAATTCTTAACGGTGTTTGTGAAAATTATAGAAATCGTTGCAGCAGAAGAAGAATATGAGGATTGTTATATAGCTCTGTTGATTTACTTTTCTATCACTTTCCATCAACTAGAGAATAAGAGGGAATTTTGTGAAATATCTCTCGAAAATAACAAAAAGTAAATGAACACTTTTCCATCCAAATTTATCAACTTAAAATAGTGATGTGTTATGTAGGTATACGCGAGTACTAAGTATTTACTCCAATATTCGAGAAAACTTTTTAAATTTGTAAGAAAATAATGTGATTTTAAGTATGTATTTGTTTCTTTCCAATGAAATTAATAAATAATAGTTTTTTACATGTAGCAGTCGTACAAGAACACAGTAAAAAATAAAAACTTATTTACACAAACTTACTAGAACTATCAAAACGTATAATTTTCATTATAAAAAAAGTACACACACACAATATTCATAGAAGAGTTTCTCTCGACCTTAACGGATTATCTTGTCTTGTTTCGATTTCACTATGATTTTGTGTCAAATCGCGGTGCCTCTATTCCAATGTGAGATCTCGTCGCATCAACAAAACGTTTGTTATTCTCTAAAACGCAGAATAAATCAAAATATCTATCCTTATTGTATGTACTTTTGTTAGATTTGGATAATATCATGCCAATCGTTATGGCAATTTGTTCTTAATGTGGAGACTTCTCACAAATTGCAGAAGCCAGGCACTGTGTAGAGCCAAGCATAATTTTGACCGAGCTTACAGTAAATAAAATATTTGATTTTTAAAAAATCATTTATTTCATATGCAAACGCATATCTTAAATAATTCGATTATTATGTGAACTGTCGAGTATCTAGGTACTTATATGTTTACATCACCTCCATCCGCTGTTAATATTTACGCACCTCCATCTCCCTGATGTACTAGGTGTTTTACTACTTAATTCACTTCATACGTGATATTTGATTACTGCTGATCCTAAGCTTAACAAAAATAGTTATAAACATATTTAATAGCTTTAAATATTTGCAATTACTTAACATTTCTCAAATTTTGCAAACTAATTTAATTTTTAGCTTCTTTTAGAAAACTTTATTTCTAAACGTAAACACAAAACAGCTGATGAAAGTAAAAATTTTACTATAAAGAATTTTCAAAATTTTCCAGTCTCTCAATCTTTTGCTCTCTTTTGTGGCTCTTTCGTTGAAAGTTTTTAGAGTTAATGAACACTTTTCTATCAACAATTATTAACAATTTTCAGTAAATGAACAGAGTTTAGCCTGTTCCTCGAAAGATGTGGCTGTTTGTAAGTCGCACTATAATTTTTTATGAATAATTGCTTGTACATAATTATATATGTATGTATGTAATTATGTATGTATTATTTTAGAAACGCTATGGATAATTTTGGGGAAAATATACTTCAAATAATAGTGAAGAGTTTTTTAAAAAATTGGAAGTAATGATGAAATATTATCGAGTATAGTTGTCATATTTTTAGTGATGACACAAACATTATCGAAAGATATTGAATGAAACAAAATGAGATGGGAACATTTGGTAAAGATGTAGCAAGGTATAATTTTTTTACAATGTATTTTCCCTATGGGAATATGTTAAAATTTTCTCAAATTGATGATAGATGGTATATGTGACTGTGTGAAAAGGCTACTTACGTTATTATTATTGTCTTATTATTACTTCTATTATGATTATTATATTGTCTTATTAATTACAATATAGATTATAATGAAAAGATTTTTGTTCAATACACCTACAATCTTCTCTAGATATCTTATCGAATTGAATATCAGTTATTGACAATATTCTCTCTATGATGCTCTTAACATTAATGCATTTGCGTATATGAGAATGATAATTTTCACTTTAATAGGCAACACTGCTGCTGGTTGTTGTCTATGCTGCTTTTGTGGTTGTAGACAAAATAAATTAATTTCTATGGAGCTGATACAATGTTGCCAGCATAATATAAATATATTAATGTTGATCTATCTCTATTAGACTTAATAAAATTTAATAAAAAACGACCACAAGCTTGATTAATTAAAATAAATATACTAAATTATTGTAAACTTGAAAATATATTGTCTTGTTTCACAACGAGAATAATAAAGTATATATTTAAGCATATGTATTGATATCTCTTTATGTTGTGTGTGGTTTGTATACAATTAGTAGAGTATATAAATGAGTTCATTATATTATGTACACTAGGGTATGCCCAGATGTCCACTACAAACATCAACTCATCATTATTGATTTGGTGGCGTCGTCTTCAAATAAGTTCAGCAGCTAACTACTGAGTGACAATTGCCGCTTGCGGCTTTTGCAGTCGTTGTAGCTACACGGCTGTAGGTTGGTGTCCTTGCTTATTTTGTCTTGTAGTCGCACTGAACCATTGAACTATTTATTTCGTATAAATAAATTTAACTGATGTACTCATACCATGCAAAAAGGGTATATTTATACATACATAACACAACTCATATCCTGCCAAAAGAAGAGGTTAGCCATCCCTGGTGTTTATTTAATAAAAGTTGTAAATTAAAACAACAAAGTAAAAAGAAGTTCAAATGCTCAAAGCCACAATCTAGAAAAGATTTATATAAATTAAAGGTATCGCTACAAATGTTGGGCATACATTCAATAGCAACGTATCGCTCATATACTAGAAGAACGTCATAACTCAAAACGTATGATTTTCCACTTAGTGATGCAGAATTAATATTCATATGATTATTTGTATTGCAAAAACATTTCAAACAAATACCTTTTTACTTAACACTTGAGAGAAAAATAAATAAAATATTTCCATTAAGATGTGTGTAAATTGGAAACTTTAAACTTTTTTTCTGGCAGACTAGTTTTTATAAGTTATCACCATTTCTTACTTCAGTTTGTAGCACGTGCTTTTTATATATTACGCTTTGCTTTTGTTATCCTTAAACCATGTGGACGCAAAAAATGTAGAAAAGCTTTCGTTCTTCTTCTGTATATTAAAGTACCCTTAAGCGCATATGCATACAAATAAGCACAATAAGCTTTTTTCCACATTTTCGTATTTCATTAAATGCTTTGATTCAGAATGTTTCTGCAAACTAATACAAATACACAGTCACATCTATTCAAACATTGACGAATACTAATAAAGTTTCAACCTCTGCGGTTCATATAGAACGAAACAAACAAACGGCGAATTTCCACAGCACTACATGAATCAGTTTATAACGGAAAGTTCTAAGAGCCGGCAGTCAACGAAACAATAACGCAGTGTTTTAATTGTAAAATAATTTTGAAAAGAGAACAAAGTCAAGATATATGTATATATGTGTATATATGTATATCTTAATTAATATCAATTTGAAAGAAAAACTTATATAAATCTGCATAAAAATAAATTGCTCACCAAAGTAGTGATTTCCGATTCAGTCTTGAGTGTGGTCTTAGTGGTTTTTCTAAGCAAAGAAGTTATAATATTTATTTTTTCCTGTTTTTCATGGAGTAGGCATTGAAGAAAAAAATTCATACTCAACATCTAACTAGCTAAACATCTTTATATGGGAGTAAACTACCCCTATAACGACTGGAAAAAAGTTAAAATTAAGGAAAATTTTCAAAAACGAATGAGTCCCAACTGTTTTTGATTGTGAGTGTGTATTAAAATTAATATAAACGATTTTTATTTTAAGCTAAAGAATATAAATATATAAATAATGAGTTATATAATTACAAATATTAGTTTAAGCTACCTGGATATCTACGCATAAGTATGTGCATATGTATTTACATATTTACACATGTACTTGTATATGTATCTCTGTGTGAATATTGAGTAATACTTAACTGGTTAAAACCTTCAAAAATTCAACATAATATCTTGTGTGGATTTATATATATTTCACAACTCTATTTTCATAAAAGATGTAAGAACTGCAAAAACTTATATTGTAAAAACTATACCTAAATTTTAACTTCGAATGTGTGTGTGTGTGTGTATGAAATTGTGTTTTTGTATGTATTATGTCTGCGTTCGTTTCAATGCGGAAAAAATTATACAAGAATTTTTAATATTGCAAACGTCATTAAAACGTTGCAGTTATTTTACGTTGTATTTGCAAAACTTTTTGTGTTTAAACAATTGAATTTAATTTATTGTTAGTGAAATTTTCAGTTTGTTACAGTTTGTTCTCTCCCTCTCACTTTAGCTCTCTGTGTACGTTTTGCTACAACATTGTTTTTATCTTAACCTTTTTAAATAAAAGCCAACAAAAAACTTTTACTTTATCTAGACATCATACTTGAATAAATACTCGTTTAATTGAGAGTCCAAATGTTTTGAAAACCTGCAATAAAATTTATTTAAATGAACTTTTATTGCGAAATTATACAAAAATAGTGTATGCAAAAATGCAAACAAATTATTTGTAACTTTTCTATTATCTAGTTTTCAGGTTTTTTGGTGAACTTGAAAATTTATCGGTTTCAAAAATTGACAATAAACATCTTGAATGTTCTTACGTATGCAAAGAAAATGAAAAAAATTATCATTAATTTTCATACATGTCTATATACAGTGTACACACATAAAATCAAATTGAACATTTTAAGCACAAAACACACACACAAACCTGTAAGTAGTTCTCTTAATATTTTCGGTAATTAGGGTGGCACAAGAGGGTGGCATATATACCTCATTCTCATTTATATTGTAACAACATTTAGTATACATCAGGTTTGCTCGTAAACTTTTAGTTGAATCTTAAAACATTTATGCACTTGAAGAAATTTTTTTGAGCTCTAAAGTACGATACATGGGAAAGTACAATATATGTGAATTAAGAAATACACTTTTGTCGGCAGATAAGATTTACATTTATAGCGCGTAAATTAGTGGCCAACCGATTATTGTCATATTAAAAAAAAAGATTTCTTTTAAGCCGACTAATAATAGAATTTACTGCATGTCCCACGATGTCGTTCTGTCGTAAAATTATATATCTATGTGTGTATGTAAATATAGAATGAAAACCAGCATATGAATGCGTTTTATATATTATTGTGCTACAGAACGATATCCAATAAAAGGATACATAATTACCAAAGTTTTGACACTTTTCGTACCTATGAACTTAAAGATTCGATTTACTTTCATCACTTACCTTGAACTCCAATTGATAGTAGGATTTACATCACAAAAAATTCCCTTTAATAGCAATATATCAGACAAAGTTGGAATAAGTTTCGTGCTTGTTGAGAATTCAAAGTTTAATTTATATCAAAAGTTATGTGACAATCACTTTCGTAGTCTGATATATCGATGTTTGGAGTTATTATTTTCTTCTTTTTTCAGATTAATTGCTGATCTAGGCACTATAAATGAGAATTAATTTAGTTTTAAGTGGATATCTAATGGTTTAATTTAAGAATTAGCTCTGATTTTATTTAATTTTTTCGGTGACAAAACGATAACTTGCGATATCATTAATATTTAATTGTATGTCATAGACTAGTGATAACTTAATAGATTCGGTCTACCTTTGAGAATGTAGACACTGTAATTGTTATCGTGAAATTAGTTCTCTTAAGGTTCACTGCAGATTGTGCAATAGGAATGTGAGTCTTCAACCAAACCCGCTATGAACCGGATGAGATCTTGGGTAGATCTTGTCAAACTGTGCGGGAGCTATTTTTATGAAGTAAACGAGATATAATTTACAGACAATAGAATGATATTCAGTTTGAGTTATATAACAATAAAAACCTAACATTAGTCGCAGGAATTTAGCGAAGAGTTTCTATTGAAGAAAGTACGTACTCATATTACAAAAACCGACAGAAAAATATATCAATAATATGATATAATTCATAGACTAAATTTTCAACAAATGAAAGGCTTTCGGTAACATACGGTCCATTAAATTGTAACAGTTTCGGTGGCTCTTACAGGAGTCAATGCATCGGAGTTGTTGTGTATAAATTGTTTGTATTTGATTATAATTTTTGGTGTATGTTATATAGGTAACTTTTAATTTTTCAAATCCATATCTTAACAGGTTGAAGTTAAACTCGAAAACTGAGCTGTATTAATTGTATTTACCTAGCAGTGAATTTGATAGCTCCATAACAAATGAACTGAACGTTATATTTTTATATTTATATATTTATCTATATGTACGACTACTTCTCTTTCTTCAATTACAGAATATTTTTTAAAAGCATATATTTGTTTTTGAGAAATTGTGCATGCTTTCAGTTTTATATTTCAAAATTTATTTTTTTAAACTATACGCATACAGACATACACATATATCATGTATATGTATCATGTTTAGTTCCAGTGGCGCTAGAAAAATCAATTTCGATTTTATTTGACCCCTAAGTCCGGGGCTTTTATGACATGTTTTCGTTTCACATGCTTCTATTTGCGAAAAAAGTATGTCAAAATGAAGAGTTAATAAATATTCAATATACACTTACTTCTTGATAAATACTGAGTCTTAGACATATTTTGCAACGATTGCAATAACAACTTTTGAAAGCGTATATGTATCCTGTTGGCGCTTTTCAGTTATATGAGAACTTGTATTAACAATTTACGCATACAGACAAACATGCGTTTATAAAGACGCAACTACAATATTAATGGAATTATTTTTAATTGTTGAACTTAAGGTGCCATTGAAATTTTTATAATAGATAATTAATTGAAACATATATTAGAAGTCAAATATATATTTAAAATTGTGTCAAAACCCAGTAATCCATTCAAGGGTCATTTATATTAAATTTACAATACATTTTACAATTTTATTAAAATAAAATAGGCAAACTATTTTGTACGTCCAAACGTTTAATTGACAACACTTGAGGAATAATTTTTTTTTAATTTACATAATTTATACATAAAGATGAAAATTATTGCATACATTAAAAGCACGGAGATAAGCACAGGTGAAATGGTATTGCGTTATTTTGACCCACCATACAATTGAAGTCAGGGCTCTCGTCTTATTTTTTGTCTATAAAATATGTTAAGCCTTAAGGCAGTGTTAACAACTTTTTTGGATTAAAATCTAATATACAGAAATTATACTTATAACGGCCCTTTTCACAATGTGTGATTAAATTTTAATTGACACTTTAACCGGCAGTTAGCTGAAATTGTGTTTCACAATGTATGATTAAACTTTAACTGACAGATGTTAACCGGAAAGTTGCTGTTAAATTTAACCGAAGAAATTCTTCTGGTTAGTATGTTAGTTGTCACTTCAACAAGAAAACAAAATGAGCAAATATTACAATCAGCACTTATATATTTTTTTTTATATTTATAATTCAAGTAGAGTAAAATCTAAAAAAATTGTACTTGAACGTCGAAATCATTTCTTTGTCTAGTGAAGAATTTAGAAAAAGCTTTAGATCATCAAACTCTGCAGTAAAGTACATTGTCGATGCCATAGGCAATGATATAAAGTCCGCAACAAGCCGGTAAGTTCCTTCGTTATATTTGAATAATGTTTCTTTAATTAAAAGTAATCATGCTTTATCTACTACCCAAATGGTGTCAATGGCCCTAAGATTTTACGCCACAAGCAGTTGTGGTGTCTCAATAGCGACTGCTTGTCGTGTTGGTAAAAAAAGTTTCTGAGGCAATCGCTAGACTATAAAAAAATTTATAAAAATGGAGCTTTCTAAAGAGCACATGAGAAAAACAGCCCCACACTTTCAGTTGAAGTGACGAAGAAGAAATTAGTTCCGATGAATTTTCGAAAACGCGATGTAATCTTATGTAACTACATATATCTATATGTTGAAATAAAAATGAATATAAATTCGAAATAAAATGAATGATAAAAGTCCTTTATATACGATATTTCTAAGAGAAGTGTTTTCAATTTGAATTTGGAACACTGAAGTCCACCTTTTTACAAATGAAAAAATTAGAATTCGTATATTTGAGTCTTCCATTACACTGTTTTTCGTAAACAAAAGCTTCAAATGTTGCCATACTAAAAGCAGAATGTACTGGTTAAATAACTATATGATGGTGAAACGCAAATCATTAACCATCGGTTAAAAAGTGCTTGTTAAGAGAAGTGTCAATTAGCTAATTTTTCGTTAACGTTGATTTAATCATACATTGTGAAAAGGGCCGTAAGTGTTTTATTCATCAAATCAAATCCCAAATCCTTTCCCAAAGATAGGAAGTATTACCACTTTAGGTTTGACTCTACAATGAGCGACACAGTAGCAAATGCGATATATTTAAGAACATTATAAATTGCTGTGCTATATATGAAATAATTAAAATCAAGCAGTGAAAAAGACTTCTTTAGTGCTCGTTTGTGGCTACTGCTAAAAGAATAATTTGTTTGGTTTTATTTATATAGTGGACCATCTTGTTCGACTAAATAGTCAAAAATTATTAGTTGTTATAATAAGTTTCTTGGATTTTTAAAAAAGTCACTCACAACATAAATTAAATGCGTAAAAATACTATTAAGTTTAATAAGCATATTAAATATTTTTATGGATATGGCATTGCCTAAACGATTTAATATATTATATAATAAGATATCGGTAATTTCAACAATCGAGCTGTTGGACCATTTTGGCTTAATCATAATTTTATGGTTATTAAATTTTTATATTTGTGTTGTTCAGGCCCATGACCAACACTTTAAAAATAGAACTCTTTTATGTTTCGCTGTCATTTAGTATATCACATTTTCAATTTGTCAAACAACTTCAGTGTTCATTTTCAGAATAATTGAAAAACAAATCAATTGAATGTATTTACAAAATTAAATTTCCAATCATAACTTCTCTTGCTGAATTTTTAGATTTTCATTTAAATTGGGCTTAGTTAATCTGATAACAGATTTGCGCCACCACTACCAATTATATGTAAGAAATTTTCATGGAACAGCTTAGTTTTGCCTAAAATGTTGATGTCTAATGATATAATAAAATAAATACCACATTTAGCCGGAAGAACCCGAGTCTAAAATGACGTTAAACTTAGTTTAGAATGAATCCACATCTCAAAAACACGGCCAAAACAAAGTAAAATATTAAAGCACAATATACAAATATGTTTATATTGATACAAATGTTAACAATATTATGTAAACATAAAATACATCTGAATTTCTTTAAGTGTATTTTATCAAACTGCTACAAAACTCAATGATAGAGATGCAAAGATAGAAAGAGATGAAAACATGGCGAAAGTGATAAACGGTAGCATGGAAAAGGATGTGTACATAAAATACTTATGACAGTATGTTTTAGATGTGTGTGTGTGTGCGTGTAAACTTTATTGTTCATTTTATATAAAAATCTATGACAATGACGATGGCATTACGGATGGCATGGTACAGAGTTGGATGTTGCGGGCATAAGGAAAATGGCGCTCTTGCGTATTAACAGTCGTGATGTTTTTACACTGCAATGAAGCTGACAATGGCATTGGGTCTATTTATGAGCATTTTCATTTTGAAATATGTATGTTTGTATGTAGATATTCCGTTTTTTCCACAATTTCCATTACAACGAAATTCTTGCACACTCATCGATGGGAAAATTTTGTGAAATATATACATACATGTGTGTGCGTGTGTGTGCTGAGATTCTCATCGTGTTGTTGGTTTGTTTTTCTATGTTAAACTTACGTTGTTTCCTTTTTGGCATGTGATATTTTGCCATGGCCTTACACTCGCTCTCTTGACTTCTACGTGATTTTTATACTTTTGACCAGTGATGTTAACAGTGCGGCAATTATCGTATTTCAGCGAAATTTAGAACTTCGTATGGTACATAAATTCGCATACCCTGATTTTGAAAGTTTTAATTATTTATTGCTGTGAAAAAGATATATGAACTATGAAATTCGAAACATAGCTACTTCACTGTTGCTGTTATTTACCCAGTCGAACTATACTTTTTAATTTTTTTTTGCAATTTGAGCCTTGAACATGAACTCTTCAATTGTTTTTTATGGATTGGTTGTCAAGCGTATGCATTATGTGTTAGCTTAACCTTAAATAATACGAAAATTGGTGTATACCCTCAATATCACAAAGTTAAAAATTTAATTAAAAAATATATGACAATTAATTAAAATAAAGTGATTTTGATGAAAGTAAACATTTTAAATACATTATATAAACACTAACTGCGTTACTGGCCATTTATAGGGTATTTCATTAAGCGATTCCTATCTATTAATTTCAATAAAAGACAACGTGTGTGATATATACCACTATGTGGATATAGCAGCATTAAAATATCTGCCACGAGTTCTCTGGGTGGAGCGCATCTCGTAATTATGTAATAGGCCATGACCTTGGATCGAAAAACAGGCTGATTTCGCTGATAGCATGGGTTATGTTGGCTTTGGATACGCTGTCTGACTTAAGAAAAAACCACAAGAAAATGTGCAACAGTTTCAGCCATGGAACTGGAGGAGGCCAGCCCACATTACCTCCAAATGAGATGGCCGTGCCTTCAGGGATTAGTTCACTGCTGAGACTAATTATTTGGTGAGATTTAATGTCATAGTGTTGTTGAAGGCTACATCCATCTATGGTCAAATTTATTGAATATTTGATAACTAATATAACAGATGTAACTGCAACAAGTTGGTCGTTATTAACTGCGAAAATGCGGAAGTACCTGTTGAAACCCATCAATTGTAAGAGAATGGAAACAAAATTAAAGAAGAGCCAAATTTAACATAAAAGTTTCAATGATTTGTTAGGACTTGAAGGATTGTGTTGTTCTATTTCGATTACGGCAATAGAAATTTGTCTTGTAAATAGCTTATAAACATCAAATCTATATTGCGATAAGTCCGTAAAGATATAGACTTATAGTTTTACTGAGAGTGTGTTATTTTGTAAATAAAATAGTTACGTATATATTATATGTGTGTATAAAACTATATAGTAAGTTTTAGTTTTGGGTAAACGTCTATGTGCGGAAATTTTGGTAAAGAACGCGTTTTCAAACTAAGAAGTTGACATCACTGCTTTTGGCAGAAAATCAATTTTGATTTCTTAAAAATGTTCAAGTATGTGTGGATGCTGTGTTGATGTGTTTACCAAAACCAAACAAAATATCCCAAAATTATTATTTATTAAAAGTTGCAAATAGGAAAAAGCAATTCATTAACATTTTCTGATTTTACACACATCTCATATTAATGAATAGCCGGGCTAAAGAGGGGAAAACATATAAACGTATGGGAGTGTTGCTGTGTGCAGTAGTATTTATGTGAATTGTTTTGTAATATTTTCTCAAAATATTTATCGCTGGTCTGAGAAAGGCTAACATTTAAAAGTTGATTTGTTTGAAAATTATTGAAAAAATTTATGAAACTGTAAATAATAAATTTAGAGATGTCAAACGTTTTATATGTTAGATGTGGTTCTCTTGATTTAAGCATTTCCGAATTCAAAGTTCAGTGAATCATTTAGAATGTACATAGATATATTAATTAAGATTTTTTCAAAAGAAAATCTTTTTTCTATATACCTACGTATTTACGTATTTGGTTATGTGTGGCTGATCGTTTGATAAAAGCGGAAATTTTTTAATAATGCTGTCGATGATTTTTTCTTTATTTATTTTTAAAATTTATAAAGTGACACTTTAGTTACAGATGTGCTTGCAAAAGTATGGACAAAATGGATAAAATTAATAATATGAACCACATATAAGTTGTTCTTAAGTGTACTCGATTAAGAAAGTTCTACAACATATTGTTTTTTCTATAAATTTAGTTGCTGTATTATGTTTGACAGATTGCTTTCGAACTAGCATTTGAAACTCAATAGAAAGTCTATTTTAAGGCAAATTTTTACAAATGTTTTTGTAATATGTTTTTTAATTGAAATAAATCATAAAAATTTTTAGAAGTGCCATAATTTCCTTAAGATACTAAAGCAAAAAACACATATTTTACGAGTTAGGGGATGCTGAAGTGTTGTCATATCTCAAGTTTTGTTAATTTGATACAATTCCTACCGAAAATCGTCTGATTATAAAATAAACTTATCAAAAAACTATTTGTCGTGTGTAAAACCGCAAGTGACCAGTTGATATTAATATTATCTTTGCTTAAACGTGTTTGTATATTTTAACAAAACTAGCAGAGGCTTTCCTTATTATACAGTTGCTCAAGAATTTTAAAAGTGTAGCAAATTGCTTTTTTGCGTAATGCATCTCTAAACCGGAAGTGACCATTAGGAATACCAATTTGTTTTTGTTTTACTTTTTTTCTTCGGAACAATACTCATATAACTAAATTAAAAAAATGGCAACACTATAGCACTCCATACAGTCGACTCCGCCTTACTTGTGATAACCAAAAGCCAATTTTTTTCAGTTATCCGATTTTTTCTACAAAAACGTAGTTCGGATTTTTGAAATTTGTTACAATTAAGCGTACTGCTTACAATCGAAAATGTCTAGCCACTTGTATTGACAAAATTTACGAAAAAGACAAATACATTTTGCCGTTTAAATTTTTAACGGACAAAACTTGCAATAGATTTCTAGCAAATAAATTTGTCGTTCTTTATTTTTTTTCAAAAGTGAAGTAAGTTTCATACAAAACGTAGTTGTGGGCTTGCTTTTGGTGTTCAGTAATACGATATTTTCAGTAAAGCGATGTTTCGCTAAAGCGAAGTGCGGAGATTTGTACGAATTTCCGAAAGAAAAGAGGTTTTTGCCTTATCCGTTTCACGAATAATGCCTAATATGTTTTTGTATGTGCATCTGTAACAACTTCGCAAGTAAATATGTATATATGAAGCTAAGAGCGTGCATATATAATATGTTTGTACATTCACCGTCGTGTATATATATTTACAGAATGAGAAAATGTTAGGTTAATATATTTCTTCAACATTCGCTCTCCTCAATCGCTTGTAAGGAAGTGCGTTGTGAGATGTTGAAAGCTCGATGATGGCAGAAAAATCCTTCTTTAAAATAAGTAATTATTTGCTCTTATATAAAAACATCCAAAGTTTGCATTGCAAGACTATTTCTTACTTATTCCTAATGTTGTTTCATTTTAAATAAAATCTAAGTGTCAGTACTTTTCCAAAGTGATAACTACGATGAGTATGAAAAATAACAATCATTCCAAGTGAGCATGCTATTATAAAATTGTGTTCGTGCAAAGTTTATTGGTAGTGGTAATAAGTAAGAGTGGCTGTAAAAACAGCTAAACATATATTTTATTTCAATAAAATCAAATTTGAGGTGTGCTTATGTACAACCAGTCTTATAAAAGATTTTAATGTTGTATGATTTACTCAACACAAAGATGCTCTGAAAACGTAATAAGATGCTTTTCCTTAAATGGTATAAAAAGTTTTACGCATATATGTCACAGTTTTATTAAGAATGCATAGCTTTTCAGACTGTATCTGGAAAGTTTTCAACATGATTGTCTGTTTTTACATTATCATGGGGTGAACCTAAGAACATTAACACAGAAAAAGCTGTTTGCCAAAATAACAAGATTATTGCGACGCAAAAATATTTAAATTTCAAGAAAACTATATATATATATATATATATATATATATATATATATATATAAACTGACTTACTATCGCAGAAAGCAAACAGCAGTAGAACGCAAGTCATTTAAGGACCTTTTCGGTTATTGTGCTCCATTGTTTTCTTTTATATTCTTCTCATTTCTTGTAGATTTTATTTCTTTTGGAAATAAATATCACACATATTCGTACAAGCTTTAGTGTATTAGCAATACACATTTTCGGTCGGGCAAGAAGATCTACTTATATATGTACTTATGAAAACAATAAGGGATGAACGAGATTTTGTAGTATAGCACACATACATATGTACATACACATATTAAGCGCGATTGCTGCAAGAACGTATAACAAAGAGGAGTGTGCCCCGGTCTTTTGGCACTACCTTAAACAATAGCTTCTAACAAAAGTGTTTTATGAGCGTTGCATATGTAAAACAACTAGTACAAATTGTAAAGTACTCGACTAATTAGCTATAAGCTTGCGTTACAACAGCGCAAGTCTTACTGATAATCTGATTGGCTTTTAGGCAAAATAGGCTAAGATTTGGTGAGAGCAAAGGTCATGAACTTCAAACTATTGGGCTAGTATCGCTATCAATCAGCCTCTGATGCATCCAAATAGATTGTTTAAACGCAAATTCAAGTTCAAAGATTAAAATATGATAACTTGAGCAATAGCAATTGGACAATTAAAAAAAAAAAAAAAAAAAAAAAAAAAAATATATATATTTAAAAAATATATATATATATATATATATATATATATATTTTTAAAAATTATGATGATAAATACTGACATACTAAAATAATTTCAATGCAGTTGTTCTTATAAATCATTTGATTAATGAAATAGATGGAATGGAAATCTATATGCGCCCTACAAGTACGGAATGTTAAAAGATTTCATATAGTTTTTCAGAAATCACTGTTTTAACTCCATAACAGATTTGTGGAAGATATCTCCTACATCGTACAAACCTCTGAAAGTCGTGTCTGTTAAATGTGTGGATTTTAGGAGATATTGTTCGCTACTACCAGAAAATGGGGTCGGGAATGTTGATATGATAGCAGAATGAAAAATTTTATTAAGGATGCTAAAACTTAAATTTTTAAAGAATCTACTAAAATCAAGAGCTACAATAAGGATACACTTTGTTTAATTTATTATGTTTTATATAGCGAATTTAATATATATGTATATATATATATATATATATATATATATATATATATATATTAAGAAGTGCAATTGATTTTATGGTATAAGTATTATGGTATTTCTAGCAAAGTTTACAACAAAGCAGGGTTTATTGACAAAATTTTCTATTTTTTTACAGCTTTAACACAATTGCTTTTGTGCGTGTACCACTGTTATATGAATTAAGTAATTTATTTCAAATACATACGGATTCATAACTGTGAATAATAACATGTTTATTGATATCAAGGATATAATAATTTCGATTTTTTCTGTGTTATTTTTGAAATATATAATTATCTCTTTCCATAGGGAATTTATGAATCAATAGTTGATGCCATATTGAAGTGTATGATATGTTTGATATTGAAGTACTACACCGTTGTTATATACTATGCATATCATAGTGTGCACTCACAAGTAAATACACACAAGTATGTATATATATATATATATATATATATATATATATATATATCGATATATATATATATATATATATATATATATATATATATATATATGTATATATATACATATATACATATATATATATATATATATATATATATATAATAAGTAAAACCATCGTTTTGTGTTTTCTAACGGGAATATTATGAAAAATGGATTAATCGACCTCAAAAACAGTAAGATACTATAATATAAATTTTACAAAATATTAAATGATATATTCTTGTTAGGCAGGCTGCCCCCCAGCAAAAGAAAAAAAAATATGTATATATATATATATATATATATCAACAAACCTAGTGGGTTCGTAATAGAAAACATCAACTTTCATAATCGGTTTATTTCGTACCATTCCGATTCAGACAATTTTCCAGAAAAATAGAGTCTACTGATGATTTAGTTCACGAGCCCATATGTATATATATATATATATATATATATATATATTCTTCTATGTATGGGGAATCTTGCAATCGTTGGTTACTTAATAAGCATGTTTTTAGTTAAATTCATTTCAATGGCTTTTACATAAGCTTATCTTTCCTAATATTATTTGTTGTTACCACAAATGGAAAGATTATTTGTAAGGAGACTAAATACAATCCTAAGGTGAGCACTTAATGAGATATAATACGTTCAGTTGTACTTTGGAAATGTGTATATTCTTCTATGTATGGAAGTATATGCAAAAACAAAAATATGGATTGTACATTTATTTCACACAAGCTTAAGAATATTATTATGTATGGATAAGATAATTTAACAGGATGTGGTATGGTTGTGTAAAGAAATAGGAATATAAAGTGGTGTTTGTATAATCTCTGCTTAAGTGTTAAAACGATATGTAATTTTAAAAAATTGTAAGATGCCTTATATAAAATTTTGAGATTCTGGTAACAAAAAAGCAGTAACATAAACAAATACGATTATTGAGCTAAATAAAACAGACGAGAAATTGATGAATATGTATTAATAAAAGGGATGTCGGATCCCTTTATTACATGATTTAATAGTTTACAAAGATCTCCAAAATTAATATTATATTAATAGAATTTTGCTCAAATGTTTTTAAATTAATAAATTATTTTAATTAATGCAAATGTTGGAAAAGTTGAAAGCAATCCATAGTAGATAATATTATGTATCTTCATCCATTTTCTTGTTTTCTGCAAACATATAAAATATTCCATTAAGTTATTAACCGGTTGTTATTCTTGTGCTGTATTTCAAAAAAGTGTTAATTGTAGTATGTATTCTCCATATATACATATAATACGACTGTCCATAAAACTTTAGCATGTTTCTCATTAAATTGGTTCTTAGCTTTTTAAATAAATTATTGACTACAATATTATTAGCTTTTGCCCAATCACCAATGAATTTAATTTCCGATCTTTCCAAAAAAATTGTGTTCCAAAAGAGTGTTGGAATCGTTAAGTTTTTCTCGTTTATAGCAAAGGGATGATAAAGATGCATTAAACAGAGCGAATCAAATATTTAATTATATAATTCATGGCAGTGCTGCCTAGTTTGAGTGATTTTCATTTAATTTCTAATTTACCAAATTTTAGAGTTAAATATTTTCATGCATATCACGAATTCAATCAAAGATCTGCCTTCAAAATAAGCACATTATTTATTGTTCCGTAATATGCCTCTCTTATAAAAAGGAAAATGCTTATGAGAAAAATTTTAAAATGAACAAAATAATTTTGGATTTTCATTAACATTTTCATTAACATTTCCTAGGTGTTTGCTTATTTGAATAATTATTTTTATTTGCAGCACCAATTTTAATTTCGAATTTAAAATTACTTGCTATTAATGATATAAGTGTTTGTTCCACTTTCAAAAGTCTAAAATCGGATTTTTTCGAAAGAAGGTTTTTAGGGATAAGAATGCATGTATATCAATAAGATAATCAAATATTCTTACAATAATATTTTATGCCACTTTTAATCCAAAATTCTAACGCGATCATTTTATTTGGTAGTGTTCTTTTCTGTTCTTTCCTCAAAAGCAACGCAAAAACAATTGCGGGAATTCAGTTTATCCGATTGTTGGTATGCCTTTTATTCAAAGTATTATTAGTCTGCTTAGTTTTACAAATGGTTACTTATTATGCAAAACCACGTAGCCTTCCAAATCGGTATGCTTTATTAATTATTGTGTGTTAAATTCAAACGTTTCACCCTACAATATTCTAAACCTCTATCATAAACAACCGAACAGTATTTGCAAATAGAAAGGGGTTTAGAAGAATCATTTGAATTTGTTTATTCGGTTTATTCCATCTCTTAAAAAATTTTAACAAGTATGGTTATGTGATTATACACTGCACAAAACGACATACATATTCTAGTTATAATTTATATTGGTAAGGTACGTGTGCATATTAATTTTTAAGCTTGGGGAAAATTATCAAACTTTTTAAAAATAGAAAAGTTTTTTCATGTAAAATATGGACATAGGTATAAGTTATTACTTATACACTCACATTGTTGGACTAAATGATGTCATATACATGCGTGTACTACAAAAATAACTGTACGTATACCAGGGTTGGAAAATTAAAATTTGTTGGTCCAGCCTATGACCATTGCTAATATATTTACTAACTAAAACTGTTTCCAATATTGGAAACAGTGTTTTTTTAAATTTGACGAAATATAAATTACGTAGGTCTATATAAAAATTCAAGTTAGGGCCGAAACACATAGAATTCGTCATACGTTATCCGTCGACTTTTTCAACTGACGTAAACGCATTGACACAAGGAGTACTTTGTGAACGGATGATAAATCAGCTGTTTTTTGTTTGGGGCGTATCTCGCATGTTTGATAAAAATATATAGAAATTTGAAAATGGATATTGAAGTCATTTTTGGAATTATTTTAATGTATAAAGCTCGGGAGTCTTTAGATATTATGGATATTGTTTTAATATATAATATTTATTACTTTTTCCGCCACACAATTAAAAAAAAACAAACTAACCAAAAAATCTAAAACAATACTCACTATAACATCGGCTGATAGTTGTCAAAGTAGTCAACGTACGTCAAAAGTTAAAAGTGGCCCAACTTTGTACTTTGCATTGACGGAGAAGTATTTTATGTGATCAAACTCATAAGAAAACGTGTATTTTAATTAAGCTGTCAGTTGAAAAAGCCGACGGATGACGTATGACGCATTCTATGTGTCTCGGCCTTTAGAATGATATATATATATATATATATATATATATATATATATATATAGTTTGGCTCCAATCTGGCTTTACAGAGCCCGTAGGTCCGAAATGAAAGGGAGATTTATCCAAGTGTATTAACTTCATATGATGTTAAGTAGTATATAAAGCAAGATGACTTCAAGAACTTTCGGAATTAAACAAATGCTATTTCGCTATGTTATCACATGGTTATGTCAAATAATAAGTATTGATAAATTGTAGGCTTTGAATACGTTCTGGAAATCTTAATTGAACGTTATATAAACTTTTTCTGAGGGAGAGTGCTAAGGAAACTATTATCTTTTCACTTTTTGTGGTTAATATCAGATATGTTGCTGGGCTACCGGTTACTCGGTTTCTCTTTCTTAGGATTAAAGCCGAAAAAAAGCTGTCATTTAGTAGCATGGCAAGTTCATAATATGTATATATATACATATATATATATATATATATATATATATATATATATGTACTAGTTGCATGATTTTTCATTTTTGCACAATTCGTTGTGTTGCTTTGCCTGGAGAAGTGTAAATTTCTAAGCTAAAGCTCAAATGCGATGTCACAAAATGTAAGTTCTCGTCTTAAGTCGTAGCAGTATTTACATTTAAATTTTCTGCTGTAGGAGTTGGTTTACGTTTATAATAATTAATCCATTTCTGAATAAATGATGGGACGTAAGGAGACATGCAGAACGTTTCGAAACTACAATACCTGTCTAAAGCCACTAAAGTTGTTGAAAAGGAGCAGTTAGGAGTACTTCATATTAATTTAGTACGCAGATAGTGGTGTTAGAAAATATATTGGTGGTATTGGTTTCCAACCGTATGCAAGTGGAGTTGAAATCGGAGGTCCAAGTGTTTGGAAAAGTAGGACTTTTTTGCTAAAAAAAGTAGCAGTCAGATCAAAATAATTCTTCTGAATTTTAATATATATCTTTTGGGAAAAAAGAATCAGCACTAAAATAAAAATTAAAGAGTTAAAACGACAATTCCCAAAAACATGTACTAATTTAATTAGCGAGAGTCAACACTTTAAATAAATTGTTTTTACATTAAAACAATTATTAGTTGTTGTTGTTCTTTATTTCAACCATATACCAATTGTAGAATGAAATAAAAACGTAAGAGTATTAAAAAGGCAAGGTGATCAGTGAGTTCTTGTTATGACTCTGATGTTTGTTTTTAAGCTTCCCATTTACTAATGTGGAAGTTTGAAATAAACATCTCTAGTTATTTTGAGATATGTTGGGTCCCTAATGATCTGCATTAGCCCCAGTGAAATGCGCTAGGAACTAGCTAAAACCCCTCAATTGATCACTTTGAATTTTAATATATAACTTTTGGGGGAAAAAAATCAGCACGAAAATAAAAATTAATTCTTTTTGATTTGAGTGCGACGGTTATCCCGAAATTTTAAAATACCATTGAGTATTACATAAATAGTATGTTGAGTATTATAAACTTTTCCGTGACCTTGCACTATGTTACTCAAGAGCCAGTTTCTTAATTCTAAATAGACTTTAACCTCTATTTAAATGACTTTTAGTAATATTGAAGTCTGCCATTCGATTCTAAAGTTATTATAATTATTCGTAAAAGTAAAAGCAACATTCTATAACACTAAATGGCTTCCTTAATATCACAATGCAGAAAGCATCAGTCAGCTTATCCCAATACAAACTGGTAGTTTTGAGCCATATAAATTTTTGGAAATCGTACAACGTTTCACAAGTTTTGCGTTTTCTCCACTCCGCTTTAAAAAATCTGAGCTCTTATCAAATAAATAATAACTTTCTAATGTTTCCAGTTTTTGAAATTTTTATTCAGGTAACATCCCATATTTACAAGTACCACATGAAAGGGAAGCCTACGAGTATACAAACAGCATTAATATATGAATTCGTCTTAAATTTTAACTCCATACCATTTGGCAAACTTCGAGATATATTATATATGTTTGAGTTTCAGAAGTTATCTTATCGAAAACCGACGGCAAAAGTCAGTGACTTATAATATTAAAGTTGAATAAAACTGATGTTGACTTCCTTTGTGCCTAGGAATATTTATCATCATGTCTTTCTGAGATTTTAACAAAGTTAGAACAATTAGCCTACATAAATATTAATATAGAAAAAATAAATGTTCATTAAAAATTCAAATCACGTCAGTGATTTATATTTTTCTGCACTTCTGCTAATGCGTTTGTATACATTTTTTTCTTTGTTAAATATTTACGTAATTCATAAAATGTTGTGTAATAAAATAAATTATTTTTAGTTAATTTCACGGGAAAATAAATATGTATGGATGTTTGTAAAAGTCTTTATTGGTTGGTATTATTGTTTCCTTCTCGACAAAGTTGCACAGTTTTTTGCGGGATGGGAAAAGTTATTAATGGAAAAATAAATAAAGTAAATAAATGTGGTTGATTGGAATGTTTTGTGCAAAAATATCTCAATACTTGTGTGATTGATTGATTGGATGTTTTGTGTACATGCGAATATGTATGTGTATAAGTGAGAATGTTTTTCAATACAATAATTAAATAATAAATAATTCACCTTTATTAGCAGTTTTCTATTAAAAAATGATTCAAATGATTTTCACAATACCCCAAATGCAAAGAGAAATATTTGCTTTTAAGAAATATCATTTAAATCTTTGCCATATTTAAATAGTTTTTTAAAAGAAAAATACCAGACAAATTAACCCAAAGAAAACACCGATTTTTAAGTCATTGCCGGAATGTAAAATACTCGAATTGTCTGTACTCCATCGAATTATAAATATATCAATTCAAAAAATAAAGATGTCCATTTTTCCAATAGTAGAAAATAAATAGTTAAAAAAATTTTTGTTTAAACTTTCCTTGTAAAATCAAATTAAAACTGAAGGAACACCCGCTTATAATTTTTTCTTATGAACATGTATCTAAATATATCTACAACCCAACAATCTAGAATCATTTTCACTAAATTAATTTTATTATTTTGTACATATATTTTAAATTGCAATATATAAAACTGGATTGCTTTCAAATAATTTATAGAAATGCCAACAACAACAATAATAAAAGAAATTAATTAAGTAAACAATTGAAATATATACACAGACGTACCGCATATTTGTATCAATATTCTTTTTTAACCGCATATCGCATATTTCTAATTGAAAATATTTGAATGATTGCAATCTTTTTTTTATATATGACGTGAATTCTATTACAAAGGCTTTCCGGTGTATTACCTTATAAGATGCTGCGGAGCTACTCTAGAAATGTACTCGTACATTAAGCTTTTGCTAAATCTTACATCAGCCACATATAATAGCCGCAAAGCTATCGTAACGTTGTCTGTTATACTGTGTTTAATATGATTGATGTAGTTTTTCGAGTCCAATAAAATAACAGAGAATTGACTTCAGATATATAATGTGGAAGTTTTTTAAGAAATGGCTTTTGTCTATCAAGAGTTGTATTTAGTATTTAACGATTTCGTAAAAGCGAAATTTGTCTACAATTATAATTGCTTGTAGTAACGATTCACAAATTTCTTTTTAAATTATGTCATTATAATATCCCCCATGTGTTATCTCTATGAATATATGCAAATAGGAAAAGAAAAATAAACAAAAAGGTTTTATTAATTTTAAACAACATAAATCAAATCCAGATGATTATGTGTCACATCGTATTGAAATATTTTGGAATCCTTCTGCCAAGGAAACTTCAGCTACGTACAAGAAAGTTAGCCAAATGGTTGTTTTCGTGTTGGATTAGCAAGAGACAAATTTTTAAAATTGGCAACACAAAAATTATGGTTGCAAATTTATTGGTATCTAACAGAATAGTGAAACTGGTAATTTTTCGTTACATTTATTTCATAGAAGCTACTGTATCGCACTACTACTGATCTGTGAAACCGTTTGGTGCAGCCATTTAATAAATATGTGTGTATGTATATAAAAAACTATATTCTATCGGTCCAAGTCAGTTCCATGTCCCACCGAATCTAAACTTAAGTTCCTTCGAACACGGTCAAGCCGTTCAAAAACTAAAGGCGGTAAACATGCATACAGTTACACACAGACATTGTCGCACCCTAGTAGTTGGCAGGGAAACTTCCTTAGGAGCTCTGAACGTCAAGATTTGAAGTAAAACCAATAAGTTGCTAGTTGTGATACTCTGCTTGCATTATCGTATGCAACTTAGCCACCAAACTTATGGTGATAAATTAAATGTACACATGAGTATTGCCGATGAAAGTGTAGCGTCTGCTCTGTTATTTGAATTGAAGATTATATTATTGTTGTCGTTCCCTTATTCCTTGAAATACTTATAATGTCTTTCTTTATTTAAGATTTCGACAAAAATCTAAATGAAGTAAGACTTTTTCCATTAAGAATTACGAAATTTTGTGAGATTGATTGTTTGTTGTCTATGTTCCGTCGGCACCAATATTATTCTAGAATATTTCTTTTCTTCTGTATAACAAGAGAAAAATTTACGTAATCCTTTCTTCAGTACAATTTAATTCTACCCGTATTTGTATTTTACATTGAGAACAGAGCATAATATAAATAAATGACATGAGACAAACTTTCATTCAGCTGACGGTTTTAAGCTTGTCACTTTCTTTTAGAACTTCTGCGAATAACCTCGCGTAAATTTATTCAATATCTAGTTGTTGATTAGCCAATAACTGGATACCGTCAAAACTTTCACACTTTGCACCTATATTAAATCAGATGAAAATTGGTATTGGGTTAAACGGAACTTATATTTTGTATTTGTCAAAAAAAGTTAAAAGGAGTACATTTAAATGTATAAAATTCTCCTCATCTCAGCAAATGATATCTCAACAAGGTATCAAGGTTATATACTTAAGAGTATTCATATGATGTGTAGAAATCGTATATGTTATAATTATTAATATATATTGATTAAAATTAACCATGAATGTTGCACTATTTGGCAATAATTTTAATTCTATTGTACTAAATTTTCAATACTACTTACATATCGAGTCATAACCGCAAAAAAACTCAAGCGACAAAAACGAAATTTTACGGGAGAAGATTTTTATTACATATATTTTTATTATTTATGTTATAATAATAACATAAAAAGGCAAAATTTTTTCGAAATAGTATATTTTGTTTATTCTAGCAAATAAGTAGTTTTAAATTGGTGCAAAACAAACTAAAAAGTGCATTAACAAATTAAATTTTACAGACTTTTACATATATTTCTGGAGTTGAAAAATTTTTCTAAAGTAAGCCATCGATATTATAAGAAGTTTTATTCAAAATATTTTACTCTGAAAAATTATATAACATTTACGTGTGCCAACTGAATTTATTTTGTTATACGATTATTTATTGGGTGAAGAGGCATTGCACACTAATATATTTACGTTTTATGTATTTAGCATGTATAATAGGAATGAAATCTATAAATTATGTATGTAAATAAAATAAATACATGAATTTATTAACGGTTTAAACATTGGAAAAAAGTACAAAATTAATGGGGCCTCAATATAAAAGTAAAAAATATATATTTGCGTTACGTATACGCCACGTGGCTGAATTGTTTATAAGCGAATTACAAGATATTGTCGATTCACTTCGATTTATTTAATTTGATTTACGATTGTGTTCATGTTATGCCTGCAGTTTAGCACTGTAATGTCTTTATATATTTTGATACAATTTTATTTTCTCTTCATTGTGTTTTCTCCGTTACTTTCTGTCAGGTTTCGGTTATTGTTTTCTCTCATTTTTCTTACTCCCTTTATTTTTGTTGCATTTCGTTCGATTTAGTGCGCATTTCGCTTGTAAACACATACAAACTAAATAAAATATTTACGACGGAAGTGAAAAGCGAATTCGTGGTAATTCGCCTTCTTGTGTCGCTTGTTAATTATATTGTTCCTTATATATTGTTTCTTACCATTTCGTTCCATTCCCATCATATGATGAAAGCATACACAATTCATTACTTAGTAGGTACGTACTGTATATAAACTTAAAATAGAACATATATATGTATTTTGTTGTCGTTTTCATTTTTATTTATTTAAAGAAATAGTGGCGTCATGAATGTCCTGGTATATGTAGATGGAAATGTTGCTGTGAAAGGGACTTTTTTCTTTCTTTTTAAATTCGCATGGTCAGGTATGAATCGTTAAACAAGTAAATAGATATTTTCGTATATGTTACGAATATATAAATAAGAACTGCTTATGTATGTTTCTATATGTGGATCCGTTTCTAAGTGTACATGTATGTATGCAGGTATAAACGGGTATGTATGTGATAAGGAGAATGTGTATCGATTCTTATATAATTTCATATACAGCCTTTTAGAAATACGTCAGCATGGACGAGCCTCCATGGTTACATACATTTTCACACACCACAGCTTTTGTATTTCTTCAAGTAGCCAAGTGAATGTCAAAAATATGGGTGAATGAATTTGGTACATGCTATTGTATAACTCTATGTGCTCGAACTCTTTGTATTAATCGTTATTTCTGAATATATTTGATGATACATACGGGTGTTATATTTAGTCACATCGAACATTAATAGACTTGTTGCTCTGAAAAAGTGCACTGATATTATTAGATTTTAATATTTTGCTAGGCTTATCTGGACACACAGGAAACAAAATACTTATGATGAAGAAGGCTAAGAATTTTAAAGTTGTTATTGTTGACTACTAGATCTATCTCTGTGCTATTCAAAGACTAGGGAGGATAAATCGTGGTACTGCGAAAGACTGCAGATCAATCAGTCTATATTCGTTTCTAATGAACACTATTTGAAAAACGTTTTGGGGGAGATCTCCCACCAAATAAACTCTGGATATTATCGCATGTCCACAGAAAAGATTGTTGAATCAATACTGCATAATGTCGCCGATACTATAGAACTGACAAGAAGGAATACGCTATGACAAACGAAAGCTGGTGCGCCCTATGTAATCGAAGCGGACCTGTGACAGACTGGGAAGGAAACATGCTGAAAAGCATGACTATTATATCCAGATAATAGTGGTCAGATAATGAAGACAGATTAGAAGATTGAACGTTTATTGTTGCTATTATTACTTCGCCAGTGATTTTTTTGTTACAGGTGCACACGAAGGATACCTGTAGGTAATTTATATCGAAGGTTACATTCATCTTCTTTATTGAGACAAGCCGACAACAATTATCACTATTCTGTACTAATGCCATAGTCATCACGGTGGACGGAGTCAAAATCAGGATCCATAGCATCGTACTTTTGTGTTCACTACTTCAGCTAACAGCACACTCAATCGAAATGAAATTCTGGCCTAAGGCTGCCATGGTATTACACTAAACTTATATCAGAATGTTGTAATACAAAACAAAATTTTGCTAAGCTTTCGTTATTAATATGATTTCGTTTACTTTTAGTGGTAAATTTTTTAAGGGCTTCGAATATTATGTGACAAAAAATATAAATTTTCGAGAAACAAAATCTTTAGTTGAGTCGATACATCGGACTATATAATTGAATTTTCAACGATGATCTCATTGTAAAAGTTTTGAAATGCTTCTGGCTTCTCTTCACACCAAATACGGTAATTTTGCGTGTTCACGTATAAATTCAACCAGAAATCAACTTCGACGCTGAACACAATTTTTCGCACCATTTACTTTCCCAAATGATTCATGAATTTTGAGAATAAATTTCAATATTCGCAAGTTTTCTTTGCTTGTAAGTCCATTTATAGTTAAATTAAAGACCAAACTAAATACGTTTAATAGTAATATATCACAGCAAATAAAAATTTGCTAAGAAAATCACAAGTGGTCAAAATTTGTTCAGTTGACATTTGCGTATAAAGTAACTTACCGAAAGGGCAACAAGTTCTAAGAGTCTAATAAGATCACTTGTTCTATTTACAACACATATACAGAGACTTTTGACTGCTTATATCTGTGTGTTGGCAAGTAGAAAAGAAAATCGAAATAGATAGATTTGGCTATTGTTTATTAGTGGACTTAAACCACTTTTTCAACAACTTTTTAAAAGTTATTAATATTGTACAAAGCTACATATAAATACATTTTAAATAATCTTCGTTTCATTAATATAGGTGACCGATGAGATACTTAAAAGTATACTACAATTATACTACATATTGCGTTGTTATGTATTTTGCGAAATTTTCAATATATCGAAATGCATTATAGTTTACAAAATAAAGCAAATATCCTGGGTATAATCTTTAACATTAATTTGGGTTCGGCAGATTATGTATAATCACTGGTAGGGCAGTCGTATTTTCAGCTGCTAGTTTCCTGGTATACGCAGTATTCAACGCCCATGTATATTAGAATATTGCTTGCCAACCCGTACTTTACCTTTATGAGTGCGAGTTATGAAATTGTTAGCACATCAAAACTGAATGTTTTTTTAATTTCCGCCATTTCTAACAACCTTTGGGGACTAAGTTTTAATAGCCTATTAAAAGTCCACGCAACATAGTTTATTAATCAACTAACAATACAATGACAGTGTGTAGTCATTGTACTATTCTAATATGAAATTTATTTGTTGGTTTCTATAAGTTTTATAGTCTACTACACATATTATAGTGTGATTTTTTAAACTCATTTGTGAGTTTTCATATACATTCTCAAATGCTTTATAAAAGTCTTTTGATAAGTTTGAAACTTTTCAAAACTGTGGTTGAAGTCTACTGACGATTTGGTATAAAGCGCCAATGAAATGCATATAGATATTGCTTAACCACCCAACAAATAAATTTCATATCAAAATAGTTTATAATATTTCGCCAAATACATATTTGAAAAGTAAAATATTTCTATTCGCCAAGAAAGCGAAGTATTTTAATAACTTGTCTCCGAATGGCAATTTTATGCACATGTAATGTTATGTGAAATTATTGCCTAATTAATTTTTAATGTTTTAATATTTGTTATTGAATTTTAATATTATTTCAATAATTCCAAATGCTTCATATCTAAAGAATTCTGATTCAGTACTTCACATATAAGACGAAAAGTATGGTTACACCCTGGCAATCATATACAAAAAAAACGTAGCCACTAATTACTAATGAAGAACTCTTTAATATAGATCAACGTTTATTGACTTAAACAGTTTCCCATAATATTGGAATCCCTACCAGTGTCTATTAGTAATGTATGAAACTGATTTACCTAATAAACACTTAGCTGAATCAAAATATATATCATTAAAATTTATTGGTTATTTTATTATTATTATTTTTTTTTGGAAAATGTTTGTTAAGTCTTGCTGTAAATAAAGAAAACCAATTAGTAAATAAGTGAATAAATAAATTAGTTATTTATAATGTACCAGCAGTTGGTTGCAGTTTGCACTGAAGCAAGAAGAACTTTACGTTACTTCTCTAAATTATCATTGAACATGTCATCCACAAAATGATCTCGTTTTCCTCTGTTAATGTGCCTACTTGCCCTGCAAATAGAAGTGATACTTTAAATCTTAATTTTGAATTGTGAAATATAGCATGTAAACAAAACTTTTGCTCCATGGACTTATGGCCTTGCCTTTACAAAAGGCAAAGTTTCTAGACTTTTTAGATACATGTAAGTGTGTAAATGTGCAACATAATGTAATTTACTGGGTTCGAAATTTTTACAAAAATATCTCTGAAATAAGTACTTAAACATGTACGTACATACAAGAAAAAGTAGCTCAAACGTTAATTATTACAAAAATAGATTCCAAATCTCCTACAACACTGTAACAATCTGTGTTATAAAACATGAGATGACTCATGTCCGACCAGTAGCTACTTTGTCCTTAAAAATCGTGCCAAAAAATTCAAATGCTGTGTAGGAGTTGTAGTTGTGGTGAAAATAAATGTAATGGAACAGAGTTACTATTGTTAAACGGATACAGTGATTTAAACAATAATATTTTTAGCCTCTTTTGCGATTTGTGTTTGTTCAAGTGAAAGTGCAGTTCGAAGGTTAAAAATCAATATTTTAAGACCTTGAAAAAAGTATAAAAATTTTGTATCTACAAATTCAGCAAACATGCACACACATAAAACATATTAATTTATTTACGTAATAAATAATAGAATTCAGCAACTGTTTGGAATTAGAATTTTATTTACTTCATAGTCGTTGATAAATTGACGTTCCAGTCCAAAGGCAGTACAGCAGTTTTGGTTGGTCTGCGTTATAAGTTTCCATTATTTGTGGAAATTGTCAAATAGGTTCCTGAAAAACTATTTAAAGTAGAACACACCATGGCAATTTGTGACACCATATGTGTGTTGTCTTTTAGAACTGTAGAGTGTGGAAAAGTTTGGAAGGCGAAGCCATTCAACGAACCTGGCAAATGTTGCCACAAAAATGACATTGTGTGTTGTCGGCTAAAGCCATGTGCTGTGAAAACCTTAAAACCTTTGACTAACAATTTAGCAGAAACCAATGAGTATATCAGCAAATATAAGAATTAGAATTAATGACAGATGAGTTCAAATTTTAAATACTCTTTCATTTATTATTCCTCAGCTCAAAAATTTTTCATTCTAGTAACACTTTTTAAAGTGCAGCACAAAAACAGAAATTGAGTATGAAGGAAATAAATAAATATGATGTTTTGTGGTAAACATTTTCAGGATGAGTCTAATGATGATTTTACAATAGAGCAAACTATCGACACTAAAGCAAACAGTCATTTGACAGAATTAATGGAACTGCTAGAATTTTTAAGGTCCAGAATCAAAAGAGGATCTAATAGCATGATCGGAGATTTCGCATGTTTACAAAAAACCATCACGTGTGACAAGTGAAATAATTTTTCCCAAGAAAAGTTTTATTACAACTAAAATATGGCGTAAATCTTGAACTTTTGGAAATAGAAATGAAAACTTTCAAAGTGCTGATTAAACTAAAATATGTGTACAAAATGTAACGAATCCCCATCTTATTTTCACAATTACTAAATCCAAGCAATAGTCATAATAATGTGTGTTCTTAAAATATATCAATATTAATGAAAATATATATTTAATTGAGAAAGTTTGGCTATTAGCAGTCATAATGGCCCAACTTATTGTAAGGCAAAGGCTGCATTGGGAATGTTCTTGAAACCTTTCTGAAATATTTTCCAGTGGCGGGTACATCAATTAAATTCTAGATCATCTATTTGAAATAAGAAAACTTTATATATATTTTCAATATATAGGCAGGATTTCAGTACAGTTGGCTATCAAAATTGTAGAACTGTTCCACTTATATATTTTGTGTGATATTTGTGCTCCTTTCCCTCTTTGGGGGAGCACAGAGCTATAACAATATGGGTTCAATACTGGCGATCGCGTGGTCGGTGCGTAATTCCACATTACCCGCAATTAGTCCCCGCTTTCAGTTATGAATTGCTCTTTAAAGTTATCTATTTCGCGGACTCCAATCTATTCTTGGCCATATAATTGACTGGTATCCCACAGGCGTGACCTATTCGACATACTTCCCTTGCAATTGGCCTCTATCCGACGTTACCGGTTAACTATTTTTACAGGACAGCATATGTGCGACCTCATGTATAGGGGCTTATTAACCTCCAACTCTTTGTCCGTCATATATATTTCTTCTTTAATACTGGCGCTAAGTGAATGTGTCACTTCAATTTGCTTCAATATGTCCTTGAACCTCCACATAATTCCATTGTTGCACAAAGAAAGCAAATAGCTAGCGGCAAATATAAGTTTGAAAAATAAATTAAATTTATATTGAAAATACTTATTTGAAAGAAATTGGGTCGCACATTCTAAGATCTTTTTCAAAAGACAATATAAATATTAAAAAAAAATTATTTTCTTTTGTTATGAATAAGACCTTGTGCCACATTCGTAATAGAAAATGAGAGAACCACAAAGTCTCTTGATGTTTATATCCTTCTCTTCCAAAACCAATAGCCATATCACTTTGCAAACGACAATAAACTAGAGGATTAAGAAGGTAGTCATATATAATCACCCAGCACATACAGACATCTTAAAGCGATACGAATATTCTTCAAGCCTTACATTATTATTTAAGTCATGAACATTCATTGGCTTCTTATGTCGGTAGTAGCTTCTTATGTAGATACATCAGCTAAAGAGGAAATCGCCAGAAAAGTTTTCCATTATCATTAAATTATTTTTCCCATCTTAATCCATATACGGTTGTAATTTTGCGATAAGAAATTTACCTAAAAATGATATAAATATATACACAAGCCGAATGGCTTAGCGGGTTGCATCAATACTTTAATATGTAAAAACTTGTATGTTATTTGAATAAATAATAATCAATAATAAATAATAATAACACTGCACAACAATTTCAAACTTACGGTAAAAACATATATACGTGTGTCGCCGTTTTGAAAGACCACATCGGAATTGTATTTTATAGGCGGTTAAAATTTTCCATCTCTGGCCTGCTCTTGCATCATATTGGCGTATAAAATTTTGTTTTCCTTATATCTGAGGTGTATGGTATGTTCAGCAACTTAGTAGAAAATATCACGGCAAATACTTTTGTGGAGCATATTAACCCTCTAACTCCTGCACATAATGGCATCCGAACGAGGGGAGGGGCAGGGATGAAATGTTTTACAAAAATGTTGGCCATAAAATTTTAGTATAGATGTCAGAATACACCAAAGCCCAAAACTCACCGCAAACACCAAAATATAATATAATTCATCATCAATGACTAAGAAACCCTGAGTTGTTTCGTTGATTATATTTTTTAATTGAAATACTTCTAAAGTTTTTCCATATCATTTCAAAAAATATTTCCTATTGACATTCGCTGTGAAATCTTATACATATATTTTTAACGTATAACTTTTATTGTACCAGTACACACTACGAAATAAACTTTTGTTTTTAATAAAGTTTTTACTCAATGATATCCATTATATATTACAAATTCATTAGTGGTTCATTTCCTAATAAAAGTGTCTAGATTTCTTTACCGGAAAATTATTAATATATTTTTTCCCAACGTATTGGTGTCATCCGTCAAAACATATTTCAATAACTTTGCAGTGTTGAAACATTCAAGACAATGAACTTTCCAAAAGCAGTTAAAAGAGTTGGATGAACGATGTCGTTCTTTTCTCTGGGTTGACTCATGATGATTGTATATAAATTTTTTCAGACATCATACGTATTATTAATTTTATTTTTGAATGTCGCCAGTCTTCTATTTCGATTCTCTTTTATCAACTCATACGTGCATTCATAGTTGTGTGTGTATAAATAAGTTGAAGTAAAGTCCTTGAGGGAATTTTTTTTTGCATGAACACCGCAAAAATACATAGAAAATAAACAAGTAATGAAAACAATGAAAACGTAAGCAAACTGATACTGAATTAACTTTCAGAAGAAGCGATATTGATCAAACAAAAACAAACAACGTCGGTGAAACTTTTCAGTAAAATTAAACGAAAACAGATGTAAATAGAGAAAAGATTGCAGTCCTGTTGAGAAATTAGAAGTCGCTAGCAAAAGTTTTACACTGTGTAACGGTGAAGAGTTATAATATTTGATTTTTTAAACAAAAAACAAACGAAAAACTGATCGCTAAGAATTTCTAAACTACATCTGGCCGGTATTTCACGAACAAGTTTTTCAGAATTGCCCTCCAGTTCGTCAACCCTTGCGGGCCTATACCTACAGACATGAGATTTAGTATAGCCCTCCAAAAATATAATCCAAATGAAATAAACTTTCCACCAAACTCGCCACTTATTTGGGCCATTGTGTCGCGTCTTGTTGAAACCACATGAGGGTAACAAACGTGTAATCATGGCACGGTAGAACTCGCCATTCACAGTAACCTATAATAATGCCAACGTCCCATAATTCACACCAAATAGTGAATTTTTCAGGATACATTAGCAAATGTTACAGTACTGTACATCTGCGTGCTCCTCACTCCAACCAGGGCAATTTTGCTTCTTCATTTATCCATTCAAACAGAAATGAGACTTTTTGCTGAATACAATTGAATAGAGAAAGTGCACGTTGCACTTTCTTAATCCATCATGGATTTTCATAATTCAGCTTGCAATTCGATTCGAGCTGCCAAAAACAGTGTTGTCAATAAGAAAGTTGACAAAACATCTCTCTTTTTGATTGATCAGGTTATATGTCACTGTGTTTTTAAACGTGCATATGCTTTATTTCGAAGTACCGCTCTCTTAGGTAAATATATATGAAACCCGTTTTGTTTCTCTGTTGCATAAATCTGGCGTTTAAAGATATGAACCGTGCAAAAAATATATTTATACACCCGTGAGATTTGATCATAGTTTTTTTGTCATAAAACTTTGTACGTCAGAGATTTAACGAAAACGTCATGATCATAAATCATGTAGCTTGATGAGATTTATGCCATAAAAAAATACTGCCTATAATCTCTGAACATTGGCGCCTATGACACCATGCATCACAAAATAATAACGCTACGCGCAGTTACTAATGTGAACTAATAAAACCAAAATGAATACACAGCGATGTAGTAAAACTATGTTTGTCAATATAACGTATTCAATTCATTGGAGTATATATATATTTACATATAAATATGTTGTAATAATAATACCTCAATTGAAATGAAAATAATATATGCAAGTACAATATAATTTGTTTTCATATTTTCAGATACTGACTGCGTTATATTAAGTCACGTGTGTGCTCACTTATACAGACTATTTCGTTTGAATAACTTAAAAGAAGAAATACACTCTCATTGATTGCAGTTTTCTTTCACTTGTTGATGGCTGCTACTAAAATTATTGATGCGCCTCGTAATGGCCATGAAATGGCGCCATTGAATACACGAGCCCGTGGAGATGGGACACATGGTGTTACAATTGTTTTGACTGCACCTCAAAGAAACTCCGTTAGTTCTGTGGAGATACCTGGTGAACCGGAACGTGCAGCATGGTCTGGAAAAATGCAATTTTTTCTAAGTATTATTGGTTACTCAGTAGGTTTGGGCAACATATGGCGGTTTCCCTATTTGTGCCAACAGAATGGCGGTGGTAAGTAAAAGTATTAAAATTTTTATATAAAAAAATTCGGAGCATAAATTGCTTTTGATTAAATGCACATTTCAAATATATAATTTTTAAACTACGAGTATCAATGGAGGATTAGCTGTAATCCAAGAGTACCAGATAAAAATTTACAAATAGTATCTAACGACAAAAGAGGTAGAATAGCTTTAGAATTCCAAGGGGTACCAGTTTTTAAAATTTCTAAGCTGAAGATATAACATTTTTCCAATAAATAAAAATTGTTTGTGTATAGAGTCTTTTTTTAGAGCACCACTGCTTTATTTGAGCACCCATTTAACAGCTGATATTTTCTTTTTCTTTAGTTTGGTGTGAAATTTCATTATAGAGTAACGCAAATTGTTGACGTTCTTTGTAAAAATAATTTTTCTATTCTTGAAACTTATCGTGCACTACTTCCATTTTATGGCGTGCTTAATACTCCTTCAGAGCGGGTAATTGGAATTATTTCGCTGCAGAGATCGTGTGATTTAAATCCATTTGACTACGTCGATTGAACACCTGAAAAGCAACACTCGAAGAGTTATCGGCGAAATACTGCCGCAAATGCTGCGAAAAGTTGTTGAAATAGGTGTTCCAGATTGCTCCTTCTACGCGCCAGGCGTATTCTTCCTTAAAACTCTTTAATTTTAATTATGTGTTGATTCTTTTTTTTCCCAAAATCTTACTAGAAATTCAAAGTGATCAATTGAGGGGTTTTAGTTATGACTTTGTTATTTGTTTTAAGCTGCTCATTTATTAAAGTGAAAGTTTGAAATAAATGTCTTTTTTATTCAAAGAAATGTTTGGTAAAGGTTCCCTGATGATCTGCATTAGCCCCAGTGAAATGCGCATAGGAACTAACTTAAGCCCTTCAATTGATCACTTTGGATTTCTTAGTAAGATTTTGGGGAAAAAAATCAGCACATACCTAAAATTAAAGAGTTTAAAAAAACAACAATTCCCAAATATATGTACTAATTTGAGAATATTATTCCTTGTTTTTATGATTCAAACTGGTGTCACTCTATAAAAAACCCTTTAAATGAGATGGTTTTTGAGATATTAAGTAAAAAAAGTTACGAGATTTTGAATATAACATGGCTCTGGCAAAATATTGGTTGAAATATTTTTCCGAAAACAAGTAAGCCTCCGACCGAATTTCAAGCAAATCGAAATGGGCCGTGTCTAACTCATTGTCAATTTGACTTGGAATTACCCAGATCTTAGTGCGACTGTAACTTTTTATTTTAATGTGATAATTTGAAGTTAATTTTCCTTTAAGCGTAAATTGATTTTTTGAAAGGGCCTTATCATTTCGAAGTGCCTTTTATCTTAATAGCAAAATAAATGATTTCGTTTGACACTGGCAATGAAATTAATAGAATTAAATGAAATTCTATTAAAAAACAAGTGCAGTTTGGCGCTATTTAATTTGTTTTGATTTGCATTTATTAAGTGGTAAATGCCCTTTGTTTGGCTTTTTATTACACTTTAATGTGTTTCAATTTTCCCCAAGTTCTTTATTTGAACTATTTTTTTCACAATCAATTGTTTGTTTAGGTTTAATTATCTATTATTTGAATTGCGAATGCAGAGCCTGGCGTCGTTACAAGTATGTTAAATCAATATGCGAAACAATGAAATTTTTTTCCCAACGCTTTTGTTACAACACATTAAACGGTCAAGGTAGTAAAACTTTTAACACAAATTCCATGAAATTTATTTTTGAACTTGAAATAATAAAAAGGCATTTTTAACAGTTTTATCTAAACGTTTGTTTTTACAAAAAGTTTTATATTATTGAGTTGCGTTGTTCTAGTGTGTCCCCGTTGCATTTAGAGATAACGAAGTCAAAATAATTTCAGTTATGAAAAATATTTCCTGTTGCTGATGTAGAAAAGTAACAGAGAATAAATAATTCAGTATCGCACTTAAGTGAAGAAAGTCACCAATTTTAATTTGCCCTTTTGTATACAGTATTTTCTGTTAGAATTTTACGGACTAAGAACATTTATTAAACCTTGATAGAATTAAACTAAAACTATAGTAATAGTCAATCGAAGCTTTTCATACCCTTAGGAGCCACGCAAAATTACACTTTGTGATGATGATAATGAAAATAAATATATTATTTTATGTTTACATGAAATTTGTCATTATAACTTTGTCATTATAACTTATATATACTTCTGCCATATGGTCGTCAGGCAGGAGGCTCAATTTTCGACAACTTCTTTCAACATATGTGGCCGTTTATTGGCAAAAACTCGTGTCTTTATCGGCGTATACTAGTGACTTCACAGACAATAGTTTAGCGTTGTGACAGATCTCACGATCTTTCCTTTCAATAAATCAATTGTGGAACGAGTTGTGTGACACGTTGCGCCTTCTTGCTGTTCAACTTATGAACGAAAACGTCAGTAATAATTTTTCCACCAGGTCCAAAAGCACAACAGTCAGCTTTTCTGAATAAAACGGTGTCTCGACATAAGTTTGAGTGAAGATTATCGTCAATTCAAGTACGGCAGTTTTGTTCACTAAACGTCAGTGAAATAAATGTTGTTCAATCGTCAGTCCATTCAGGCTGAAACGTCAAAGCAAACTAAATATTAAATTCATACATCTTTAAAAAACACCTTCTACATACAATCGCCTTGAGAAGTATTCTTACAATTAATTTAATGCACTACTAATATGGTATGCTATTTTAGATCATGAGTTCGACTCCGCAGTCAGTCACGACTATGATATCGCATTTTTCTGTCTTGTATTAGTGTAATATTTTGGCAAAGAATTGGTCGCTGTATATTACCGACAACGACTGACACCGTCATGTACTAAAGATCAGAATCCGTATCGGTCGTGAAAAATCACCGGCGAAATAACAAGTAAAAATATACTACAAAAAACCTCTATCTTCTAATCTGTCTTCATGTCGGCTTTTCACGCTATCCCTCCTTTCCTAGTTCTGGTACAGTGCACAGCATAGTCATCCCCGAGTGCTGGTCCAAAAAAAGAGGCTTAGCAAGTTTAAGTCGTTTCGTAAATTTATCTATTTCAAAGTATAATTAAAGGTTTTTTGGAAAGCTATCTAACACGATAAATGCTCGTCCATCATTATTTCTTATCTATTTTGAAATTCTATAGCTGATTACTTCATGTTTAATTACCATAAAAAGAATCGTTTTCCTTAGGACTTCCAGATATAAAAATTATGAATATTAAAAGTTATAACTTTCTTAAATGTTATACGCAGTTAAAATGTAGTTTGCACTTGTAATTATTTGTGCACAATATTTTGTATAAATATTTATTAGTACTCGAACCCAATATGGAAATGCCTATAACTTATACGTATACCTGCCTCTATAAATCACAATTAAACGCCACATAAAAATTGGTTTGCTGAATTATAGATTGTTTAGTTAAATTTAATTGACTGTAACAGTCCATACGGCGTTGCTGCACAGTGAGGTATGGAAGATATAAAAGCGGAAAAGTATGAAGAGTTTCTATGTAGGCTAAATCGCATACAATTTGTACAACTTGCAAAATTCTTTTCAACACAAGAATACTAAACTGAAATATCTAAGAAGCCCGAACGGATATAATATTTAAAGTCAAATGTGATTGAATTTATCGCATATTGAGAACTTAAGATGACAATACAAGACAAAATTATTTTTTTTTTTGAAAATCATATTTTTTTTGATGATTTTTGCTAACCAATCTCATATTGAGATATCGTAATGATTTTTAAAATTTCTAGCGAATGCCTACAAGGAGATCTTGCTACGCAGCTTTTGTGAAATATTTTCTAATATATTCTTACACTGTTTATTATCAGGATCTTTACATCCTACAAAACTAACAATGAGTTTCATTCATCTATCGATTATAAAGTGCGATATTCGACGATGCTCCCACCGCCTTCAAATAAAAGCAGATGAAATTTGGCAATAAGGGTGTCATATTTCGTCAAACTGCTTCAATATTCTTACAAGAATAAAAATTACGCACTACGTAGCATGTGTTTCAACCGCATAGCAGCAGAATTGGGTGATCAAAATAAAAATATATCACATTTAAAGTGTTTCCTTTCCTCAATATATAATAAAATTATGCTCACAGAAATTTCGTCAAATCATAGGGAATTTAATTAAGTGGAAACTTTTAGTTATTATTATTCCAGGTCAGTTTAGCAGAGAGTTTTATAGGAAGTATAAATATTGGGAATAAAACATAGAAGTACAGGGAACCTACAGATATATTATGTATTTTTCATTTATATCCCACTGTGGTGCCACACAGTCTGAGAACAATATTATTTCCATCTAATTTACTGTTTTCGGAGGACAAAGTATTTTTTTAATATATCGAGTATTGAATGCTTATGATGGTTAAGTTTGTACTTGATCTAGTTTCAGCGCTTAATTAAAATCACGGTCGAATCATTGAGATTTTTCTCCAAGAACAGTTTGATAAGATTTTTTTTGTGTCAACACTTGTCTTTCTTATTTGGCAAGTGTAAGATTATTTACTAATTTTCCCATTTTTGTTAAATAAGCGTTAAAAAGTTTTAAGTTCAATTAGTACAAAAAAGGTGAAGAAAGCTGTTACACTTAAGACACCGATAATTTTTTACAGAATATTTATTACATTTAGTTGCAAAATATTTACTATCAAAAATCATCAAAACTAAAGAATATATACCGCATATATGCTAACCGTTATCTTCACTTTTGAAAAATATTTACTACAACTAACCTGTTATACAAGTTTTGAGGATTGTGTTATTGTAGAAAATCACCCCAATATATTTAATACGACATCGTCCTCTCGTAATATGCGATATTATGCGAATTGCAAGTTTAAATAAATATTCGGCAAGATATTTAAACAAAACAATGTGATAACGTAAAGCAAGGAAGCGGTGAAATAAGACATTCGCTACTAAATGAGTCTATTAGACTCCCAGGGGCGAAAGTCTCAGAATCAGTGAACTCATGCGAACACAGCCAAGACCGAAGCGATACATAAGACCGTGTTATTTTAATGCTAGAAGTTATAAAAGTCAACGCTAATCAAAAAGCGATTTGTTTTGTTTATAATAATTTTTCCATTGTTTGATTTTCGGTACTGGTTTCCATTACTGTAGAACTTTCTTATTTAAGACGAGCTTTAATTCCTTTTTTTAAATAACACAGTGTGCCAGTGGCACTTGGAATGTTTGATTTTCTAATATATTTTACCCCCTTCAGCTTAACTACGTTAAACTTTTCAGTATATTTTTCAAATTGGCGACTCTTTACGTTCCATGCGGAATAAGATTGTAATTCATTGTCAACACGTTGAGGCTATAGATTTCAATTTATTACAAAAACTTATTGATGATTTTCAAAAGAAAACTCTGAATTGAACACAGAATATGGGGAATGCCTTAGGTGAGGATACCAACAGCATTCTGCTACTTGCTACTAATTAAACTGTTGCTAAGTTTCATGCTAGTTAAAAGTGATATTTTATCAGAGTGATGGGCAGTTTTTCGTTATTACATTTCTACTTAAACCTGAAGTGAGTGATAAACTACGGAGTGGATGAACTTACTTCTAATTTCAACGGAAGGTTTATACCATGGATATCACATAAACACACAATCGTATAGTAAATTTAGTCAAAGTGCACTGAAGAAGCTCCTAAAAGTGGTGTTCTGTGAATGGTCTCACATTTCAGAAACGAGTTAAATTGGAATTTATTTGGAAGTTTCAATAACCAAAATCCGCATACGTCATCACATTCTTTACTTTAGCTGGAATTATTTTTTACAACCAGGCGCTTTAGCTGTAACTTGTAATAATTGCCCTTAAGCAAAAGTAAATTTAAAAAAATATTTCCTGACCTGATGAATTTTTTATAAATATACATAAACATAGAGTTCTCTGTGTATTCCACATAAAGTTCCCAAACCGTTAATTCAAATCCATCGAAAAGTCGTGTTTTACCAATTTTTATTTTTTAAATAGACTCTTCAACAAGTTCGGTTGCTGAATAATACGACCAACTTGTTTTTTCTCTCGACATGTTCGAATATTTTATTTAGATTTTAGATTTTTACAATAATCAGGTAATAACTAAGAGGTGATTGTTTTATTAAATAGGAATTATTTCTTAAACTCCTTGCAGTAGAAAGCTTCAACATTTTGAAAATTCTTTAATGATTGCTGTTTTTATATTCGTATTTGTATATGATTATTTGATTTTCTTGGAGTCCGTAACAGAGTCATTTAAAGTTACACCCTTAGCATGATACACTGTTACCATAAAAAAATTTACTGCTAATATGCCAAATACTTACCCCCTAATTCACAAACGATTGTTAAAGTTAATGAACGTTTTAAGAGATGTTTAACCATACAAAATCCATATTTTAAAGCCACTTTAATTTTATTAATCGTTTATGAATTAGGGGGTTAGTTTTTATACTAACTTGGTTTCTTTGAGCATTATGTTAGTGAAATATATGGTACATAAATACAAAGTTTCAAATATTTTTGGTCCCTTCGTTTTCCTTTCATTTACATATAAACTTTTAAACGGTACGATTTACAAAAAACTCAGGAATCTCTGTACGTCTGTTCTGTGATATTCCTTAAAGTTTGTTTTTGCGCTCCTATGATGGATAGTTGTATCTAAAAATAGAGATGTCGAATTTGTTTACTACTTTCATATCGCTTTTAGTTATTTTAAGTCGCCCAATTGATTAAAACAAAGCATTACTGGTGGTGGTGGTCTTATATTACAGATTCGAGTACGTATTTCAACATGTTATAGTTAAGCTTAATCCAGACAATAATTATGTTTTGAAGCACAAATTCCTCAGTATATTAAATTTATTTTGACGAACGTGGTATTATTTCCATTTTTAATATTGTCAATATATTTTTGCTCCAGGCGATCTTTTCTTGAGCTCGAATCATTGCGCTCGCAATATTTTGACATTCCTGAAATTGGATTTGAAAAATTGGAAAGTGTACTACAAGTTGTTTGAATTTCGCCATAAATTTACATAGATTGGAAGACGAACAGTTTTGTTAGTAAAATTAATTTCTAATTAGATTCAGCTAGTATTTTATTCGTATCTACATGAAATATATACAAGAAATGCATTTGTTATTACTAATCCAATTTGAATAGATTTAAGCAGCCAGTGCGAAAGAACAAAATAAATGATCAAAAGCAGCAGTAGCAACAAATTTTAATTGATTTTGTGTCAGTAGAAATAAATGGCTGTCATGTGAAAAAATCTATGAGGAAATTCTTGAACAAATTACTTACTCATTTGAAACACACGGAGCTTAATTGTCTTATTTATTCTTTCATTTATTTCGTCTTCACTGCTGATTTATAGGTGCATTTCTGATACCTTTTATGGTGATGTTGGTGCTGGAAGGTATACCATTGTTTCTTATTGAATTGGGCATGGGACAGCGCATGCGTCTGGGTGCTTTAGGCGTTTGGAATACCATACACCCTTGGTTGGGTGGTATTGGTATCTCATCATGTATAGTGACGTTGTTTGTGGCACTATACTACAACGTGATAATAACGTGGGTGTTCTTTTATCTGTTTAATAGCTTCCGGGTGAGTAGACAGCAAAATGCCAAACTAGCAAATGACAATACTCATGTAATGACTATTGGTTTGTGTATTTAAATAAAATTTGATATTGATATTATCTTCCAGTATCCTTTGCCCTGGTCGTCTTGTCCTGTAAATGGCACAGGTGCAGTGTTGGAGGAATGTGCGCTTTCTTCAGAAACTACATACTTTTGGTATCGCACTACTTTGGATGCAGCCCCGTCTATGGATGAACCTGGTGGTCTAAAATGGTGGATTGTACTCTGTTTGTTGCTCTCCTGGACTATTGTATTCTTCATTGTGATGAAGGGCATTCAGAGTTCGGGCAAAGTGGTGTATTTTACTTCACTGTTTCCCTACATTGTCCTGACAATCTTCTTTATACGTGGCATAACGTTGCGCGGTGCAAGTGCTGGTTTAATGCACATGTACACACCGAAAGTTGAAAAGCTAGCGGAGCCCACTGTGTGGTTGGATGCTGCTACACAAGTTTTTTACTCGTTTGGCTTAGCCTTTGGCTCCTTGATTGCATTTGGCAGCTATAATACTCCCAAAAACAATTGCGTTCGCGATGTTTTGTTGGTGTCCGTTTGTAACGCCATCACCGCCATCTATGCCAGTATAGTTATTTTTGCCATTCTGGGATTTAAGGCTACCGTCAATATGGATCACTGCATTGAAGTGTAAGTAGAATTAAGAAAAATCAAGTGGCATAAAAAATATTCAAGATCATTATTAAATTTTAATTAACAATTGTACAACAATTGTTGTTTATTTCTAGCGTGAATCATTTACGGCTAGACCAACATTTCGACAAGTAAATTAGGTGGACAAATGAAGGGGTATTTAACAATTGAATCAATGAGACTGCTTTTGTGCTTAAGTGACCACAATTGATTTGTATGATTGTTTATGTCAGAGGTTCCCAAAATTTTAGATTTTTTTAAACTATTTGATGCAGTTGCCATGGAAGTTACAAAAATGGAACTGCAATTGTTCATTGTGAATGATCCCTATAATTATGGCCAAAGCATGTACGCTGGTCGTTCGCAGTTCTTAATTTTTTTATTATTTGGGCTTGTCCAATAGAACTTATGGTAGCAAAATATTATAACATTTTTTGTTAGTTGTAACATACATACATGGTGAGAATTATAACACCGGTTGGAAAATTTTAGTATATCTGGGCTTTGCGTATTCCCTTCGCTTGAATAATGAGGTATTATTCATACTGATTCAGTACGACGTAATCATTTTAGTTTATGACAGTCAATAAAGAAATTAGCTTCACTAGATCTGAATTACTTTCGGACTACATCATGAAAGGCGTGAGAGATAGACTGGAGCTCTTCTCAACGAAATGACTGTGCCTCATTATAGTTCTATGTTTTATAGGAGCTAGATGTAAGCACATTGATAAATGAGCTTGCTGGACGTGAAGCCACCTTATTTATTTCACTTTACTTGCTGGACTCTTTTAGTGCATTGTAAGACACCTGCTTTAAATTACATGAACTGAAGACAGTAAAAATCGCTTAGAGGGGAATCGATTGTATGAAATATTGGGTAAACATTCGGTAAAAAAAAGCGTAGCCAATAAATATTAATGAACAATATTTTGGTACCAAGGAATTCGTTATAACCGAGTTTCACTGTTTATAGAATATTCAAAAACTAGGTTCGAGTGCAAGTTTCAAATCTAGGCGAATATGAATTGATCTATTTACTGCCATGTATATCTCCCTGATAGTCGCACAGACCAAAGAGTCGGTAAGTCACTTTGAGAATCACACAGCGAAAATAATTATAACTATTGCATACATGTGTAGCAGCAATATGTAACATTTTAAAACAGCTTAAAAGCCAATTAGTTATTGCAAGTATGACATGAATGACTGACGATGAACAATGTTTAAAAATGGATTAAAGCACTTATTATATGATTAAATTACGCAAAATATTGAAGTCAGTTACTATAAACATACACTGAAAAATGTTTTACAAAACTACGCCAACTTCATAGAATTGTGCAATATATGTGATTTTTGCTTCAAGCAACTTTTGACTTTTATTATCCTGTTGTGATATTGGATATAATTAACTAAATTCTTTAGCATGCCGTTTCTAGAAATAGTTAGAGTTCCATGTTGCCCTAAAGATGGCTTTGATATAAAGTAAAACTGATCACAATAGACTTGAGGCAAACTTAAGATAACTAAAAGACACTAGAATGCTGGAAAAGAGGAAGACTTCTGATCTTTAGTAGTTACAATAGTTGAGCCGAAACGGACTAGGGCATATATGCATAAAAATTACTTTTTATATTTATTTTATTTTTGTTTTGTAATGTTAGGAACACAATTGGATCGTACGACCCATTTCGCCAAATACAGTGAATTCGTTTTGTACATTTGTTATATAAAGCATAATAGATTCAAAAATATAACAACTGTTAAAAATGGAATTAAGGTAGTATGGCCTTTTTAAAATAATACAACTTCATATTACTTAATAGTATAATTTTACCCGATAAACAGATTTTCTTTATTATAGTTTTACTCTAACTCGAACTGTATGATAAGTTAAGTCTAGTGTGGATGAACATACCTACAATTTTATGGAAAGGTTTATAACAATGAAGTTGCTATATATATACAAATATGAGAAGCATACATACATATAATAAACTTTATGGCATAGTTTTACGGATATAAGCAAATATTTGCTTACTTTAGAATTGTGTTGTCAAAGTGCTCTGAAGAGAAAGTCCAAAAAGTACTGATGCAACCACATAACAAAGAAAATTAAAGGGTATTTTATTCAGCTAGTGTTGTTTTTCCCCATCCGTGTACTTTCAAGCCAAGTTGCTTTTTTAAATTTACTTTCTTAAAATTAACTGGAAAAAATATTATACAGACTATTAAGATCGTAACTGTACATCAGTATGCTTTAGTGATGTGTCTATTCATGTACACACGAACACAATGTCAAATATTTTCTGTACATCTTTCTTTCGCAAACGAATTTTGTAAAAAATTCAAGGCATTTTTAACATTTGAGAGGTTTGTTTTTGCTAAAAGCAAATTTTAAGGCTTACAGTCTTGTATATAAAATGGACCACTTGTTAAAGTAAAATCGATTTCATATATTAAAACATTAAAAAACTGAAACCACTTCAGCACATAACGAATTTCGGCGACATTATGATCGTGTGTACTTTCTTATACATAAATGCATTCTTTTTTAACGAAGAATTCATCTTTCGTACCTGTTTTTTTTTCACAACATAAATGTATCTACATCGCGTTGCATTAAAAATATCTATTTCAATTTGGATCTTGTGCCCCTTTCTCAAACCAGCTCCCAATTATATACGATCATTAATTGGTTCTGATGATGTAAACGTATTTGAGACGCAGTTCTTTTTACACTTATTCACTATTTTGCAACAATAAAATCTTTGCTTAATTGTTTTATTTATTAATATGTCATGACTGAAATTATTTATTGACATAAATGAAGGTGATTTGCAGTAAATTGTGTTAAAGAGTCTTCCCGTACAAAAAAGACAATGCGAGCAAAAGATACAACAACGAAATGAATGCTATTCTCATATAACAAATATAAATGGGATATCATGAAAATTAATAGTTTTTCATAAGATCTGTACGGAAAATAATTTTACTTATTTCAAATTTGCTTAAATTCTTCTTATAATTATTCTTCAACCTCTAGGTCTAGAGCCTGGAGAATAATTATAAGAAGAATTTAAGTAAAACAACAAGGTCGAATAAAATACAAAAAATAATTATTTCAAATTTGTTTATATAAAAAATTAGTTGAGAATTAAACAGCCTTCTAGCGACCAGTCCCAACTGACTTATATAGTCGCATATTGTACGTATCTCAAATCGACCTAAGTCTACCGTTCGATCACATGATTAATAAAAAGATAGTAAATATGTGACAAATACATTTTAGATAAATTGTATATATTTACAAGTCTAATGATATAAAGACACTTATTGGAGCATCATTTATCTTTCATTTGCTGTCTTCTGTAATGTAAAATCAACATTTTTTAATAGTTCTTTGATTTTTTCAGAAATAAAGACATTTTATTTAAGCATAATTTGTTGCCTTCCATCAATGTCACAGATGATGTTTATGAAAAAGCCATGGAAAAAGTTTCTCTGAACGAAACAAAAGAATGGGAGCTTGGAGAATGCAGTTTAGCGCATGAATTAGACAATGTAAATAATATTTATACAAAAGAAAAATATATGAAATATTTTATATACTTTTACGTTCTTTAGGCTGCCGAAGGTACAGGCTTGGCCTTTATTGTGTTCACACAGGCTATTGTGGAACTGCCGGGTGCACCATTTTGGGCTGTTCTATTCTTCACTATGTTGCTGTCTCTGGGATTGGGTTCACAGATTGGAATACTTGAGGGCATGCTGTGCACATTGTTTGACATCGACATCATTAAGCGGGTTAAGAAACAACATGTTACTGGAGTGGTGTGTCTTTTCTGCTTCATTGTCGGTTTCATCTTCTGTACAGGTGCTGGCGAGTATTGGCTGAAGATGTTTGACTCCTTTGCCGGTACTATTGGTCTGGTAGTGATTGCTTTGATGGAAATGATAGCTGTTGTTTATATCTATGGCCATGAGAGGTATGCAATGGGAATATGTTTTCCTGTACAGAAAAGTAAAAATAAATGAAAATATTATTCTCAAGATTTACTGAAGACATCTATCAAATGACTGGTTACCGACCTGGCATCTATTGGCAACTAACTTGGCGCTATTTTGGACCCGTGATTATGGTGTGCATTCTTGTTTCATCAGTGGTGTTCATGATTATCAAGAATCCCACTTATGGAGCATGGGATGGCGATTTGGTAACAAGATTATTTTAACAATATATTCGATTAGTTATAAAACTGTTTTCGTTTTTCCTGCAGGGCAAGGTTGTGCCTAAAGATTATCCTCCATGGGTAATGGGTATTGCTTTGTCTATGATCTTAGCTGGTGTTCTGCCAATGCCAATAGTGTTCCTAATGCGCAGCTTCCAATGTCTTAAAGTTGATTTGGATATTCACCAAGGCTCAATTCGAAGAAATGAAACAACGGCCTCCACCAAGGAAATGATTGATAACGATGATGACGTAAGTAGCATTGCAGGGAATAACGATGACAATTATTTTCCTATAAATTTTGAATCACGAAATATATTGTTATTATTTACGTATGTATACTAAGGATTTTTTTTAACAAATAATTTATGTTCGTATGAATTTATATTCCGAAGATGGAATAAGTTCAAACTCATCTAGTGGTGAACATTCAAACTTAATCTCCCTTATTTTTGTAACTAGTTTATTTTTATTATTTATATGTTTGTAAATTTATGTATTCAATTTTCTGTTGCGCTGACAATTATAGCAAAATTTAATATTCAATGATATTTAAATAAGTATTCGCCACACAATATCATTTTATATTCACTTTAATGTTTCGTCTCATTTTCGTTTTGTTTCTTAATAAATGCTTACGTTGCCTCGTATTTGATTTGAATATTAACAAAAAAAAAATCATTTAACTAAATCAAACTATAACAATATTCAGATTGTGAGTCCGGATATGCCACCACAAGATTCATTAGCGGCGACACGTTTTACTATTGGAGACTTTGAAGTAAGTTTTAGATAGAAAGCTTTCTTTTCTTTTGCTGAATTAAAATCAAATAGTTTATTTTTACAATACGATTTTCGAACTCTTATTAAATAATATAATCTTGAAAACACTGTTTTTCACAATAAGACCATTTATTTTTATCAAGTCAAGTGCATTGTCTACACATCTTATGAGACCTATTCTATTTTTGCCATTGGTAATTTTCATACAAAACTCTGTCCCAATTATGCGATTGAATATGATATGTTTTTCAAGTAGTCGTATTAAAGTCAGGTCTGTTGACATTGTGAATATATAAAATAGTTTCAATCTAACTCTGAACCTATTTGTGTTAAAATCGCTGACATATTTAAAATTTATTTGCCTGGTTGAATTGGCTACAATAAACTGAAATACTATAATAGGATAAGTTGTATAAAAATTAAGCAAAAAGTTTATTAGTATAATTACAAAAAAATTATTTTATTCATATTCCGACCCCATTCGGAAAAACATTTTCGAAATGAATTCTTTTTTAATTTTAATAAGCCCTTCATTTTATTTCGAAAATATCTTTTTTTATCGTTTTTTGGGGAACCAAATTACGAAGTCAATTTGGTTTTCGAACGGGATGGATTATAATAATCTTCTAATTTAAAAGTGCTTTTAAGATTAATGTTTTTCACCACCATTCCTGGGAGAAGCTTGAAAGCACGCTTCCAGGCTCAAACTTCAATAACAAAATACATTTTTTAAAGGATTTTAAGATATTCATATACCAGTGGTCTTATTGTGTTATTTAAGACAAGAAATCAACTTTGAGTATGTTTAAAAAAATCGTATTGTAAATTTGAAATATATTTACTAATTTTTTGTATCTTTATTGTATTTCTTTGTACTCTTTTTTCTTTTGCACTACCCACAACAAATATTTTTTGTAAAGAACTAAAGAGATTGCATAGAAAATAATATAAATAATAAAACCAACACTTTCAAAACGATTTAATTGAAAATCGTCCACATCACATCTAATAAAACCATTAACAGCAACGGCAACATTAATGGATTATTGATCTGCAACAAGATCTTGATTGTTCCCAAATGGGTTTTTAAGATTTGAAATTAATGTTTACCTCCTAATTGAATATAAATGATATATACAGTACATTACCAAATGCAACAACACCAATAAACCATAGAAATGTCATATGATAAAACAAAAGAGAGTATCACCTGGTACACCGCCAAAGAAATACACATAAATATGTCCTTCTGCTCACTTAATATTATTCCATCTGACTTAAAAAAATATACCTATAAAAATAAAAGTGCTTTTAAATCAACATCAACTAAATTTATATGAATAGAAGATAAACAATTATATTAAAGCAATTAACAAACTAAAAACTTCAAACTTGAATCGTTATTATGATGTGTGAGCGAGAAGAGCTCCTTCTTAATGATTCATAATTAACATATTAAGAACAAGTTTAAAACAGAGATTAACGAAAAAACCTACAAATGAAAAACTATTTTACAACTAGAATATATTCAAAATGGCAATTATTTACAACATTTACCAACAAACAATTCAAACGGTAATAAATTAAACAATTGATTATTTGCTCTTCATCGATGAGGATGACGACGATTAGAATGCAAGCAACAAGAACAACAATATTTACTTAAAGTATTAAAAAAATATAAATAAATTAAATATAAAGTACGAGTATGTAGTTTTAGTGTTAAATTAACTTGAAATTAGTTATTAATATTAAAATAAAGTATATATTAGAGCAAAGAAAACACTTAATATATTCCTAAAAATTCCTGCTAAAGCTCAACATTTAAAAATATTGATTTAACAAAATTTTGTTTTCATAACTTAGGAGTCTAATAATTTTAATAGTTAGAGAAAATGACTCAGCCATAATCATTTCCACGAATTGTAGACTTTTCACTCGTGTAAAATTGTTTCCTTAGTAAAAGCTACTAAAGCACAAGAAAGCTCATTCATATATAACGTATGCATCTGCATACATACACATACACCTATGAAAGATGACTTATTTTGTTAGTAAATAATATTACTCGTGCGTATTGGCCAACCCTTTAACGATATGTTTGTCATTGTTGATTGTAATCCATACTATACTCGTAATTATTTAATTTGTTCAATTGTTTGATTGTTTGTAAAAAGCTACGTTTTTAGAAGAAATCACTTCAACAGCTATAATACATACATTCATATGTACGCACATAATTACATACTACTAAATTTTAGTTCAATTGGTTAAATAACACACACATAATGTCCTCAAAAGGTAATTAACTATTTCAAACTTACATATATAAATAATTTAACTACTTTTAAGTTTAAAAGAAGAATTCTCACATTTGGAATGTGGAAAACATTGAAAGCAAAAGGTATTCGGTTATATGAATATTACATATAAACACAATTTAGATAAATTTTTTTATCCTACACTGGCAATTGTTTTTGTCTTTGCTTATATGCGTTTGACCTAATTAGCAACATATAACGTTGTGGTTAACTGTCCAGGAGATCCCGCCCAGTGTTGGGATTGGTAATATTGATTTTTTTTCCATTATTCTTCCTTCTATATGTGCATGAATAGTTTTTTGTATTCTTTGTTATTTTATATATAAGTCCGGAATAAATAATGTTTATATATTTCAATTTGTTCTCTGAATAAAAATTTCACAATATATATAAAAGCCAATAATATAATTGTTAAAACCACAAAAGCCAGCTATTACAAATAACTCTTAAAAGAGTAAACATTTTAGTAATTTGAACATTTATAAAAATGAAACAATTATGAGAAATTGGAGAAGAATGCTAAACCAACTGTAAAATTTCATATCTTTAGAATTTAAATTTGAAAAAGTAGCAAGAGCAAAACCAGAAAAAGTTTTCAGTTTACTATGATATCAAATTTCTATAAAACAGCTGTACAAAACAGCTCTTTTGAGTGAGCGCTCTTTTTAGCTCCGCTCACTTTACTGAATTAATTCATTCAGTTCATTCAGTTGTTTCAGTTCATTCAGTAGCTCAGCTGTTTCAGTACTTCAGTTTATTCAGTAACTCAGTTGTTTCAGTAGCTGGCAACTCTATAAATAAAGAGCACTACATCCTTGTATGCATTAGCACATGTGTGTGAATTAATTAATTTTTTTCGTATGGGTTTTTACATACAAACAGAAACATCACTGAAAAGAACTACTGAAAGAGAAAGATCTAATGAATCAACTGAAACAAACAACTGAGCTAAAAACGCTCAATTGACTGAATGATTCAATTGAATTAATTCATTCAGGAGCCGTACAGCTCTAATAAAAAGTTTATTTGAAAAAACGGCATATATATATTTTGATCGGATATTTTTGATATGTTGATACCAATATTATTTGGTTTTAGCAACGCTGATCGTGGCAGTTGTTTTAGTATTTAATATAACAAGTCTTTAATTGCTGAATTGTGTATACGAAATTCCATTTTTATATCCATAGATTTTATGAGATAGAAAAAACACAATAATTTTCGTGTATTCAGCGAACTATAAAAAAGGATTGCAGACGAGATTATTATCAATACCAAGCTGATGTGAATCCCAGTGTTGCCGTTTGATTATTTTCTTCATTCCAAAAATATAAAAGTTGGCTTTTCCTTTTACGGTTTATATTTTGAACTGGAATAGAGATTTTTTATTGAACACTTCAAAAGAGAAAAAGTTTAGCGAACTTGTATAAAATATTATAGTTAATAATTAATATTTGATATTTCGATAACCATCGAAATATCGAATATTAAATATTAATATAAAAGAGCCTCAAAACTCAAACAAATCTATTAATTATTAAAAGAAAAACGCTATATTAGACACAAGAATCATTGTATAAAATATGTTAATTTTTTATTTAGGAGTTCAATCTTCTTAAAGAAGTTCGTTCTATTTCACGTTTTTCCTGAAAGAAGCCGTTTTATAATTCAAATCCATAACGAATGCCTGCTAAAAGAGCTCACCAAACTACTTATACAAATATGAGAATTCATGAATATATATTAACATAATTATTACGTTTAAGTTTTAATTTTATGTTTAAATATGTATTATTTCTAGCTATTTTATTTATAAGCGAGTGTAAAAGTTAAAATTACTTTAAAGTAAGAAATTTGAATGATCTTACTTGATCAAACATTGACGAATACGGTTGTAATAAGTGTGCACTATTATTATTGTAAAAATGGCACAATTCTGAAAAAATCTGTTAAATAGCAGCACAATTAATGTTTTTATAAGAAAAAATATAAGTGATTAATGTCAGGAGTGAAGGGTGCTAAGAACTGCATAGTATATAGAACAACTACTAGAGACGTGAACTTCGGAATAAACGGCGTGTACAGGGTAGCCCCATAAGTCGTAAAATAATCTCCATGCGCTCCGCATTTTCATTTTTCTACAGAGCCTAGGGCATGTAAGAAAAAAAATTAAAAAATATGATTTTGTTACATTCCGATTAACCTGTTTGTCTCAGTAATATACACACCTGCAACGTAAATACATTTTTATGAGTGTAAGATTTTGTTTTAATTATATTCATCAAAAGTTTTAATTTTTTTGTACTAATACAAAGATAGAACGAAATATAGCTGCATATCATTTCCAAAATGAAAAGTCTATCTGCAGTAAATTTCTTGTTTGCTGTATTATATTGGCCATTAAATACCTCTTCCATAATAAAAGTCAATGTATCATAGCTGGTTCATACCTGGGAATGAAACTGGGATGTTAAAAAACTTATAGAGTTGTGCTACAACTGACGGGTGCAAGTAATAAAAAATAAATGTAATACTATATATTCACAATTTGAAATTAAAAAAATGGAAGTCAGTATTGGGATATTTACCTTATCTGCCTGAATTAGTAAGCAAAGCAAAACTTTAGTCCAACAATTTGCATTCAACGCAAAACAAACTCAAATTCTTGCTTTGTACTCGTATATAACATTCCAAACGAAAACTGTTATTTTATTTACAAAAACTATACCTTCATATATAATTATGTAAATACTTACACACGTACATACTCTTATAAATCTTATAAAATAGAACAGGAAGAAATAGCGCTTGATCTAGACTTTGTGTTAAGTAAACGGCTTAATATGATATAAACAAAACAATTAATTGATGAAATATTATTCGCAACATATTAATCGGATAAAATCAATATCACACTATAGCAAAAACAACAAATTTTCATGAAAAACTTTTTGAATATTTAAATGAACATATACTTATATGTCACTTTTCGAATAAAATAATTCTTCTGCAGCATTCGAATAATGTTGTGGGAGTTAAATTTCTCGAGCACAGGATATGTTATTATAAAACATCAACTAAAAAATTTAAAACTTTAGAAGAAATGTTTTAGAACTTGTGAAAAATAAATTAAATATGGGAGAAGTATAACCAAAATTAGGAGAAGAGGCAACGACGAGACGAACTCAACATGCATATACGTGTGCAGGTAGCTTTATAAGCCTTTACTGGCTTTATGTTCGACACATCAGCGTGACTAACAGCATCAAAAAATATCAGAGAGCAACAGGTCCAAAGGCACTTAGTTTTGTGAATATATAATACCTCAATGTTTGTTGCACAATATATAAATGTATATGCAATGTATATTAGATATGTATGTATATAATATTTAAATATTTTAAGAAATATGTGTCTGTGATGACCGCTCTACCTGCAGAAAACCATAAAATTGGTTACATGCCTCTGATGTCCAAAACGAAAGGACAAGTTGCGAGGCCTGCAATCGATAAAAACAGTTTACAAGTTTGCAGCACTTAAAAATTATATATTAATGATTTGAATTTGCATGCTATAGTTTGTTTTAAATTTCATTGAATTAATAAAACTCTCGTCGTGATTACAGGATGATGATGACAATGATTTTAGTGGCCCAGCATTAGGAGGTCATGTTAAGATGCACAGCGATGCATCCGATGATGATGACGACGATAAACCGGTAACAATGCGCTCGGCAATGATGCGTGTCGCTGGCAATAATTTAGATGTGCCAACAAGCAAAAAACCGTTTAAGATGGAAGTATTCGACTTGTAAGCCTCTCATTAATTGTAATCAACAGTTTAAGTAGATATATTTCATATTATTTTGTTTTAACTAAATATAAGCCAAAACTTCAAAATAAATTTAAACTAAAAGAGAATTAAATACCAAAAATTATGATCATAATAACTCAATATAATATTTATTCAACTAGAACAAATTATACTACCACAAAACAAAATAAAACTAATTTATGTATTTGTAAATTTTTAACAGCCAGGAAAAATTCATTAAACAGTTTACAATTAAAAATGTTTTCAAAAATAATGACGAATGTATTCAAAATACTGATGATACATAAGAGAACTTGTAAATTAATTAATTATATGGATTTCAGTTTTAAGCAATTACCTTTTAAGATTAATATACATATAAAAAACATAAACCTAAAAAATCAACAAAAAATTTATTAAAAATAAGCAACAATATTAATTTATAAACACACGTATGTATATAATTAAGTAGGGGAACGCAATTGACTATGGCATGTCGAATACATATAATTTTGCTGCTTGTTCGTTTGTTTTTGGCTTCAAGCTTCAAATTACTTTCAGTTTTACTTTTAGTTACTCAGAATTTCTATAACCTAAATATTTGGTTTTTACTAAACCGTTTTACTGTTATATGAGGCAGTTCATACCATTTATGGAATAAAAGAAAAGTAGTTAACGCTAAAAATCGTTAAGTTAATTATACAACTTTTGTATCAGCGATTTTGATTTCGAAAATATGCCAGGTGAAGCTTCTATGAAATGCGTTCCCACACTATACATATAATTTTCGCAGCATACTGCATCTAGTTTTAAGTAAATACATTAAACGAATTATTCGAAATATACCATAAGAATAAGTTATTCTGTTTGCCAAAAGTCTTATTAATTTCTTAAAAAATTTTCCTTTACTAAGTTGAGATTTAGAACGCATTTTTAAACAGAGTTTAACTCTAAGTTTCTTATTATATGTTGCTTTGCCCAAAAGTCATATCCTATAAATTAATAATTTTACCCGATTAACATAATGTTTTTAACTATAAGTATATTAAAATGTTTACCTTAAGTATTATGTAAGCAAACGGCAAAAGTATCTTATTTTTTGTTTGTTTGCTTGCTTGGTAATTATGTGTGGTGATTTGCATCATAAAAAATCATGCTCCAAAGACGCATCATAAATAATAAAGAAACGAAACTGAATTGTATTTATAAAATTAATATTAATGATTTATTTGTTTTCAATCAATTATTTTATTATTAACGATAATTCTATTAAATATTTGGTAAACTTTTTTTTTACGTTACAATTTCAAACTAACAAAAACGTTTGACAAATAATTTGTTTTTATTTTGAAAAATTGTGAATTGAGCGAAAATATTCATACAAATATTTCTTAGAATTTTTACATAAAGTTAACGTCATTATGAATACGGCAGTTAGTACATATAAATTATATATGTATATTACGGAGCATTCCCAACATAAATAGCATAACAAACAGCTTATTCAAATTCTTCGTATGTATATAAGTAATGGCATACTGCCAAATATACGAGTATGTCTTAGGATAACTAAGGATCTGATAGTAGAGGTATTTTTAAGTTCATGCCAGGAATATAGTGTTATATTAAAGCAGCTGGCAGCTACTACTTAGTTACTTAAATAAAATAATTGAAGCTCTTTTGTCTGGGCAATTGAAGAGATGTCAAGGAATTTGTTGCAAGAAAACTCTTTTTCATAATATTTTTATTACAATACAAATATTATTATAATACAATATTATTTACAAATATCTTATTTATAATATTGTATTACATAATTTCAATATTCTTAATACCACATCTTTAATAATATGTTGTCAGTAACATTTGATATGTTGGTCTACATATTTTCATTGTATTAATAAACCAGTCTGAGTCTAATAGTGAAAGTATTTCATTGAATATATGCAACTATTTCATTAATTTCTTGTATCATTGAAATTTTGCCGTTATATGAATGAAATTATTTGGTAGCATCAATAAAAGTGCTTCATTTATTTCACGGAGTTTTCATCAACGTAACTTTAACAAAATTTTAAATTTATTGAGTTTTATGAAGTTTTATGAAGTTTATTGAGATATTTTTCTTTGGATTAATATCGAATAATAATGTAATACTAGACAGGGGCTTGTGAACACATTTTTATGAAAGTTTTTCTTCTATTAAAATTTGTTTTACAACACGTAGTGTGAAAATCTCTGATTTCATTTATACTTCATATGTTATGCCCATATTCTTATGACCATACTTTAATATGCTGTTACAGCAGTTAACATTCACCGACGGCGTAAGAAGTAGAAAACGGCAAACGCCAATTCTCTACCTACTCATCTTTCTTCAGATGTTTTCTTAACACTATCCCCTGAGTGCTGATCCTACTAGAAAAGAAAGACAAAGTCGAGAATTTAATATTGGGGAAAAATAGACTTTTTTAAACAGTTTTCGAGTATGATCGGCGACGTCGTGTTGGACACAGTTGCATATATAATAAACTTCTATTACACTAAAAATATTTATTGAACTTTAAAAAATGTATACATAAATTGTTAATTTGTTACTGGAATATTAGTTTGCTCAAGAGCAATTAGCATTAAAATAATTCGTGATCAGCTGCTAGCACATGTAAGGGATATATCATCGTATGAACCAATTTGTGTATTGTATTTAGTCAACAAAAATAGAGAGATTATGAAGGATATATATCAAGTCGTTATCTGGGCAAATAACAAAATCCTTCTTCTATCATTGTGGATGGGAAAGAAAAGCGAAGTAAAAAATGGCTTAAGCATTTTTCTTCCAGATATTTGGCTTAATTTTTTCTTCTTTCTTTCATTAAACATTGTAAACTCCATCCAAATTCTCAATTCGCTTTGCCACATGCATGTGTATGTCTTACAAAAGTGAAATTGAAGCACTGTTTACCTAATCAAACTTCTTTTTTTATGATGCAAGAATTAATTTATGTACTGTTACCATAATATTCAGTCTTACGAGAAATAATTCCTGATTGAAGTATACTTTCCTTCCCAGTAATTATTTAACTGTGTATTGTATCTTCGTCTTATGTAATCTGGCAAGTTTCGAAATTATTAAGAACCTTTAATTTAAAATTATTTTTTAAAGCATCCAATCTGGAGCTCCTACGCATGTTTTAGTTGTGAGTATAATTATAGTCATATATTTCTTACAAGGTATATATATATTTATTTGACGTTCAATATGAAAGGTTTCTTTATACGCACAATTCATGCAAAATTAATTACTTATATACTAATAAATTTTCATTATTAGTTTTTAGAAACTAAAATATGAAAAATTACTTTGTTGGCAAAAACAAAAAATTGTTTAGAATTTAAGTATTTGTGTTTTATTGAAAACGTATTTTTTAAGACAAAAATAAACTGCTGTGAATAGTTTATAATTGTTTTAATAAAGAAATAGTTTTTAAGTATGAGGCTATAAATCCACTACAAACCATATTTATAATTTTCCTTATAATCCAGTTTTTGAAATGATTTTTATTTTTTCTCCATATATGAAAGTAAAAAGATAAATCATTGATGAAAACACTTAAGAAAAATTCATCGACGACAATAAGCGAACATTTTTATGAAAGGATATATTAAACTTTTTACAATGAATCTTAAAACGAAATAAAAAAGTACATTTAACAAACTATTTTAGCACTCAAAAATATACATATATAACAAAATTTCTTATAATTTTTTTATATATAATTTCTCCACATAATTCAAAACACTTAAAAATCAAAACGCCATATAAAATGCAGAGATAAAAGTACCTTTTTATTGAAAAGAAATTAATTATAAATAGATACATAAAGAGATAATTTGGAAACAGGCCATAATGCTGTTTTATGAATTATAATCTATATATATAGTTATAAAAAAAATTTAAAATAGTTGAGACTAATAATATAAACAATTACATGTTCATTTCAATTATACATGCGATATTGTACTTTTCCTATAACACCGTTTGAATATGTGTATTATTTCACTAATCAATATTCATGTGTTTGAAAATAATCATAATATTTCTATCCAACCTAAAATGTAATAGTAATTTATCATATTCATCAAATATCTTTGATTACTGTTAAAATACTATTTAATACAAAACAATAGTATATCTTTAGGCATGTCATCATATTTTAACCCACACCACGTTTTAATGTTTTGTTTTATTGCCAAGAGGAATTCCTTTCAAAATTATATATATAAAATCATCATCTTACCAATACTTAAAACCACTCATATTCAAAGCATGCACACATCCACAAATATTATACACATATAAATATATTTAAATGATATTTTAAATTGTTTAAAGACATGACAGAAAAGTTTAAAGAAACAAAATTAAATTAATAAATAGTTGGTTAAGTTGAAAAAGAACTTGGATATGCTGTTTCTTTTAAATGCAAAGAGGTAAGGATAATCCACTGTCCAGCATTCGGTCAAATCAGAAGACTGACAAGGACCTCCTCCATCTAGTTAAGACTAAATCTGTTAAGTTGTTTCTGATTTATTCAGTACCAAATCACCGTATGTGGGGATATAACATTAAACAGTAATCTCATACAATAATATTTTTCTGTCCGGCCAAATTACTATTTCTGCTTCGCCCGTTTTATGATTGCCAAAACAGTTCTAACGAGAGGAATATTTGCAATATATAAATCAGTTAGTCACAGGAACGGATAAGATTAAGGGATAAATAACTTCACCGACATATGGTCTAAGTCACCTGTTAAAATATGTGCACCGATACTTTGTAAATATATATACAAATGTTTCTTCTGATTTTATCAAACCGATTATTTCTGGTGGACTCTTTAATATCCTTCGGTGACGTTTATATATCCGCAACGAAGCTACGCGTGTAGCTCTGGTATTGCATAGCGGCGTATTGCCTCTTTTTACAAATTTAATATGCTATAATACGGTGCTAACATAATTTATTCAAATAATTTTATGAGGTTTAGGTAAGACTTGTGGACAATTTTTTTGCCTCCACCTGTATCCACGCCTGGTTATTATGCAACCATAATCATTGTTGTCACTCGAATAAAAACAAATTTTTCAATTTAAATTAAAAAGTAATTCCAACAGTTTTTAACGAATATTCGAATAATATTTGTTTCAATACTTTGCATATAAATTGGACTATTATTGTGAATGTAAAATTATATTTTATACTACATAATTGTATAATTTTCAAATTGTTTAAAATATGAAGCCTCAAGTAAGAAAATACAGCATTTTAAAATTACTTGCTATCTATATATACAGTTCCTGAAGTCATATTTCCGTCTGATTCGAATGACATTTTGAAGCATTTGGGCAAAGTACTATATTAGGAAAAACCTCTTCAACAAAACTTCTACTTCAACGTTTCGAATATATAATTATTGCTTTTCTACACATTTAATCAGAAGTTCTTCAACTCGAATTTATGAATATCAAGTTCTTCGATATTGTTTCTTAGCTCGGGGAATTCTTCGCTTCGTAGCAACTTTTTTCAAGATTATTTTATGTTGAAGAATCAGACGATGTTACCGAAGTGATTAAGCATGTTCCGTAAATCAAAATCGTATATATATATATATATATATATATATATATATATATGTATATATATATATATATATAAGTATATATATATATATATATATATATATATATATATATAGATATATATATATATATATATATATATATATATATAAGTATTTATATATATCTATATATATATATATATATATATATATATATATATATATACATATATATATATATATATATATATATATATATAGTTAATGATTAAAAAAATTCAATCAATGTTATTTCAGTCGTGACGTCAAAAACAAGAGCTTATTAATGAAATTTTTCTACTTATTCTTTTATTTAAAAAATTAAGATATTGTAAAAGATGTTTAAACATAAGTGAAATATATTGGAATGAATACATACATTTTTAATGAACATGTTAAAAATTTTGTTTTTATTTTATAATAGATTGTTTTCTTGCTGCTATTAGAAAAATCAAACTGCTAATATATGATTAAGTAAACCCTGCCATATATAATTCTTTGAAATAGTTGAGCCGTAAGATATGAGTTCCAATACGATCTAATGATCGACAAATTATCTCGTGAAGTAGGTTCTCATAGCATTCAAATATTATACAATCAGAAATTCAATTCAAATCCCATATTGACAATAAAAGAAGTGATGAAACTTGAACTAACTATTTCGGCATAAAACGTCAATTGGTGACAACAAAATTCTAATTATTTTCACTTTCATACATAGATGTATACACACACACGTATGACGAAATATTCGTTAATATATTCAATATACATATATCAATATATATATATATATATATATATATATATATATATATATATATGTATATATGTATATACATACATATATATGAAAAGCAATCTTATCAAAAATAAATAGCACAATAAGTTTTTTTGTTTTAATAAAAATTTGTTCAATGGTTTTGTTTTCTTAAAAACTCATATAATAATTATACTTAGGACTTTATACGATGGGTGTCTATCGACACAAAGGCCATGTCAACATGAGAAATTGACATGGTCTTGATGTAGATAGACAGCTATCGTATAAACGATATTTACGTACATATGAATAGATAAATTTCGCACTAGGTTTTAATAAGCTGGGAACCTCATGGTTAATTGCAATAAGATGTTCCGAACTCATTGATTATATTTATATATCGACTAGGATAATCGGCGCTTGGTGCTATTGAAGATGTAGTAAGAAATTTTCAACACGCCCAGAGCAGACGCTATCATCCAAAAAGTACTATCGTATTGGCCACACTCGATTTAAGAAATGCTTTCAACAGCCTACTTTGGGCAGGTATTATGATATTGCGGGGCAAAGGTACCACTTTCCGGTATATCTGATAAAGATATTTTGGAGCTACCTAAATTACTGCAAATTCCTCTACGTTACGCCAGATGGGAAGAGAACTAAAATGCTTATATCCAGCGCCGCGCAGGAATCAATCCTAGGACCCGACCTCAGGAACTTAGCCTGGGTATGGAAATGCCACTGGAGCTATGCAGATAACATATTGGTGGTAATCTCAGCACGAGGTATAGCCGACGCGAAAATAAAACTTAATCAAATGATGATAAGAACCCCAAATTGGCTGGAGAATCATGATCTTGAGTTAGCAAAAAACAAACTGAGGTAATCCTGATGACCCGAAGACATATGCCACTTGAAATTGACATGTAAGTGTTTTATACGCCCAATAGAACGATTATATATTTAGGTGTCAAGTTGGACTGCAGGCTCACTTTTTGGGCTCAGATACAACATGCAGGCAGTAAGGCTGCAAAACTAAGTGGCATGTTAAGTAGGCTAATGGCGAACATTGGTGCGCCTACGCAGAGCAAAAGGAGGCTGATCATGGCTGTGCTGCTTCATGACAGTGAGATTTGGGGAGATGACTGATGGCCAAATCGATACGCAAGGCTCTGGAAATGGTGCAGCGCACGGCGGCACTCAGGGTTGTGTCAGCTTAACACTCTGTTTCGGCAGCAGTGGTTTTTGTGATAAGCGGAGAGATACCTAATGATCTCTTGGTACGCGAGCGGAAAGAGGCATCGGATTCCAATAGGGGCGATCCTGTTAGTAGCTCTGTATAGTGAAGGTCCAGGAAACTCTAGCGATGGCAAAACGGATGAAGCACGGAAACCGCCGGTAAATGGACAACGACGCTCATCCCCATCACAAAGAACTTTCGGAGAAGTAAACTGCTTCCTGACACAGTTTCTGTCAGGACATGCCTACATCCTCAAATATCATTACCACATGGGCAAGACATAGAATATCTTCCGAATGTGCTGCACAACCAGAGATGACGACGTTGAACACACATTTTTTGACTGCAACAAGTGGCAGGCGAAGAGATGTGACCTATGTAATCAGATCAGTGAACTCACTCCTGACAACGTTGCTTGCAATATGCTTGAAGGAAGTGGTAAATGGATTGCCGTAGACAACTACGCTAAATCCATTATACGGAGGAAGAAAAAGGATTTTGACCAACTTTCAGCAGAACGGGTCCACCCTTTATATCCTCATCATAACCGATTAGAAACACCACAACGGTTGCGTATGGCGGACTTTGGACGTTGATTCTAGGCCTTCATGAGGTAATCCAGAAAGCAGTTCCGTGAAGCAAACACCGGAAATTGAGGGGGGATTGTTTTAATGGAAACACCACTCGACGCAGCTGAAGCTCTAGGCACAGACAATGTTTCACCATAAATGCCAAGGATTGATGCTCTAGAGAGTGACCAACTAATCCTTCTCACCATAGACACACTTTAGAAAATAGAACTTCTATAGCAAATGTTATCTGCAGGTGTCATCATTGGCTTAGTGCGGAAACTGCAGAGCGATTACTCCGCTGTGCGTGGTGTATAAAGTTACTAACAAAACGCCTTGCATTAGCAAACCGGCTTCCGGTAATACAAATCTTGATTCTACCATTTGACATTCTAAGAATCATAGTAGAACAGATTGCAGAACGGCAGTGTCCTTTCAACTTACTTTTTGTAGATTTGGGAAGGCTTTTGACAGCTTGGATCGTAAAACTATATGGAGTACTCTGCACTGTAAAAGCTCATCATAGAGGGTCCATAGGCTGAGTTTAAAAAAAAAGTTACTTGTAATCACATTTTACTTAAGATGTATTGCTATTTGAAGAACGTTTTACAATTCAAACACAATATTTGGAGGTGAATTGTTGTTGTAGTTCGTTAAAACAAAAATGAGAACAGGATTTTGAACAAAATTTTTAACAAGTTTTCTCAGCGAATATTTGCTTTATATATGCAGAAATATATTGGAACGAAATGTTCTATCAGTTAATCGCGAACATTTCAAAAATAACTTCACTTATAGGTTGCCTATATTTTCTTTAGCTAATCTCTAACTTGTTTCCCACTTGCACTTCGTTGGCCACAAAATTATATGATAACGGCAAAATAGAACCGCATCGCTTGAAAATTCAATTAAATATATTTTCTGTATAATTTCTCTGCATTTTATTTAATTATTTCTATTTTAAATATACATTTTATTTTGTTTTTGCATTAGGGATTTCGTTACTTTTGAATAATTCAATTATCCGAAAAGTTTTCTTTATTTTGTGTTTAGATCATATTTATTATTATTGAATTATCATTTCTTTCTGTTTTCCAGATTTAATATTTAGAAGCATTTTGTCGCTCATGCTCAAATCAGCTTTATATGATCTTTCATTGTATGTATGTATGCGTATTCAAGCTTCAACAACAATTCGAGGACAGAACAGATAAAATTTTAATGAGGAGCGTATGTGTAATGCTTAGCCTGCCAGCGTGGATGCCGTGGGCTTAATTGCTGTCTTAGACTCTGATTTGTTTCGCCTCAGTGAGTAAAAGTTTTTTTAACTGTCCCCAGTTTCTGCAGTTAATTAACTTGTAATCAAATTTGTATTTGCAAGGTAAGCGAATATTTCCGTTTTGCAACCCCTAATGCAAATAAAATTAAAAAATGTGTGGGGTCGTCTATAAATCTGATAACGGAATACACAATATGTGATCACGACAATAACAAACTAGTAACATTATTTCAACGAACGCATGTATGTATATGACACCCATTGGATTGCTTGAAACTATATCTGTTATATATAAATAAATATGTTTAAGTGTGATTTTCGTATACGCATTACGCTGATCATATGCATTATTCTAGTTGAATTGTAGTCCCAATTTTAATGTATTTCACTGAGCCAGCTACAACTAGCGGGGGCCTGTCCTTATCTTATCGTCAACACACAAATTTCAACAACAAAAAGGCACTAACAACATAATAATAGACTCAACAAGAAAAAACATGAATATTACGCTTTTAGTATATGAAAACGAAAATAAGAAATGTTGTTGCAAGCAAAATATATTCAGTAGCAACTATTGCTTGTTGTCGTGCAGATCACCACAGCTACGTTATAAAATCATCAGCCTTATTCTACATACGGTGTTGGTGACAAAAAACACGTATAAAAATCTTAAAACAAGAGACAATATTTAGACAAAAGCACAAGAAAACTATTTAATATACATGCACTGACGAGTACATGAATATATAAAATAATTTATCAAAATAAAGTTACTTTTTAATTCAATTGACACCAAGGCAAGATAATTACATTCTTCATATATATTATGTAATAAACCTATATACACATACACACACTCGCCCAAGCATTGCATATATCTACCAGATACATAGTATACATGTATGTGATATCAAAATAGTAACATAAAGTTCAAAAACCGTTTGTCAAGAGCAAGTGTTTCAGAAGCATCATTCACAACAACAACAAAATTAAAATGCTGATCAAAACAATACAACTGCTGAACAATGGGTATGTGTAAAAATAAATTCAATTACTGTTTATTTATTCTTAGTTTGATTATTTTGAAAACACACACAAGGTAGGGATGGAATCGTGATCGTGTTTTGAATATATATTATGCTCAGTCACTCTTTTGTAATTAAATATTTTTCTTACGATCACGCCAACTTACATACTTTGAAATAAGAAGGAAAAGTTGTTTGCAATATTAATTACAGAACACGATGTGTATGCAGAAAAGAATTTGCTCATAAAAAAGGCAAGATGAAGTGACATATTGATTTTATGCACATGAAGTGACATAAATGTGCTGGGGCCGAATTCCGACATTTGATATCGATCGCATATTCAATGCAATTTAAATTGAAGTTTCGATATAGATGGAAATCTATATATATATATATATAATATATATTTTGTCATTTTGACAAAATGCGCTTTTTTTAAGGAAGACACCTCCAACTCCTTGATCGTAAAAGATATCATTTTAAGCAGCCTCTTTCAAAAAAGTGGCCCATTTTGGTAAATGGGGTGCATATTATGAGTGGCAAATGTGAATGACTTTGTGAACATAACAAAATATTGTTTGAATAAATCTTTCGTCACTCATTATGAATTATATCACCTGATGATCTAAACACTGATATTCTTTAAGCCATGGGCTATTTGGACCCTGGCTTTTTTCTGCCAATGTACCAAAATGAGTACCATTAAGCATGAGTAACTTTGAAAATATTGCTGTCTTATGATATGTTGCGAAACCTATGAGGCAGTAAAAAATAAATTTTGGCAGAAATGAAGAACCGACAGCAAATGTTGTACGCAAGATTACGAAGAAATTTGTGATCGAGTGGTCAAGACAGGCTCACAACAATGTAGTTGATGTGGCTTTAATCATTGTAGATTTCGCTGCCAAGAATTCTTGGAGTGTGACAGCTTGCAAAAATTGGTGTTGTATACAAGTTTAGTCAAAGAACAATCTGCAACAAGTTTGTCAACCGCCGCCAACTGGCTGCCTAACTTTAAAGATCTTTTGAGTAAATATTTAACGGCCGCTTAGTGAGATGGAATTCGAAACTGCAACAAAAGTCTTGGAATATTGAGTGGAACAGAGTCATAGTTTAATATATATATATATAGTTTAATATATATATATATATATATATATATATATATTTTAATATATATATATATATATATATATATATATATATATTACTTATCGCTATATATAAATTTGCATTCTTCTCAAACTTGACAATATTAACAGTATTCTGAGTGTCATTTGCGAAAACTTATTTAGCTCTGAGGTCGAATTTGTGAAAGATGTTTTACGCTTATAACTTAATGTTTATTTTTAAGAACCAGTTTAGTTTTCACTTGTTGAATGAATCATTCCCACCACTAACAAACCATTCATAGTATAGAAAAAATTATGATCTTTAATCATGGAAAAATAACACTGTTTGAAACGTCAGTAGAGATTGTAAAATGTTATCTTTCCTATTAAATATTTACTAAAAATAACTATATCTTTCTCATAACATTTTTCCTGATATAATAATATTCCAATTTAAATAAAAATATTAATATAAACAAGTTGTTTGAAACAACTCAGCGCGTAAAAATATGTGTAACTTTTTTGAAAAATTAAATGCTGAGAATAACAGGACCAGATTGTGTAAATAAATGGATTTGTGCCAGTGAAATTTATAAGCGTTTATTTTTCACAGATATGTAAACAAAAGAAAATTTAAAAATTTTTCCGAATTTTGTTTTTGATTTAATGTAAATTTCGCTAATGCAACGTTATTTAAAGACTAGGGCCTTAGTGACTCTCACACAAATTATTTCTATACGATAGATAACACCTGTGCAGACGGAGTTAGCCTTAAAATTACGCGATCTGATGAAAAAATCTCCGTGTACTCACGGAATCCGCACAATTCTGAATTTACAGTATCTCCGTATATTTCTTTGACAATTAAATTATGGGTTATCATGCATGTCTGTGAGTGCCTGCATAGTTCGTTTAAATTAGTGGTTGAAATAGAAAATGTCATATACAAAATTCACATCAATGTATCAATGACGGTTATTGAAAGCAGTGTATCTGTTGTACCTTAAATATGTACATACCTATACATACAGAATGAAGAAGAAAATATTTTGATTGAATCATCATTGAATCTTAATACACGTGCTTTTGTAAACGTATTGGACAATTCATAGATTAACACTTTTCATGAACATTCTTCAAAGCAAATATATATTTATATATAAGTTATCGTTTAAACAAATTAATGAATTTGTATTATTGATTTTTTCAATAGCAGATGTGAAGAAATATTACTATTCAGAGGGTGGTTTTTCTGCAAAATCATTTGACAGCCGTCATGACAAGTAATATTATTTAAGTCTATGGCACTTCGTCATACACAATAGCACGACTTATTCAAAGAGAGATTTTGCAGATATGCGACCGAAATCGGTTTAGAATGGTGTCAAATAGTTGTATTTTTACGCCACATAACAATATATTTTTAATACATAGTCGTTCAGATAGCACGACTATGTAATACAGTGAATCGTGATCTTAATGAGCAGAATACCGGCTTAGTTGCTTGTCATATATTCTTGGTTAAGTTACCTATATGAATATTTATAGCTATTATATAATAAAATATAAACATATTTACTGGCATTTTTACACAAGATCAATCCATTTGCAAACATAAGAGTGAGTCAAAAAACTTTACCGTCACACTGCATGCGAAGATATATATTCGAATAGGATCAATGAATGATTTGCAATTTCTTTGCCAAGTGTACTATTTTCTGTTGCTTAAAATAGTTATTTGACTTTAAAACTAAAAACATGTTCGAAATAGTACTCAACATAAGCAAAATTCAAAATAAATAAATTACATTAATTTCATTATATACTGACAACTTACACTTCTCTGTACTTTTGATATTTGTAGGCCATTGATCGCGTTGCTTGAAGAAATTTTCATGGTTTCACTTCCAAATAGGTGTTGTGCAAAATCTCTTTGGTTGCTTGTTGATTTGCGTGTATATTTATTATTTATTATAAAATTATTATATTGGGGTTTGTGCGATAGGTTTAGGGTCAACGCTTTCACTATGAATATTTTCAAAGCATATCAAATCAAATCGTTGTACAGAGTGGGAGAGAGAGAGAGAGAGAGAAGAGGTAGTAAGAAGAACAAAGTTAGTTACAGTGCAAAAATAGTTGCAGAAACAACTGCTTACTTCACTATATCTGGCTTTCAGATCTTTTAACCCAAATTATCTTTAAGAATCCACAGATAATAAATCATTATATTTACCTCCATGCGCATATATTTCCATATGTTTGTCAACGAAGCAGTGGTGCTGTTCGTAAAAAACTGAACAGGATCTTTAAGACCACGCTAATCAGTGTTATTTCAACTGATATAATTTCAATCGTACTCAAGGTTTATTTTTTGGTATATTATCTACATCGCAAAAATATTTTTATGAATAAAATCTACATGTGGTCTTCGCCTTAAATAGTAAGAACGAAAGCAGACAACTTTCACTCAAGAACAAACACCAAATATATTATATTGAATTAGTGTGATAGACCATCACAATACTAAAAACTAAAATACAATACTTGTATTTTAGTTTCTCACAGAGTTTGACTTCAACTTGCTGCGATAAACACTAATGTTGGGAGTATACCTAACTCTTAATCAACGTTGCTCTGTCTCACCTTATTGAACGATGCAAAGCAATCTTTAAGCATTAAAGTATGTTAACACTTCTATCAAAGTGAGTGCAGCCAAGTGAAAGCATAAGAAAAAATACTGGTAAAATAAAGTAGATTCTACTTCAAAACCACATTCTCTTTCAAAATTGTATGAAAAAAACGTTTAGCTCCCGTTCTGATTTGTAAAATAATTGGGAAATATCAGCCAGTTAGATTCTACGATTGTTGATACACTATATTTAAGGCTGACTGACTGAGGATTGCCGGCTTAACCTGCGACTTTAAGTAGCAATAAAGAAAGAAATCTGGAATGATTCGATGAGACGATTTTGCGACCATGATATATATATCCATCATAATATCCATTGTGTCTCCTGCTGTGTATACGATTGTACCGTCTTGTTGAAACCACTTGTTCTGCAAACCCCGCTCATTTAATACCGGTCGCCAGTAACAGTAACTGCATTGCCGATGGCGTCCTCAAAAAAGAAAAATGTATAAAAAGGGGCCGTCCAATTACTGCCCCCGCGTGAGCACCGCACCATACAGCAGCCTTGAGTAGCATTACAAGCAGATTCTCAGGGCACCATAAACAAAAATGTTGGTTATTATAGAACCTCTTATGCACCTCGTCGCTCATGATTATGTTCGCCTCAAAATACATTAAACAATGGTAAACAGATTTGCCCAATTATTCCACGCTCTTGCGTAGTATAGCGCATAGTTTGAGTTAATTCCCATAAAAATTTTGTGTATGTGCAAATACACTTTCAGTCCGCATACTCGTAATGCAAGGTTCAGAAAGTACACACATCAATCGTACAGCGTACTGTTCAAAAGCAACGAACACATATTTTCATAACATTTAAGTGTGTTTCAAAATTTTTGTTCGTGTTCAACACAGTCGTACATGTTCTTTGTTATATTTTGAACACGATCATAAAATGAACATGTAGTGTTCGATTGGAACACACATAAATGTTATGAAAATAAAAATATGTGTTCTTTGCTTTGAACTGTGTTCGTTTACATATATGTATGTACGAGATTTTTGTACGGTGTGTGTACTTTTCTGAACTCTGCGTACATGCTTTCATTAACAAGAATCTGTGCCTCGCTTCTGTCTTCACTCTGTGAAACACAGGATGAGACGGAATATATTTCTTAGTGCTTTTAAAATCTTGTTGGTTTTTTATAATAATAAATATATTATTCTATGGTTAACCCACAATAAAAAGCATGACAATAATAATTATTTAGCTTTTCGATGTGAGAACTTCTCACATCAGTTACAGAAACGAGGCACAGATTCATATGCTCACATTGCAAAACTTAAATCATCTTTATACGTACAAATACACCCCATATTCTTATTTAATGTTGCAGTGAAGAACAAAATTGTATGTTTTACTAGATTTAAAAAATAAGAAAACGCTTAATTGTCTGTTTCACGATGTCGAAAGAATTGTTTGGTTCGCATAATTTTATTTGAAACAAAAGCAAAATTGTATAAATTGATTTTGTTTTAAAAGTAGTTGTGCGAACGAAATAATATTTCGACATCGTGGAACACGCCGTAAGTATTCACTAACATATTGGCGATAGTTACTTTTTAACTATTTTATATTAACCATCGATGCTTCTAAAATTTATTTTGTGATACACATTTGCATGAATGTGAAATATTTAATTTTCAACACTTTTCAGTTAATTTTGAAACAATTGTACGAACTTTTCTCTAATTTATATTATTTTGAGCGTAACTGATGAACATTTTCTGAGAAAACGATTTTATTTTGGCACTGATAAAATATTCTTTGTTTAATGTAATGAATTCCATTACTACAGATTGACCATATCTGATGGTAAAATTTAACTTTAGCTAAAATCAGGACTAAAGTAATCTATAAAGATTTTGGTTATTACTACTTCCCGGTTGTATACAATATAATCTTCTTTGTAATATGGCGGTACCAGACCACACACCAGTCACTACTAATAGGCGCTACTTCTGAGCACTTTGACTACATAATTTAATAAAGAAAATAGTGATTTTATGTACCTAAAACTGTATGAAACTTGCGTGCAAATTCTTCAAATTACAAGTAAGGTATACTCATTCCTCCTGTAGGTTATCACTTACTTCAAGTCAAAATAAAGTTTCAATAAGAACTATTTATTCGTCTGATAATGTCTCATTTTTAACTAACATGCGTTTCTTAGCCAGGTGCCTTTGAAAAAACGAAATAAGTTGTTTTTTTGTTTTGCTTATCAAAAACTTTTTCATGAGTACGTTTACGTGTAACACCATTTCAGTTACATACGTAACAGCATGATCACTCCTTTATTTTGATCAACACTTTTATTAGTTCGTTTTCTTCCACTTTAATCATAAAAGAGAAATGTAATGAACACAAAGATTTGGTGGGCCACACAAAAACACCAGCACATGCATCAACCTGCCACAAGCCATATAAGAATCCAATTCCATAAGAGATTAACTTGTAAGACGACTTTTTCTTAGTGGTTTATAACTACGTGAAAAAATGCGCAGGGACTAGGGTTGCCAGTCGGGCTTGTTTTGGCTGTATTGTCCAGCTTTTTAAGTACCTGTCCAGTTTCAACCTGAAATAAAATTTGTCCAGCTATAACAATTTTCCACAAAATGCTCTTAATATTATTGCCTTAAATAAAATTATTATTATAATTTTTTACACTCATGTGTAGACAAATGAAATCGTTTTTTTTTTTTTTTGTATGATTTTCTTCTTTCGTTATATAATTTTAAATTAGATGCTGCTATTATTTTGATCGTAGCTGCATGCATATGTATATCGAAATGGATAAATGAACTGAAAAAATTTAAATTTAGTTATATTTTGTTATGTTAATGGTACATAACGTTGATTTCTTTTCTTCAAAATATGTAAAATTTTTTACACTTTTTAACTGAAAATGGACACATTCTGTCATTTGGAACAAAAAAAAAATTAGAAATGAATCCTAAATTCTTCAAAAAAAAAAAAAAATTTTATTATAATTCCTGTTCTAAAACTTCTCTAAACTGCCACTTTTTAGAAAAGAAGAGAAAAAATGTTGCATATTTTTCAGAAAAGAAAACACTATAAGAGTATTATATAAAAATTTTTTTAAAACAATGTAAACATACATATATTTTTTAATAAGATTGCTTGTATGACAAAAAAGTAACTATATTTTCGTGAAATATATATATCATAATGTCCAGCTTTTTTTAATAATCCCTCTTTTTTAATTCAAATGTCCAGCTTTTTGTTACTCTCTATCTGGCAAGCCTAACAGGGACGCACGTGTTTAAATATATAACTGGAGATACAAGTAAAAATCAAAACAAATTCAGATAGTGGTCAGTTGGCAACTATAATAAATAGTTATAAGTATATATATTAAATTTTTATATGAAGTTGATATGTACTGGAGTACCTAGTACATATACATACCCATAAATACATACATATATGCACGTAAGTGTGATCATGTAAACCAACAGTTTTCGTAATTTTGTAAAGTAGAATATGGCAAGAAATAGCACAAATATTTTTTTTATTATAATCTGATGCGAATATCACATAATGCACACCTACATGGCTACTCTCCTACGTGATTCTTCTCAGACCGCTATTGATGATTAAAAATTGATTTTTCACTTGAGCGATTGAAAAAGGTTCTCTTGATTCATCCATATGATCGAATAATGATATCACATATATGTTATAACGTAAAACATATAAAAAATTGATCAGCAGATCGTATCATATATAATACTTTGGAATGATTCATCCGTAGGGTAACATTTTCTCACAACGGGAACACCATATAAGCGCGTTATAACCTATTATTTTCTCCAAGGTGATTTATTATGCAAAATGCCCGCTGGGTATGCATATATGAATGTGTATAAGTTATTTTATTTATTTGTATTTATTTGCGTAAGACGATCGTTTTATCTAGTTTTGTATTTCAGTGGAAAATTTTTGAGTTACATGTTATCACCCGCAACGGCTTTGTACTCAGCAGTAATATCGTTATGCTATTGTAAGTATTTACATACACCCTGTCGGGATTTTTTGAACTAACGCAAAATATGGTAATTATTTTAATAGCTCATTTGAGACTAGCTCCTAAACTAACTAATATCTAATGCAGAAGTGAGCTAGTTGTCATACACAAAAACAACACAAAAGGAAGAAAAAAACTCATTATTTCGTCAGTTACGTTTTGTCATCAGTGGTTAGACGTTCAAGTTATGTAAGTCTTCTTGGCTCAAATTTTGGGATGTAACATTGACGGAGTGCACGGCAAGGTGCCAGTTAAAAACTTTAAAGGATTTTGGTGCTTTAAAGGATGAGATAATTATCTGAATTAACTGATCATTTTAATTTTTAATTAATTTCTTATCATTAACTAGATGCAATTCGTATTAATGAAAAAGCATTAAGAAATTAAGAAGTGACGTTAATGATATTATTAGTGTTTTTAAATAATAATATTCTTTTAAATAAAATGCAATAGATAAAAAATTAAAAAGAACAACTTTTTTATTAAATCAAAGCAATAGCTTAGCTGGCCATATGCGCCTTAAGTCAACTCATATGAGTCTAGCAAATCATCTAGACAGCTTACAAGTAACTCATGAGGCTCTCGTATTGAATGGGTAATAAACTAACTCAAAATGAATTAGTTTGTGGTTAGTATGGAAAATGAGTTAGCTTGTGAGTCACCTGTAGCTCATTTATGATCAACCATAAACTAGCTTGTGGTTAGCTCAAATCCCGACAGGGCAAGAGTGTTAGCGTTGTGCCGAAAGTCGATTTTGATGTTCTGAAACAGTATTTGTAAACGAATATTACATCGAGCCACAACCGCCAACAAAGTTTAAGCGACACTCACTTCGAATATTAAGTCATTTTAAAACAAAGGAAATTTTAGGTTGAATATTTTTCGTTTTTCAACCTATTCAAAGCTATTGGCAAAAAGTGCAGATAATATACTAATTTATATATGAAATAGTTAAAGCACAAAAACTACTAGTTTCAAAACTATTTGATTGTATTAGCTGATGATTCATGATATCCAGAATGTCGTAAAATATCTTAAACGGCAGAAACATGAGTTGTTTTATATAAAAAGTATTAAAACTATTAGCATTAGATAACACTGGCCACTACAATCCTAAGTATCCACATTGAAGATCTTTTTCGACTTGAACCAAATATAATAAAAAAGGTTCTTCTGTAAAACTTACTTCTTGTTGTATGAGCTTTTTAGACGGTTTTGGAACGACATGAAAGAATTGCAGACATTTAATTGTGGTACCATAGAAATTTTTAATATATTTTAACGAAAATGGAAGTCAGCTAACATAAATATCTGGCGTTTTACACAAAAAGTAATTTTGAATTAAATGTAATATAAGTATATTAGTTTGATCCTAGATATTTTTGTGCAATGAGTGAGTGAAGGGGTTGCACCCACCTCTACGTGTGGGTAACGTCGTTGCACGGCATATATGACATGAAACTTTTTCACACACATGCATATTAATCTTCGATAGGGAAAATAAATTTTGAAATAATTCATTTAATTATATATAAAATTTCTTCATATCTTTATGTAAGTATTTTTTTTTAAATACTCAAGATTGATTCTCCTTGACACCAATTGCGAATATCTGAAAAAGGCGAATATTCGGCGACTCGAATAGAAATATTCTCACATCGTTAGGTGATATTACTGACTGTGTTATATTGTAACATCAGCAGCAGGAACCTACTAATAAAAATTTATCCGATTCTAAGAAAATTTTCATAAACTCGATTTGTTTGCAAAACTTTCAATATTAGCTCTTGTTTTATAAAATGAAAAGTAAGCTCTATACATTTAAAAATTAATTTTGGAAAATAATGGCAAAAGTTTCACGTATTCTTAGAAAAATTTATAAAATGTCGATTTTTATTGCAAAGAGTTAACCCTTGCGAAATTTTTAATATCACCTTTTTTATAAAAAGTAAAACAAGTATTACAGAGGATGCTAGTAAAACTGTTGCCAGTTGTAAGAAAATTTTTAATAAGTAGATGTTTTTCTAAAGAAATACGCCTCGCCCATCCTGTCGAAAAAAAGGCATAAATATCATATCTATGGCTGACTGCAAAGTCGAACTTGGGATCTAAGACTTCGTAGTCTTGTGTTAACTACTTCAGCCAGCAGACACAAACCTACAATCCAGCCATTTATTTTACGTTGGTTTGATCATCATTTTTTGCTAGTCTACTTTAACATAAGAGCCTTTAACTTTTATATGTCTATACGCATAATTTAAATAATTGCATACAAATTTGGATCAAAATCTGTTATTGGTCGAAGCAAAGTATATATTTTGAAATCAAAAGATTTATGAAAATATAGTACTACAGCTCTGAAAACATAATTTTATATGTATGCAATTAGTTATCCACAAGAAAACATATACCTGCCAATATTTGCAATACATTTTGAGGAGCGGCTTATAATATCAAACAGCTGGTTTTGAAAAAATATGATATACAAATCTTTGTATTTACGTATGTTGCTTGCTGCTATAACAACAGGTTTGGCTACCGTTTGCGTATTGCAAAAAATAACTTATTATTTTTAGAGTCTGTTTTGTGTGCAAAACACAATAGACATATTTCAGTGGAATCTTTATTCATGCACACACATACATATATATTTATTTATTTTATGGCTAATGGACAAGAAGCCATCAACGATAACCTCGAATATTATGAACGAGCCCCTTCTACGGTTGGGATCATTTAAATAAACGTTCAGGTTTATTATATTTATGCTTAATCAAAATCACTTGTATGAATGTGCGCATGTATGGATGTACATGCGAACGAATACTTCTTGACGTAAACAAACCTGTACAAAAATTATATTCCTTGACGTAAACAAACCTGCCCAAATATTATTTTATCCAGTTGAAATTAAATTTTTGTGGTAAATCAACAATTAATAATTTCAACTCCCTTAATTGCCCTTAACCCATTCCAAGCGATTGTACCTGCTTAAGTCCAGAACTATTCCAAACTTTTAATAGGTACGTCCTGTGAAATCAAACTTTTAACTGATATAAATTTGTAACAATGGCCCTAATAGTGTGAAGAATTAGAGCTGAAAGTTGAAAAGATACATACTTACATATAAAAAGGGTGAACAACTCTGAAATGGAATTAAACATGACATGGAATTTACTTTGTTCGAAAAATAATCTTGTGCCATTATAATTTGTATATTACTTCTAGCATATCGACTATCGATTACTTTTTCCAACTTATGTGGCCGTATATCAGATTTAGCGTGGCAAAATTGTGTCTTCTAAGTGGTCCATCCTTTCGGGCTTACCGGCGTAGGCTAGGAACTTCACAAAGCCTCACAAATATCGCAAGATATTGAAGGCCAATTCACGTTCCAAAACGTGACGCTATGCGGTTATCAAATGCCTTCATCAATAAGGAAATATTGGCCCGAGTTGCGTCACGTGTTGCGGCGTCTTGTTGAAACCACAGGTCCTGCAAATTGCCATACATTGGCTAAACGAAAAGGCATTAATCATGACTCTATAGCGGCCACCATTGACTCTAACACTCTAGCCACCATCACCTTTAAATAAGTAAAGAAACATGATTTCACCAGCACATAAAATACACCAAATCGCAATCTGTAAAACAGAGCATGAAGAAACATAATAGAAATAGAATGTACTCTCGTATTTTGTGTACGCGCCATTATATATAAACAAATCGGCCATGTTCTTCCTTAATAGTTTGTGCGCATGTGTATAACAATTGCAACATGTGGCATGTTTTACGAAAAAGATACAAGGAAAGTTGTTGGCCCTAAAGACCATTCCTGTAACTTCCCGCTAATATTAAACGTAAATTAATTACTTTTTCCGAATTATTTCGTTGGCCCGGTTTGCAGTGCTCTAAGTGGTTTTACTTATCAAAAAGGTAGTGGAATCGCTCGGCGAAACCGATGAAAAGTTATTCTGAAAAGTGCTTTTTTCCTGAGTCTTTTTTAATCGATTTAAATTCACAGGAAGTCTAAGTTCAATAACACTCTTCTTTCGGTTACCATAAGAGACACGAGAACACGAACAAATCATATATATAATTTCCAAGCTTAAAATAAATAATTTTTCTCGAATTCTGTTCTCACGAACAGATTAAACAATTTTAACTTGGTTTGAAAAAGGATTTAATTTTCTTCGTTTTTTTTGAGATGTCTTGAAGTTTACCGTTTCGAATCTAATTAAATTCATAGAAAATATTCTTTAGAACGCCACCAGTTTTCTTTTCAAATCCCTTCAGCCGTTCAAGAGTTATAGGCGAGTCACATACCTACACACGCACTAATATATAGTGACAGTTGTCAGAATTAATCAGGGAAGCTTCCTGAGAGCTCATTGGGAACAAGTTATTTCCGGGATAAAACCAATAACTTCCCGATTTTTGAAAACCTTAGATTTTCATAGCGGGAAGTTAAAAATTGCAGTTCGTAGTATTCACGAACATGGTTTTGATATATATTCGTATTAGCGAATGTTAATAATTAGCAATCGGTACATCACTATGATGAATTTGTTGTCTTCCAAACATTTGCTTTTAGTTAACATTTACATATGTTTGGTGTTGGTTTACAATATTATTGTTTCGTATATGTTTTGATAAAGTTTTTCTTTCCATTTCCATATTTGCTCTACTCTTCTTTCATTAGTATTCGGTAGAATATATATGTACCTATGTATATACGGGTGTACGTATCCATACACACAATTCCACTCGCTCTGTTTGTAGTTTCTTTTTATTATTCTTTGCCCGATAACATTTATTATTTCTACACTTTTTAGAGTGAGGGATTTGTTTATAACGTACAGTTACGTTATTACCAATCTTTAATGCATTGGTTTTTGAAAGAAGGTGTTAATATATGTAAGTGAATATGTATGTGACCTTGATTGATATTCAATTGTAAAAATATAACACGCCTGATGTGATTTGTATTACATTTATGAACTCTGGTATAAATGATGTGTTTAAATTTGTTTTTGAAAGTATATTTAAATGTACCATGTAGATAATTACATATGTAAGTAAATATGTGTGTACATAATCACCCTTATCATAATAAACAATTTGTTATAGAATAAAAACAAGATAAATGATCTCTAATGTAATATAATATATTGTATTTTAAAGGCGAAAAACGCCAAACACTCGATAAATCTTCAATAAGGCTATTGCACTGTTGTTACATTCTCCTAACGTGACTCGAAGCGTATTGAAAAATGTTATATATTAAAATTTTTTTATGTGTAGGACCATCACTCAGGGGAAAACCGCTACATATACAGTGCATTGCGCTGGAATTGGGAAAGTACGGGATATTGTTAAGACGACAGATTAGAAGGTAGAAAATTAGTTGTAGCTATTTTTACTTCGTCAGTGCATTGTATGAGACCAGTGCTATGCCTTCGTCGCTGAGACAAACCGACAACAATTAACACATTCCTGCACTGATGCAGATCAGAAAAATTCGACATGACTGAGTGCGGAGTCAAACTCGGGCACCTAAGGCATCGTAGTCTTGTGTCTTACTTCTTCAGCAAACATCACCTCAATTAAAACTATTTGTGCATATTTTTGTGTTTAATTATTTGTTTCCTTTTCTTATATACAGAAAGTGTGTGCTGTTCCGAGAGTTTAGTAAAGACTCAGCTACTCTAATTGACCTTCAGGGAGGGGCTATGAATTATTTGACCCTAAAATATTTAGAATCTGAAATAAAAAAAATATATGTATTCGACTTATCCGTCATCTTCGATGAATAATCAAGAAAGTATACAGCATTTGTTGAAGCCTTTTTTTTGTTTTATTCTAACTTTTCACAGCGAGGAAGAGCGTAGTCGTTTGGGTAAACAAGAACTGATCGCTTCATTTTGCACTCAAATATTTTTTTGCACAAGTTGCCATTGCGAGGTAGGTCTTGTCTCTCTTCTGTAGCGGCCAGTCCTTGTACATATAAAAGAAGAAGTAGGGAGACCGTCTAGGTGTCCCTACTCCTTCCTTTACCCTCTGGGTTATATAACAGGTTCTAAGTTTAGATCTGCAGCCTTTAAAATTCTACTCTTAACTAATTTGAAGTTATAATAATGGCCCTGAAAATAATTATGAAAAAATTAGTTCTAAGTCTTAGGAGATTTTATATTATTTCTTTTTTTACTTCCAAATAGAAACTTTTCATATATTCTTGACGTTGCTCATATGGTTGAAGCAGAAGAAGATGAAATATTTTAGAGTTTGAGTATTTCCTACAATATTCATATAATTTTTTAAATTAGTTAGTAACATATTGTTTTTGGTTAGAAACTAAGTTTTATTCTTCAGCGGGATTGCCGTCATTTTGTATGTTATTATTTGTAATATGCCTTGAAAACAAAATATTAGCACACGCTTTTGTTTCGCCCCTTGGCGCATAATTAAAAATATTATTATTACATGGCATATGCCCCGATTTACTATACAGTATGCATTTAATAAAAGTTCGTTAATTAATTCAAGTTTTAAGGCTTCTGATTATTATATTATTAATTAAGATCTACAAGACATCTGACAGTTCTATTAAAGCTGCAATATCTGTTTACACTTTCATGGTAATATTAATTTTGGCCTTCATTTTATATAATGATTTTCTTGATACTTTTAATTTATTTTCAGTGGGATGCTGTTTATCGCCATATATACACTCGGTATATATAATAAGCACTTTAAGATTAATATTATTTAATTATTTATATTATTTACGTTATATGGAAAATAACTTATATGTGCCGCCACATTCTGAGAAGTAAATAGCTTTCTTCCAATATACACATGCAGATAAGTAGCCAACCTAATCAGTATGTACGGCGCCTTTTAATAAATATAAGTCGCAAATATATATATGTATATGTATTTCTAAAGTCTTAAAACAATATCAATGAAATTAATTATGTATACACGTTTTCATTGTCAACAAATTGAGTAATTTTCGTTATTACATATTCTACAATATTCTATATATTTGTATCTGTGGAATATTCCAAAAAAATTCTTTGTTTATAACTACATACACTGATAATAAAAAGTACGCTAAGACCGGGGTTTCTTAAATCAAGTACAAAAAGATTGGCCAAATTCATTGGAAAAATAACGAAAAATTAGTCTAATCGAATTCACAGAAGAACTCGTGGCCACGACGGACATACGTCGGATTTATACATTTTAAAAATTAAACGCCTTAAGACAATCTACACAAAAAGAGCTCATAATAAATATAATTTTTTCAAGTTACTTTAAGATCGAGTTGTACTTGAAAGTTTTTGTACGAGAACCTATTCATGTGTCAAAGCATTCACCGATTAACTGTTCGACTAATTGAAAATTGACATAATATAATACGAGGGTTGTTTGATGACTCCATAAATATATGAATACAAAATTCAAAATAATATGTTCAATCGTTTTTCCAATTTTTTGTCCTTCCATGTAATAGGATTTCTCAACGCTCTGGAAATAAGCTTTTGTTTTTGTTGAAACCTCTCCATTCGACCAAACTGTGGTAGTGGTTCGTAGCCGAACTTATGGGTTTTTGCCGTACTGCGGCTGCACTTATGTTGTCCGCCTTTTACTACCTACCACAATAAATTTGTATCATTCGAGTTTGCTTTGTTTAGATTAAAAGTAACCTTCGCCTCTTACTCCACTTCTTAGACTGGAGGATGAGTTAGTAAGTCCACCATCCTTTCGTCTCATTATGGCATAGAGAGGAGCAAACCCTATTCCTCGTAGACTACCGGATATCTAAAAAATAATCCAGCAGGAAATTTTAATACATAAAAAGTTGTTGTATGTGGTACATTGACAATATCTGTTGTTGCGCTAAAGTCTCAAAACTCGTAGACGTCAACAGCAGAAGTAAATTACATACTTCTTGTATTGACATTTGAAATTTGGTGGGCTAAAGTGTTTGCCGGCATAATATATACATCTATATATATATATATATATATATATATATATATACATATATATATATATATATATATATATGTATATGTATTATAGTATATTAGAAATATTTTTATTTACAACACTTGTTTTGTTCAACTGTCAAATACGCATTTAATTCCGATATTGTACTTTTTGAACTAGACGAATAGATCTCGACATATCTTTACTTGCTTACGAATATATAAACAGAATATGTATGTGCATGTGTACATACATATGTAAGGCAATTTTTCAAATGAGGCAATATTATATATTATTAGCAGCAAGCTTCAATAGGAATTCTAAATGCTTTTGTTTGTAGCGAAAACGGTTATAACGAATTCTCGGTTTTAACGCACTGCTATTGTTGGTATAGTTATACAAAAATCCTTGCTTATAGCGAAGTCAGGTCACGAACTCGTGTGTCACGAACTATTTTTGACTTTCCTCCACTATATATTATAGTATGTCGTATATGTTTTTATATGCTTTTTGTTTTATAAATAAAAAAATAAATGTTTAGATATTGTTTGCGCAATATCACTACGCTTATTACGAACTATTTTTGCTGGTCCCATGTAGTTCGTTATAACCGAGTTTAAATGTACATATAAAAGAATGTTTAAATGAAAATAAGCTTGTTGATAATGTTTTATCAGTAGACATTCAAAGTACAAAAATTTTTATATTTTAAGCGCATCGTAAGAGATTTGATTCGTTGCCTATTCCCTTCCCCTAAATCAATTTAGCCAGTAATTTCTTAACAGAAATATACAAATTCATGAATTATAATCAAAGAAATATTTCCAAAAGTATTGAGCGTCATGCATGACCTCAATTAGTTGATCTCCTGTATGATTTTCACTAAATTCTACAGATGTTTACAAAAAAGTCTACCAAAATAAGTCAATATCCGTACATTGACAGCACGCATGCCAATTGTATATAATAGAAGACACGTTTACTAATAAGTATCAAAATAAATTATATTAAACAATAATTATCAAATATTTGACATCTTGTCATACTCTTATTAGAAATGAAATTGATTTATAATAAGAGAACGGAAATACTTCTAATAGTAAATTTCACAAGAGTTCAATTTAGATTTTATTTTACATATTATAAATACTTATAAATACTTTAATTGTTATCCGATGAAATTTTAATAGATATAGAAAAATAATATAGATGCATATCGATTAAAAGTTGTTTAGTGGGTTTGATTTATTTAAGTTTCATAGTCTATTACACTGCTTATCTACCTAACATATAAGGTAGTTTATACAATACCTTTACAAAGATTTTGGTCTTCAAAATTGTGTTTTAACATAAGTGAAGAAGCTAACGGGTGGTTTGCGAAATATCGAATATAAACGAATCTATTAATTGCTACAAGCGAAAAGGTCAAAATTTAGACACAAGAATCATAAGGTCAATTTCATGTTAAAAAATAACTGCAATAAGTTGACAAGTAAATAAAACTTGTAGTAGATATTAACGATATTTTTAATTACATATGCTAACAATACTGTTTTATTTTATGGAAAAAAGTATATAAATATATATAAATAAAAATTTACTTGCGCTTTCATACGCCATTTTAATAAATTGCTGTTTGTGGCTCAGCCCAAAAAGTGTGCGATAATATTTTAATTCTCGGTTGATGAATTTGATAAATTTCCACCTCGTTTTCTCCTTTTATAATGCGTTTACGTTTTACGATTTAGCACCCAGCAGTAGTAACCCATCATGGCCTGATCCATTGTAATAACTTAGTAAAATTATTAACTTTGTTCGTCTCTCTTAGGTCTAAAATTTAGAGAATATGAGTTTAAGTTGTTGTAAAATATACATTTTCCTTCTCCTGTAATAATATGAAACCCGTCTAGTCTTCCAATAATACTGATTTATTTAATTTATTCATTATTGTAAGAAAGTTTTCGATAATATTTAGAATTAGTTTAATGTCGTTATAGCTTCTGCTGTTTCCTAAAAACCCCCTTTTTCCTTTCCAGAAAGAGTTAATTAAGCATAGAAAATTTTTTTTCTGTTGCCAAGTTGGCAGTCTTTGTATTCAGATTTTTCATTCTTTCGCCTTCCGGAATTTTTGGTAACGTTCTCACAAAATTTTTTTATGCAGAGACGGAATAATATTTATTTTTCTTATCAACCATTTCTCTTACAACATTGTCTTCTTCTAAAATGGAATCGTGAAATGGTTGACAGAGTAGCAAAGTGCTTGCTATCTACTCTGCTATTTCAAAGGCGAAAGAAACCGATGTTTCTGGTTTAGTCAGCTTTGAGACCAGTAAGTAAAGCGTATATATTTTTTAAATGAAACTGATAACAGAGGCATACCATCTTAAGACGCAATAACGTATCTACATTTATTAGGATGTTTTGACTAAATAGATGTTATGTATGTCGCAATGTTGAAATTTAATACCTAATACGCTTAGATAAAATAATAAAGTTTTATCTATAATATATATATATATATATATATATATATATATATATGGTTTACCTCAAATCTGCGATTTTATAAGATTCTTAAAAGAAATAATTTATTCTTTCAAATCTAAAAGCCCGTAATTATGTAAATTTTTTCCCGATCGACGCGGTATAAGTATGAGCTAAGAGAAGAAATGCACATGTTAGCAACGATGTAAAACTCGATAAATTCAAAGAAACTCTTTTTATGAATATCTTTGTGAACTGTAACAAACAAGTTTTTCACGAACATCTCACAAAGGCTTCATAGGAAAATGTAAATATATGTCTTTTGAAGTACATTTTCTCAAAAAGTTGCTACGTTTTATAATAGAAGAAACAAAAAGTACCATATTTAGTCACGTTGTAAGTTAATAATAGTATAATAAATATAATAAATATAATGATATAAATATCAACTAACATATGTATGTATATCAACCGTGTAATTTGAAATGATGTCTCAAAATTGAAACAAAACAGAACGTAATTTTTGTACTGAAAAAGTTCAATCACATTGTTTTTGACCTTGGCCTAAACAAAGTATGTGTTAATTCACTTGTCCTTTAATAAGTTAAACCGGTTCAGTAGATTGGTGATCATTACGGCAATCTCCCATTCGAATATGGATGTGTCTGATATATATGATGAAAGCACTTCAAAATGTGGCGTACATCGTTCTATTTAAACCAGAATACAGAATTGAAATTCTTTGTTGTTTGTAAGAACCAACACATCCATACATTTGTATATACATACATACCCAACACACAAATATTAAATTCTTTTATACAATAATATTTACGTTCACATTTAATCAAAAGTAATTTAAAATAAAGGCACAAAAGATACTATATTTGTTGCTACGGGTATAAAATTCAAGCTCTTCACAGATTGTGGGTTCAAAGTCCATCGATCATGGCCATGTAAAATAAATTATTGTGGGTTGGATGTGACGTCATAAGAATTTACACAATTAACAGCACAACTAGAAGTGTGCCTTACATGAATGTAAGCGATATATCGTTAGTTGAAACATAAACTTTCTATCTTAGACATTACATATATAACAGGAAATAGATTAAATGCGATATGTATATAGAGACCTTTTGTAGATATGTATAGTGATATAAATATATCGCTGGTTTAATTCATTTTAACCTGTAGTGGTTATTTTCATAATATATCACGCAATTTCGAAAAAGTGTCAATATCAAATATGTATGCTACATACGGCTTTTTGGTTTTAGGTGACGATATGTGTATATTTATGTATGTGTATATTCACATATATATATGTTATGTTAGAATGTACAGAAAGAAAATGGTGTAGTTCTTATGTGGAGCAATACTTATATGTAAGGAGACAGACTTAATTTTGGCCATCTCACATGGAAAGGTTTTCATGTTGAGGAGCGATCAAGAAAAGAACAATTCAATCCTAAAAGAATATCAATCAACATTAGGCAATTCAATTTATTAAAGCAACATGTTTTTGTCTTTAAATTACATTTCATATTCGTATTCGCGAATATTACATCGAATTTACTACATATTACCAAAAATTTACATCTCTAGTGCATACAAACTTATGTACATATAAGTATGCATGGATATTTACATACATATGTACATAAAGTGGATATGCATACATATTTAAACTGTTGTGCGCAGACATACATATGTCTGTCTGTACATATTCTGATATGTATGTACATACATATGTATAGCGTACTAGCCGGCTATTATTTTTTGAAGTTTTCGTTTCTTGTTCTATTCAAACGCTTTAGGCATTAACATTTTTCAAATGTTGTTCTGATTGTACAAAAATAGCTTTTATATATTGTTTATTTGTTTTACCCATGATGACGTCTGTACGGTTTAGAGTTGCCGGTTTAGCTTTTCTATAAAGCGTGATTTTTAAGATATCAAAACTAAATATCGCTGACAGTTTGTTTATAAGTATAAAAGAACTCATAAAATGTTAGGTTATAAAAATGTTACAGGTTATATATCTATATCTATATATATATATATATATATATATATATATATACATATATATATATATATATATATATATATATATATATATATAATCAATAGATTTGTTTGAGTTTTGAGGTTTTTTATATAAATATTTAATGTTCGATATTTCGCTAACCATCGGTTAGTTTCTTCACGAACTAATATAATATATTAAAGAATTGCTTAACCACCCTTCAAATAAGTTTCATATTATAAAAGCACAATGACAATATGTTGTTGAAAACTAAAGATATTTTTTCAAACTTCCACTTTAATAAGTAAGAAGTCTACGCAGATATCAAAGTCATAACAAGAACTCATTGATCACTTCCGCTGTTTTAATTTCTTACGTTTATATGTTTTTCTACAATTGGTTTTGTTTTTTCCCAACTCTGCTATGTTAGGAAGGATGAAAATACCTTATAACCAGACGGAATATGTAGGAAGTTTGCGTTTACGCCAAGACTAATGAATGTGAACGTTATATGCCAGTTAATAATAATAAATATGGGTTTTATAAAAAGTTTACAATAACAGATACAGCAGCAAGAACTGTAAAATATTACAAATAGAATACAGTCAATCTATAGCAGAGAACTGCATAAAATATAAATGTATTAGAGAATCATTGAATGCTTCAATTGAGTTAATTTGATTGTTTTCCCATTTTTCAAAATCAAACATCAGTGCGTTTGTATGTAGTATGTCGAGATGGGTTGGTCATATATTTACATAATTTCCGATTTGCTCCCAACTTGAAAACAAGCCCAACATTTTGTTCTACTTTGTTTTTCTTGGAGGACAACAGAAATTCATCAAGCTACTTGGAGAATATATCATATATCTTCAAACCGAGTGTTTTAAACTAACACGTGGGTTTTTTGCTGAGAATGAGGATTCAGAACTCTTGTTATTGGCTGATTCTTGAAGTATGCAGTTTCCTCCATATTGTAAACAGTTTAAGGAATATTTTTTATATCAACTTTTTTTAATGCGACGAGCACACTTTTCCATTCTCAAAAGTGCTCGCGTTTTTGAGACGTTAAGATATCTCCGTACTACTTATAGACATATTTCAAAATTATCTTTATTTTCCAAATATATGATTGATCCCGATAAAACTTATGGAACTTGAGATTTCTTAAAAAACTTTATATAAAATAACTGTACAGCTCAAGTGGTCTTACGTCGCATAATATCACTACGCCTTCAAATATATACGTGAAGTTAACTACTAAGTGAAACTACGATTTTGTTGGCTTTTTTTAAAACCAAAAGATAACTGAAAACAAACATACAAATGAACTAATTGTTATCTGTAATACATAATGGTGCTAAGTTTTTTGAGATTATGAAAAACTCTATTTCATAAGTTCATATAAAAAACATATTAAAAATAATAGTGAAGAATGTTAAATAGAAAAATTCTGAGATAAAAATGTGTGAATATAAACTGAATTAATATGTACGTTCTCAAAAACTCTGTGTGGACTCCACCCAAATGTGTACTAAAAATTTATACAAAACACACCATTATAGGACAGTCAATCAGTTAAGTTATTACTTGCATCCTTTTAATATCACATTGATTAATTCGTATTAACGATTTAAGCAGTTAATTTCAGTTTGTTAGCCAATCAAACAAAATTTTATGCTATATTACAAAATTTTCATACCTATCGAAGAACGTGTTGCAATTTACGTTTACACGCGACAACGTTTTGGGATATTTAGATTGATTGCATATTATGAGTGGTTTTGTATTCTGTAGTCGGCGACACGCATTGTTGAAATTTTGTTTCTTTGCTTAGCAATGATAATGGAATGTTGCCGAACGCGAACGAAAATTAAGACAAATTTAAAATATATATTTTGATGTTGTTAATGACATGTATAGATGATACAATAAATTGTACAAGTGCAATATTAGTAATGTGTATCATGCTAAATCGTTTCCGATCTATACATCATTTTACAAATTCGGATATACAAGTTTCAGAAATCTAAAGTAGAATCTTAAAACCTAATGACGTTGCTATAAAATAGTTTAGTAAAAGTTCTGACATTTTCATTGAACTTAAAGAATAATTAAATTATTATTATTAATACTGAGGAGAACGATTTTAAAAATTAACTTTACTCCGGCTTAAGTAGGTGGTTTTTGCAATACAGCATAGGCCTAGTAGATGAAGAATTAACGGAAGCTATTGCAAACAGTAAGAACCTAAAATATCCAAACAGGATAAGTGAAAATTTTTTTCTTAAACTATATTTATTATATAAAGAAATAAAAATCGATCACAATAAACCAAATACAAGCTCGCTAAGCTATTTACTGAAAGGATCTTGTTCAATTGTCTTAATATTAATTGCAATTCCACCTGATTAACATGATTATTTGAAAGCATGAGTATACATAATGAAGTTTTGGTGGGATGGAAAATAAAAATGGTAGAATTATTATTTTCCAAGCTTCTAGAAAAGTTATACATATATATATATATATATCGTTGTGTCTCCTTGCGTTTATTGCATACCTAAATGTGTTTTAATTATATTTCTTCTACTAAAAACGCACACTAAGGTGTTAAAATGAACTTGTGAACTGTGGTGCAGTTTAAATCAAATTCCTTTAATATATGTATACAGATATAAAAACATGTATATATATATATATATATATATATATATATATATGTATAATAATATAGCCTTCTCTTGCACCGGTATGTACACACCTCTTGGCAAAAGGGATCAACGCTCGTTTTTGATTTTCAAAATACAGCTACATATACTATTTTTAATGTATGTGTATGTTTTATGGGTGCGTATACTTTTGTGTATCTTCTACTTGTTAGTCAAATATTTACATACTTATAAGTATATATGCCAACAACCTAGATGTTATTGTTATTAAGCGTGTTGTGTGTCGTCATGTCTCCAACCACATACTACAAGCAATGATGAAGAAATATTGCATCATGCAATCTGAATGATCTACAATAGAGTATTCAAATATACCATATATGCAGATATATGTATGTAGGTATACGGCATATATGTGTATATATCTATATATATATATATATATATATATATATATATATAACACACATATATATATATGTATATATATATATATATATATACATATATATATATAAATATATATATATATATATATATATATATATATATATACATACATATATATATATATATATATATATATATATCTATATATTCTATATATATATATATATATATATATATATATATATATAACTAAAATGAGAAAAACTTCAACAGCTATGTTGTTTTACGGGTATTTCCATGGAGCTTCTTACAAATAAACGTGCACCAGATATAGAATCTTGTGTATGAATAGCTAATTCACAAACCATACAACATCAAAAATAGTTTCGTTTATATGTATTTATACGTACATATGTGAAGATACATATAGTGGTATGAATGTACATACAATTCTCGTTCTTCATACATACAGATAAACATGTATATTTATTTTTATTTTCACTTTTTGTTCTGACGTAAACAATTAGTTAATATATCCACTTCTTGGAGAAATGAAGAAGAACGAAGCTGCAAGCAGCTGCAAACAATTTTAACAGCCTGAGCTTTCTACGAATAAAATAAATATCTTTCTAAACTTTTTAGCAACTTTAAAAAAACATGAATTAGTTCCCTTTCACACACGTCAGGTTTACCTGATCAGTTTTTGATAAATTTCCTGTTGGACCTGCATTTGTGTTCATACTCACCATCAAGTGTGTTTCATCAACTTTCTTTTTCTTTGCTTTCAAACTTGTATGCTTTTTGACATTTCATTTTATTACAGCTAACTTCAAGTATAAAATTTTCTTAAACTTTATGGTACCGTCTGGTGTGTACTTCCTTCTATTCCTTTATCCACTTTCCCCCAAAAACTCAATACTTGACGAGTCAAACCTGATGTGTGTAAAAGGAGACCTATAAAGATTATGAATTCATATATACTAACATAAAGTAAAATAGTTTAACTCTTTGGTTTAAGGTAAAGCTCCGTTATTGCAATAGATCTTGGTAAATCTTTATATAATGAATTTTCTGAAAAATAACTTTTTCTGTATTACGAATGTTTAACACACAACAGTATGAAACATTTACTTAAAAATAATTTAACATTCATAGACCCATGAGTATGAAGTTTGCCTTTGTCCCAAAGTTTCTTTAACATACCCAGGCCTTCAACTTATGATTGATGTATAAGAGGAAAACTTTTTATACATCCTACAAAATCCTACTTTTAACTAACATGAATTTGTAATAATGGCCCATAACTGTTTATATATAAAAGGAGTTACTAACTGCACAAACTTTCGGCGGCTTATGCCGTCGAAATGTTAGGAATTGAACCGTGATTTTATTTTTAATATATATATATATATATATATATATATATATATATATAGACAACAAAGTTCTCAATCGGTTCATCTATTTTATATACATGAATCATGCGAGAGAAAAACAGATCAGTACATATTTTAATACTCACATCAGTTCTTGATATACCAATATGCTGTACATCTAATAAAAATTTTATTTCAATTTTCATATCTCGTTTCAGTTCAAAAGTTTCGTCAAACAAGCTGAAGTATAATTTTCGTTTAACGTATCGAGCATTTAGCGCTTTTCAACATGGCAATCCAAATCAGCTAACTGCTGCTGCCAAGTCTTATGTCGATGAATGTGTAGAAATTTGTCGTCCCGACAGAGTACATCTGTGCGATGGCTCTACAGAAGAAAGTAATTCGCTTAAGCAACTTATGGTTAGACAGGGCACAATAATACCCTTGGAAAAATATGAAAACTGTTGGTTAGCTCGTACCAATCCAGCTGATGTTGCTCGGGTAGAATCTCGAACGTTTATTTGTACTCCGAAAAAAGAAGAAGCAGTACCGGTGACTAGTGAAGCTACAACAGGAGCTTTGGGAAATTGGATTTCTTCAGAAGATATGCAAAAAGCCGTAAAAGAACGATTCCCAAATAGCATGAAAGGTCGCACTATGTATGTAATACCCTTCTCTATGGGACCTGTGGGATCACCTCTTTCTAAAATTGGCATCGAAATCACTGATTCCCCATATGTAGTAGAATCGATGAAAATAATGACACGGGCAGGAACTAAAGTTCTGGATGAACTTCAAAAAGGCAAGGGAGAGTTCGTCAAGTGCTTGCATTCGGTGGGTGTTCCTAAAAATGGTCAAATTCAAGTGCCCTCTTGGCCTTGCGACCCCGAAAGAACTATTATCTTACACAACCCAGAAAATAATGAAATAGTTTCGTATGGTTCAGGATATGGAGGTAATTCATTGCTGGGTAAAAAATGCTTTGCTCTTCGCATAGGCAGTACTATTGCAAAACAGGAGGGTTGGTTGGCAGAGCACATGCTAATATTGGGCATCACTAATCCTCAGGGTAAGAAAATTTATATTGCCGCTGCGTTCCCTTCTGCTTGTGGCAAGACAAATTTGGCCATGATGACTCCCACTTTGCCTGGCTATAAAATAGAGTGTGTGGGTGATGATATTGCCTGGATGAAGTTTGATAGCCATGGTGTCTTAAGAGCCATAAATCCAGAAAATGGTTTCTTTGGAGTTGCTCCTGGTACATCTAAGTCTACCAACCCCATAGCCATGAATACGATTTTTAAAAATACAGTGTTCACCAATGTGGCATCAACATCGGATGGTGGTGTTTATTGGGAGGGCTTGGAGCCTTCTCATATTAATGGAGTAACGGTAACTGATTGGCTAGGAAAGCTATGGTCTCTAGAATCTGGTAAACTTGCCGCTCATCCGAATTCACGCTTCTGTACACCCGCTCAACAATGTCCTATTATTGATTCGGCTTGGGAGGATCCTGCTGGTGTACCGATAAGTGCCATTTTATTTGGCGGTCGCCGACCAGCTGGTGTTCCATTAGTTTATGAAGCACGCAACTGGAAACATGGAGTTTTTATAGGTGCATCAATGCGTAGTGAGTCTACAGCTGCTGCTGAGCATAAAGGCAAAGTAATAATGCACGATCCATTTGCAATGCGTCCTTTCTTTGGTTACAACTTTGGTGATTATATGCAACATTGGTTGAGTATGGAGTCTAAAGGTAAAGTACCCAAAATATTCCACGTTAACTGGTTCCGCAAGGGTAGCGATGGCAAATTTCTTTGGCCTGGATTTGGTGATAACTCCAGAGTTCTTGATTGGATATTCCGCCGTGTTGATGGTGAGAGTTGCTACAAAGAATCGCCCATTGGTTTGTTACCTGCCGATAACTCCATTAATACGGATGGATTGACTGGGCAGGTAGATTTAAAGGAACTATTCCATTTACCCAGAGATTTCTGGCAACGAGAGGTGACTGACATTGAAAAATATCTTATGTCACAAGTTGGTTCGCACTTGCCTCAAGACATTATCAACGAAATGCAAAGTTTAAGAAAACGTGTTCAAAGCTTGTAAATATCCAAGGAATTCTTCAGACTGACACTTTTTGCAATAATTTTTCAGATTGTAAATATCGATTTTATTTATTTTTATTAAATGTAAATAAATATAACAAAATGATAAATAATATATGAATAAGTAATAATTTTAAATGATGTATAAATAAAACTGTTGAACAGAGGATTGTAACGAGTTTCAATTCTTATCATTTTCAAGGGTAAAATATTTCAAGATCATTTTAATTTTTTTCAATATCAGTAAATATGCATTCATTTATTTAGGTCATATATTTAAACAATTGGACACTGACTGCCAGCTATTGCAGCCAAAATGGAGCGCAAACTCATATATTAACACAAACCGATTTTAATACTTCAAGTAAAAGTATTGTTATGAACATATCTGAAACGTAGTTCGTTCAACACGATGAATTTGAAATATGAAACAGTATATGTATATAGTAAATGTTGTATATTATAAAGCAATTTATTTACATTTTGTGTCACACTGTAGCTATTTGTAACATAATATTTTAAAAGTTAAGGCTCTGATTGCGATAATCACTTTTTGTTAGTGATATTTAATTAAATGTATACAAAAAGAAAATATAAAAGATCTTTAAACTTTGAATTTGAAATATGAAACAGTATATGTATATAGTAAATGTTGTATATTATAAAGCAATTTATTTACATTTTGTGTCACACTGTAGCTATTTGTAACATAATATATTCGATTTTATTTTTCATACAAACTTTAAAAAATTGTAAAGAGAAAGCAAAGCGAACTCGTCGCGTTTGTTTGGTGAACAAATTGTGACACACGAAATGAATGTTTTAAGAATATATTTTTTCTATTCTTTGCATTTAATTAACTAAAAATAATTTACAAAGTTGACTATAACAACAATCGACAATTGAAATTTATAAAATAAAACAGTTTCAAAGTGAAAAGCCACTTCATTGAACATGGTTACCCGGTGCCGAATCTCGAATTTCGTTGCTGCCATTATTGTGTGCATATTCACATATATAAATAAGATACATTTTTGGCGACGAATTTTCGCTTTAAATAATTCGTTGTTTGTCCTAAATCTGTTTTATATATTCCTGAAAAGGTTAACCAAAGATTCTGACAGAACAGGAAAAAAAACAGCATTGTAGGGGAGAGGAAGCCACGTAACCTCTAGGTATCGGATAAGTTCGATAGATTTTTGTTTTTAGTTCAGGAGCTGCACATAGGGTTTGACATCTACTCATGTGGACATTGTTCTGGATCTAAGAAAATGGTTTTCAAAGGAGGATAAAGAGAGTTTGGCTTATGAAAACATCCGAGCTTTATACTACAGGAAAAGCCTCCGCAGGGAGTCTATTTCAATATTCCATGCAATGCTTAATCCGGTTGATTTGCAAGTGTACTACAAACAAGTGTGCTTCGAATGATAGCATTTTGGGAATGAGGTCCCTGATTTCACTGGAAGACAATATATTACAGTAACGATAAAACAACACAATACACCCTACATGGCGACAATACTCAATTGCGTGAAAGGACGAGCTAACATCAAAGGCCAGTGTTGGAATTTCATTTCGCACAGGAGATTTATTTGTATTCAGATTGAATATACGTATGTTTAGCATACACTTTGGAGAGCAGTCACTAGTTGACTTCTTTCGAAAAGGTGCGAATATATCCGCTAAAAAGCTCTTTTATCTACCGGGTCGTCTTTCATTATTTTGACAAATGACTCAAAACTTTTCCTGCTCCGAGTGGCATTAAGAGCTTTAGCATGACAACGCACCTTTGTACAAGAAGATTGTTACATATAATGAAAAGCGCAAATAAGTTTTCGGGTGCAGCCCAACGAGCTTTTTCGAAAGTACAGATTAAACTGTTCATATGATAAGGAGACATAAATGATGCAATACTTTAAATTTCCGAGACATATATAGCAGCAGAGAGAAATATCGAGGGTATTATGTTGCAGTCGATCAACACTCGTTGTATTGGCTAATTCACTATCAACTCAATATGCGAATAGTTCACCATAATGGCGTTTTGAGACCATTGAGAATCAACCTATTCTCAAATGATAAGCAATGATCGATTTGGTTTTCGATTAATATAAAAGAATTGAGAACCGTAATCGAAATAACATAATATGTTAATTTTTTTCATTCACGATATATCAGTTAGGTTTCATTCGGTTGACTTGTTCAAAAGTTACGAGAGAGACACATACTTCCACATACACAGACATTCTAACACATTTTCAAAATTCGTCAGAAACATTTCCTTGGAGCTCAAAACTTTGAAATCTGACGAAAACTTAATTTTCCCAAAGCTGGGTAAAACCAATAGTTTCCCACTATTTAAAATTTTAAATTTTTCAAGCAGGACGCTAATTCTTTAAGACAAAATAATTTTAAAAAAATTAATAATTACATAAAGCAAAAAATGTATATATCTACATTCCTTTCATATAATTCACCAACGTGTATAGTTCGCATATCCATCATGAAAAAGACATTCCTTTGAAATAGTACTTTATTGAGTCAGTCAATCTGTCTTAATCGCCAAGTTAATAAAGACCATTCACACTGTGAACAATTGTCATATGCCACAATTAATGGTACAAAAATTGAATTAACTAGTTCGAATATTAGAGTCATGGTCAAGAAATCAGTGTCCTTGACTTAAATATATTAAGAATTCTTTTGCGGCAAATTCAGTCAGTATCTCTGTGTGCGAAGAATCTTTTGAGATTTTCTTAACTAGAGTTGCTTTAGCATTCAATATATAACACTGCTCTGCAAAAAATAACTTTTTGTCGCGCCTTTAAATAAAACTATGTGGACTATATGGATTTTGATGCGCTAAGCTCGAATCCGTTTTCGGTTTTTTTCCAGGTCCAGATTTTTTTGTATGGGCGTGGCAATTTTTTGCCCCTAAATTAGCCAGGTACGCAGACATATTTCACCCTAACTCGGGAACGAGTCATCTGATTTTAAGAAGTGAAACACCAGAAGATGTGTAACGAAATTGTTTTTATGTGATTTTATTTTTATTGAACATTTTTATTTTGCTATATTAATATTTATATAGGCTAATTGTTCTAACTTAGTTAAAATCTCAGAAAGACATGATGATAAATATTCCTAGGCACAAAGGAAGTCAACATCAGTTTTATTCAACTTACACAGCAGAGCAGAACAGCTGTTTTCGAAAGTCGCTACACTTTCATCTTCAGTGCTCATGTGTATATTGCGTTTATCACCACTATTTAGGTGGCTTAGTTGAATGTGATAACAGTTTTCTATTTACACAAATTTTATTGTGAAAAACAATCCGAGATGATGTTAACACTTGTGTGTTATGATACCTGTGTTACCAGTTGATTATTTTCTTCATGTCCCATTTTTCTGAATTTTTTGCTCCATTATACATTAAGTCAAACTTTTATGGTTTGAATTTTTATAGTTAAGTATATGTGAACGTTTTTTCCAATTTTCATTGGTAGCTCAAGCCAAAGCTTAAATTGTATGTGATTTTATTTTTATTGAACATTTTTATTTTGCTAAATTAATATTTTATATAGGCTAATTGTTTTTTGTGTTGGCTGATGTTGACTTCCTTTGAGCCTAGGAATATTTATCATCATGTCTTTCTGAGGTTTTAACTAAGTTAGAACAATTAGCCTATATAAGAAATTGTTTTTATTTTAGTCACATAAAGTTTTTCTTTATCTCTTATCGTTTTGGAAATATTCAGATATAAATCGAGAAAAAACATTTTTTTCGTGCAACATTTCTAATTTTTTTCAGATTAAAAATGAAATTAAAAAAAATTTAAAGCTAATATTCAACACTTTGCACCTTTATCTAAAAGTTATAGATCTTAGAAATAAAAAAGCTATAAACCATAAAAATCTGTTATAAAATTTAGATTGTATTTTCAATTTACCGCAGGTACCCAATGTTGTAATGCTACCAACCTTTCATATCCGTGACGATAGCATTTCGTTAGGTGAACAGGTAAAGTGCAACAGTATTTTGCATGGATCTTAGATTTAAAAGTTATAATATAGTATTTTTCACTAACCTGTAATTCTAAATCGAGAAAATTAGAGTAGATTCTAATATTTATTGCAGCAGTATGTGTGGAAATTGATGGACAATAAGTGAGTCAGTTTTAATTTGATTAAATCGGATGACTCGTTCCCGAGTTAGGGTGAAATATGTCTACGTACTTGGCTAATTTAGGGGCGAAAAATTGCCACACCCATAAAAAAATTTGGATCTGATGGAAAAAACCGAAAACAGACTCGAGTTTAGCGCATCAGAATCCATATAGTCCACATAGTTTTATTCAAAAGCGGATTTGGCTGCTGAGCAGTGTAATTAGGATTGAAAGTCATAATGAATCAACGGACTGAAGTTTTCGTAACACCAGATCTATAAAATTTGATGCTATAAATCAAAATAAAGACAATTTTTTAACGATCCTATTTTTGAATCAAATGGCCAATATTGTTTACTGTAAACAAACTCTTTTCCATTGATAAGTATTTCTTGATAAGCATTCCAATAATCATGCCTTTTGTTTTCTTTTGAAAACATTAAGATGTTGACAAACACAAAACCTCTTATCATATTTTTTATTATATAAATATTAATGATCATTTTTTGTTCAAAAGTTTTAGTCTATATATACTTTTTGTTCGCAAAACGAAAACAATATTTGTTTTTTGTTTGTACGACTTTCTATTTTTATTTCCTTTTAGTAAAAAAATATTTTATGCCCCCCACGGAGATAGATCATGTTTAAAGACGACAGATTACCAATCTGTCAGCCAACAAAAAAAATTTCCAATAAAAGTTTATTTTTAAAATAATGTATGATGAAACTTATTATTTTATTTACAAATTCGCGAATTATTGTAAAACGTTAAATCATAGGAAAAGTTTTTAATTAAATGACTAAAGTTACATTACTGTTGTATACCAAAAAGGTCTAAATTTAACGTAATAAAAAAATAATGGTCTACTAAAAAACCATTTTCTGTTACATTTTTTCTACATCATAATTATTAAGCTTCTTTCAACAGGCTTTTGTCAGTTGGCTGCTACGAATATTAAGCCAGCTGCAGATTAATTCGGACTTTGAGAAGAAAAACTTGCAAAGCAATATTTTTTGGACACAGCTTGACACGTAACACAGAAAATATGCACAATGAATTTCAAATCAAAGTGGATTACATTTTTAATGATCGCTTGGATATGAGAAAGCTTTTGCAGTAGCGTTGCCTAACGAGTGTTCAAACCTTGATTATGGCTATGATTCCTAAGACAAATAAACCAGAAAATATTCCTTCATATAAAGCGCTATCAGATGAAAACAACACGGCTCAACGACTGAAACGCACAATGGTATTTGCTATACCTACGGGACTATTTTAATTTTTATATTACTTGTACATAGTATCTCTTGTAATTTTAACATGAATAATTAAATTTGCTTATTGGGGATAACAGAGAGAATCGATAACAGCGAAATCAATTTCAAGCATGGCGGCAAATGTCTTATGTACATATACAGTTACTTATGTATATATAAAAAAATAAATGAAATCCAGAGAATTTTTAACATGTGTAAGCTCTATCCAAAAAATTATGTATTTATTTTATGTATAATAAATAACTCTCTTCCCAACTCTATTTTAAGATCATTGTACTTGGTTTTCTTTAGAGATAAATCAAGTTAAAACCTGAAATTGTACAGAATGAAAGTTATCACCAGTTAATAGCTACATTTTATTACTGTATTACCAATTAACACTGTATATGTACATGTATGTGTATATAGACAATATATTAGATTTTATCAGTAGGTACTTAACAAACGTACATGTCTTTTATAATAAATACTATACAAGCGTGTTGTTTCGAAATGAATACTTTTAGCAAAATTAATGAAATGGTTAATTGAAACAATACATGTATTCGATGTACGGTATATGTACTAATGATAAGAACGGGTGGAATGAAAACTGTGCAACTAGGAATAAATCTGCCTTGGTCTTTACGGACACAAAAATATATCCTGACATTCGACCTTTCAGTATCTCTCAATCTGCTTAATAACTCAACCGTTTTCCGTGCGTTGAGATGTCTAACACCATGAATGAGTGGCCGCAAAGGATGCGGCGCCCAATATATTGAAAGAGTCCCCTAATACTCCTGATTGGAGTCATCACTAGATCACAGTGCCTAGTGGTGGCAGATCGGATATATGTCGACTCACCTAGGCTTTCCTCATAACAGCCGATGTACAAGGAGGAATAAGATTCAGTACCATATCTTCTCTGTAACTACGCGGTCCTGCAGGAAGTCAAACTTAGACAACTAGGCTGTCGTTTCCTGTATATGGTAAGCATCCCTAGGTGCCCAAGTGGGGGTTTTGAAAGTTCTCGGTGGTTCTTAGGGCTTATTATACAGGTACTGCGTGGGGTGTAGGGCTTTGGGTGTCACAGTGGAAGTATAATTTTTTCCATATAGTCAATGGATATAATCCTTACAGGCTATTAGTATGATATTAGAACCAAATACAAATAATTTATAAAATTTATGAATTAAGATAAACAATAATTTCATGTTTCACAGCCTTGGAACTTAAAATATAATTAATGAATTTAGACAAATAATTATATTCACGAAAAAGCCTCATAAATAGATCAGCAAGACCATAATTGGATCTACAAGAATTAATAACAAGAGGAGTAGAATTACGAGTAGTACAAGTAAGAATATTGAATTTAACAGTGTTTATATATCATAAAAGCTACATTTAGTATCGCACGACGGCTTTTAAGAGTTGGTAATTTTATTAACGGTAGTCTACTAGTGTAGAATGGCTCCATTCCAGGCCACGTAAGCAAAATAATAAAAATTGTTTTTGTACAGAATCAAGATATAGATGTTATGGTAAGAATCCCAAATGCCCGATCATATTCCAAAATAAGGATACGTGCATATAGCTGCTTCCTAATATAAGGGTTAGCAAACTCTTTTGTTACTCTTTCTTTACAGTTAGTTTAATACTAATAGTAATAACTTTTGATCTCGCAAATATCCAAGTTCAAGAAACGCGTCCATCAATTCCAACTGATGACCACTTAATTTGTAGTTAACAGGAGTAGCTTTGGTTCTAGAAAAGCACATGCATTTTAATTTCTTTAGATTCAACTCTATTAAGATATAATCACACCAGAGAAAAAATTGTTAAGATCTGTGTCAAGATAAATATGGTCAGCAATGTTATTCAAGGAGTAAAAAATAAGTATATCGTCAGATTACCTCAGTAATTTGGAGGACTTAAGAAATCCAGGAAGATCATTAATCAACAAAGAAAATCAAATATGACCAAGATGACTGCCTTGCACTCGATATAGTGGAACGAATAGTTTTCCTTCTGCCTATTAAACAACTACTTAACCAGCTTGCACTGTTAAGAATTGCACCAAATATATCCAATTTAGCAAAAAGAAGTTGATGGTTAAATTTATAAAATGCTTTCCTGAAGTCAGTGACAATAACATCAGTATGCTTCTTTTGTGTAAGTGCTCAATTGACTTTATATATATATATACATATATATATATATATATATATATATATATATATATAATATATATATATATATATATATATATATATATATATGCATACATACTAGCGAACCACCTGCACACTTTGTAGTGCAAAAAAGAAGATAAAAAATCAATTCGAATTCATTTAAATCAGTGATAAACTGCTTTTATTGTAGTGCTCTGTGGTAAAAAACATTTGTTGTTTTTCCATTTTCGGTTTAAATATTCAAAACCGATAGGTTGCCAACGCGCGAACAGGCTACATAGAACTAGTCCTTGTGAGAAAACTGGATACACTAAATTCAGTCCACAAATTTCTGAAGATTGGCGTTGCGTCTTATTAATGGTAATCGCAAACGCAAGGCGAACAGGAAACTGAGGTCGTTTAAATTCAAATGGTATATCAGACGGAATCATTGGGATACGTGGAATGAATACACCTTCGCCTTTTAATTTTCCAGTTAAAATAGTAGCTTCAATTACATAAGCCATCTACCATTTAATAGCAAGTCTTGTACCATTACACAAACGGGGTTGATTGATATTACGAAGCATAATAATAGTGGCTCCAAGTTTCTATTGGAGATTATGCGGAGGTGATCCTGGTCAGTCCAACGAATTCTAAAATTCTGTTGGATAATTCAAAACACCTTCTGCATAGGTAACAGTATCGACAAACTTCTACAACACCACTTCGCCAGGAATCTTTGATTGTTAGCCATGTTTAATTCAGTAACATCTTTGTTCTTTGCCGCTGAAATTGCTCTGGCACTCAACCATACACGACATGTATATTGACGTGGCTGTGCATGGACCGTGTATAATATTTTGCACAACAACATCATATAATTCAGGATCACTTATTTGATCTGGAATTTCAGAACATATAACATACTCAACTTCATGCCATGTGATTTTATTCAGCTACCATATGGAAATGTGAGCTTGTGGCAAACCACGCTTTTGCCACTCCACAGAATACGTCCAGAACTTCACGTCACCAAACACTTTAGATTTCACGCTAAAACCCATAATCACTTTCAATCTCTGCTTAAAAACACAAGAAGTGATATCATGGCGGTCGGTAGGAATTCGACCAGCGAATAAATTATCTTTAATGTCACTCCATTGCGTATTACACGTAAATGATATAACTAAATCTGGCCGACCGTAATGGCGCACATAAGTCATTGTATCCTGCGCATATGACGTGGGCTGTGCATAGTGTATTTGAATATTTATGTTTTTAGTGTTGTATTAATATGTAATTTATTTCATAGATCTCAGAAGTTGTGATATAGAAAAGCTAAGTATATAAATTAAATTAATGGTTTGACCAAAATCTTATTGTAATCAACTTAAAAACGAATTGTATTTCAGTTTTTCAAAATATTAACTCAAATATTTCGAAATGATTGCAGTGTTCACTAAAATGGCTATAACTCATAAACCAATACACATATTTTATGTATTGACATAAAAACCTTGGTATTGACGTCACCTTTCATATAAATTTTGCAGAAAAAAATCGGTTGACGCATTCCGGAGAACATCAATTACTAACACAATGCAACTTATTTATATATATATATATATATATATATATATATATATATTTTTTTTTTAATTTTTAACATCTCTTATTTTATTTTTCATTGAAGACATGGGTCAATAATTTCCAAGATTCTTATCAGTAAATATGTGTGTAAGAACGAACTTCTTTCTTTGTTTATTTTTATAATTGCTGCAAATACAATTATCAATTAAATGATAACATATACTTTCATTTGTTGATACTGATCAGATTCTAAAGAAATGGAATTCATAACACCCATCCACAATGATATGTTTGCACACTTTTCAATTTCCCTTCTTTTCAACAAAAATTAACTTTGTGGCTGCCATCTTAAAAGAATAACAATCAAATTTCTAATATAGTGAATTTAGAAGATGGCTTTAGAACTACAAAGTAAATAGTCTGTTCGACGATGTCACGATCTATCGAATAAGCAACATTTAAAACCATTAAAAAAGGCTAGAAACCTTAGGTCCCGAGTTCGACTCCGCACTCAATCATGAATATGGTGTAAAATTGTTCTGGTCTGCATTAGTGCAACACTGTGGTAATTGTTGTCGGCTTGTCTCTCACTGACGGAGGTATAGCACTGGTCGCTGCACATTACCGACAGTGATTAACACCGTCATCTACTAAAGAGCAGAATATATCCCTCTCCTTCGTCAATATTTGTAGCAAAAAATTCACCGACGAAGTAAGAACTAAAAATAGCTGCCACAAATTGTATATCATCTAAACAATCTTCATCTGTTCTATTGATATTATCCCCTCCTTTCCCGGCGTGGATTCAAAGAGGTAAATATCATTTCATGTATATATATATATATATATATATATATGTATATATATATATATATATATATATATATATATATATACATGTATATATTTGGTGACTAACTGTGTGAATACCGGATATTATATATGTCGCAGGGGGAACGCAAGGTCACATGTAGAGATAGTTACGGCACAAATGTATAAACTAATCGGCAAAAATACAATACAGTGATTTTTTAAATCACAGTATTAAGCAACAAATTATGGCATGGTGTATGTTCTCCATGTAGAGAAAACAAGTAAAACAAATCCGAACTTGTTTACACTAATTTCTAGTGTTTCAGTAAAAATTTTATAATCTCTTAAGTTTTTCCTCACTAATACTTACTTGAACTATTTTTGTTGATTTCACGCTATTGTTTAAATCAAAAGAATAAAAAATTTTCATATGTTGTATATTAAATTCTCATTTTAATAAATTATACCATATTTATATTATTGGGACATTTTTTCATATATATTAATATAAATGTTGACAGACATTTTCAAATATCGGTTTATAAATTAATTAATTAAGTTATACAATATTAGGTGATTATAGTATCAAACAATATTTATATGGTATAGATTAGTTAGTTATTTGTTGGTTGCAGTTGTCGGCAATGCATTTTGGAAACATACTTTGGACTTGGCAACTATCATCAATAATGGCACCGTTCGAATAATTTATAGTTATTAGTTTTTCTTTGTTCTTGATTTATTTTGTATATATTTGTTCAATGCATTGTTTATTTGTTTAATGATATCATGCAATTTTCCAACACGCGCCGTAAAAGGAGGGGGCATACAAAAGTTATTTGTTTTTATATACAAAAAATTTATTTATTTTTGTTTTCCTCGTTTCAAATCATATGTTGTTTTTTCAATCATAAGATTAATTGAATGAATTTCACGCGTTGCTATGTATATATATATATATATATATATATATATATATATATATATATATTTGTAAAATGCTTATTTTTTATCTTTTCATTGAGGAACAGACAAGCTTTTATTTTAAATGTGTGTAAATTTATATTTGGCAACTTGACAATTTATCGTTGCTGCCAAAATATTGATTATTTTACGAACTCGTAAAACCTCAACATTTTAAAACTTTTTTAAAATATATTATTGGAATGTGATGGAAAACTTTCGTTTTGATAAATACCGAAATATTTTGACAGCTGGTTTTATGATCGTTTCGAACCACTGCCATGAAACTCACTACTGGATATAAATAGAGTAGAACAATAAAAAATGGTTATTAAAAATTATCAAAAACAAACCTGTTTAACGCAGAATATTTGAAACATATGTAATTATGAAAAATGTGTGATTATATGTTCGGCATGTTCCAAAAAACTTTCCACAACTTTTTTTAAAGCTTTCCGTCATGATGGATTAATACCAGATTTCCTTATCCCAATTCGCCGCTACAATTTTGCCAATCCAACAAGATATGCAATAATATGGGTTTAGAAATTATTTAATTGTTTCTTTGTTTAATTTTTAAAGAACCACAAATCATATTAATATGAATTATTAGCGTGCGCTTAATTTTTTTACAATAAAATGTTTCTATGAAACTACAAAAATGTATTGCCAGAAAAAAGTTTTGACAAATCAGGTGTGAATAGCCTTGGCACAGCTGATGGTTACGCAGACTTACAAGGCTACGTGGAATTGTTTTTAGGTTTATTTATGTAAAGTCTTCCTTTCACCTAGACCCAAAGAAACAGTTTGGAATAACTAAGTCCGGTGAACACGGACGCTAACTGAAATTGCTTGTACGCAAATTGAACTGTGCACCAAAGATATCGCGTAAAAGACAGACAGACTCGACTTAAAACAAATCACAACATTGTCCGCTATCTAACACCAGTGATGGAAACTGCGAGGTAGTGTTCCTTTACAAAAATGTATGGTCCAATTATCCTCTCCGATGAAACACTACCTGCAGTTTTACTAATTATCGAACTCATTTAGCACATTTAAATAAAAGCGATATGCAGCTTAATCAATACCATGAACTGTTGATTTGGGAAATAAAGTTCATCGATTTGGGTATATTGTTCAACCGAAAATTCTTTTTACAAAATAGTAATAAAAATGTTATAAGAAATCCAAATTCCTTTGGCTATTTTGTGACATCATGTACATGTTTCTTTTTTATGTAGTCAAAGTTAGATATTTTTCTTTTTGCTACATTTCCTCATGCGCTTTTTTTAGTGTCAAAATTTCCAAAATACAAGCTCCTTTAATACAAAAAATTAAACTGTACTCGAAAATTTTGTATACGATAGATTAATACATGATATTTCTCGATAACAAAATTTTAGAACTTTTAGTAGAGGTGAAAAGCTTAATAAGCCAATATTAAGCATGTCCGACTTAAATTATGTGTATATATATATATATATATATATATATATATATATATATATATTTATTTGATTTATATATATCCGACTTAAATGTATAATCAAATAAATGCCCTTCTATGAATATACATACATATATGATGCACTTCTGCATCATCTTTTTATTAAATCAAGATAATGCCTTTTTAATGGTATAAAGTAGTTACTACATCATTACGAAAACGATAGTTTATATATATTATAATATTTTGAACATTTTGAGCTTTCAATTTCGGAATTTTTCCAAATGTATTGAAGGAACGAGTCCAAAGTCATCATAAGAGTTTCTCATGAATACGTCTTTTCAGCCCGATACTATCATAATGGTTGAATAATGCTATCAATGTAATCCATATTTACGATTACACAATAGTACGTAAGCTATCCGCCGAACTATCGATAGATATCATACGATAACCCACGAATATGAGTCCAAAGCCCGGGTCATGGTCAATGGAGATCATCTGCCTCCAGACATATTCCACAATTATTCTTTCTTCTGATACTTAAAGTTGTGTGTCACAAGATAAAAATCTTGCCAAAAATAATTTATTGGCCTTTTTATTTCCAATGAATATAATGAATCATAAAATTATAAACAAAATTTACTTCATTGTCAAGAGTTTAACAAACTTATTTTGATTTTCCCTTATCTAATAAATTTGTGAAAGATTCTTCAAACCAGTTTAAACAATTAATAATATTTCAGTACATTATTTATATATTATTTATATGTACATACATATTTCAATAATAACAAAGCACATTTTCAGACAGTTTTTTATTTAAATAAACAGACTAAATTTTATAGCAGCATAAATGCATGAAACTAATACATAACAGAACATCTTCCATATTATTCGTTAACAGCAAATTTAGATATATAATGGGACCTTTTAAAGCTATTTGACTCGATTTGATTAATTTAATTGAACAAAATAATCAGTAACTGTTGGCGGAAATATAACTTTTGAACTTATTTATTAAGAGCAAACAGAGACATTAATTAAATAAGAAATCGTCATTTTTTTAATACTTCCTTAAAACTGAGAACAAAGAATTATGTAAAAGGTAGTATCGCTACGACAACAAATGCAGCATTACAACATTCCAAGCCATTGTTGTTTTTTTTTTCTTGGTCCATATTGACTTCCTTTGTACTGTGGTGCTACCGGAACTTACTTGATACTATATATATATATATATATATATATATATATCAATATGTATGTATCTATATATATATATATATATATATATATATATATATAATATATATATATATATATATATATATATATATATATATATATACATATATATATATATATATATATATATATATATATATATATATGTATATATATAAATCTATTTGTGAAATTTATTTGTTGGGTGGTTATGCATTTCATTGGCGCTTTTACCAAATGATCAGTAGACTTCAACCACGTAGCCAACTACACTGCTTATAATTTGATTTTTTATATAAATTCTCAAATGGTTTATAAAAGTCTGATGTGGAAGTCTAATGATGCTTTGCTAAAAGCGCCAATAAAACGCACGTAGACATTACTTAACCACCCAACAAATAAATTATATATTATAATAATACAGTGACAATATGTCAAATAGTAAATGTATTCACAACTATATATATATGTATGTATATAATTTTATTTTCGCTTCTGTTGTTGGACAATGTATATTTAAAATAGAAACATCATGCTTTAAAAAGCATATATTGTTTTCGAAATTGGTACCACTTGATCAATGATATTTCCCATTCCTTACATGAACTCATGGTCCACATCAAAGATCATAGCAATAAAAAGCATTGAAATGCTGCATACTTGTACAATTACTAACAACGCTCGCATATACAAACACAACGAGGACTTGTTGTAAAAAACTGAGGCGACTTTTCCTAAAATAAATACATGCAGTCTATCAGCTTTTTCCTGATATAAACAAAATAGAGAATGAAAATGCATTATATTGTAAAATAAATTTCAATTGTTTACTGCAATACCGTCATAACTCAAATAATGCATTTTTTGAGTTAATGACGAAAAGTAATTGTTCTACATATCGTTCTTGTCATTGTGTGAAATTTTTTTTTAAATATCATATATAATTTGTTCATGAGAGAAAAATTCATTTTTATATACCTATTAAATTGTTAGTAAATTAAAAATGTTAAGGGCAATTTCATTTTAAATTATGACACTATTGAAGTAGTGAAACAGACCGATATACTACTGCCATTGTCATCCGTACCTTATAGAGCCTGCAATACGCTCTGATGTGTACATTTAATACGACCGTATTATTGAGAATGGCCTAATGGTAAGGAGTACTATCTCCACTTGGCCTAATATGTTTTTTATAGAGCGATACAAGTGTAGATAAATCGTAATAAGACAAGAATACAGTTTTAATACAATGAAATCGTCTCTATTTGAAAGAAAACTTTACGAAATCAATGTTTAAATATGATATCTGCCAGGTGGTCGCTATAGCTGGCGCGTAGAAAGCGGAATCTGGAACTCCGATTTCCAACATCTGAAATAGTGATTTCCAGGTGTTCCATTATTTATGGTTGTTTGAGAGAGCCAATCGGTTAATTTGGGAAAAGTTCCTTCAGAGCTTCTCAATACAATGAAGGGACTTAGCTTAAGGCCCAATTTACATGAATAATATTATATATTGAAAGAAAATTTTGAAAATATTTATATATTAAAATTCTTCATATAAATTGGGCCTAAGATTTAAAAATGGTTGACCTCTTTATTTTTAGTCATCGATATATTTTTATGGCGCACCTAACATATATTATGACGGCTGCTTGTAAAAAATACTGATGACTCAGTGTCTAACACTGCCAGGATATCATACCATATATATTATATTATTTATTTTCTTAATATTTTTAATAGCACAGATTGCACTATATACGAAAATCGATTTCATAAAGATCGCCTTTTTCCATTAATAAAATCGATTATAAGAAAAATACAATCGGTTAAAGTGAAAATCGGTTATTTATTCGTTAAAAGGTCTCTCCTTCAATTAAAATTGTTGTAGCAACTTTAGTTTTTATTTTAATTTCTCCGCAAATATATTTTACAGAACAAAATAGGACGATTTATTACCGTACTCTTCTTACAGTTACCGTGTGTTAATCGCTCTCGGTTATGTTCAGCCAACAGTGCAATGCCTTCATCATTGAGAAAATCCGCCAAAAACCATCACAAGCGTCCGCGCTGTAGTGCAAGTAAGAAAAATTTGGCACCACTGAGTACTTAGTTGAACTCGAGATCTGAGCCATCGTAGTCTTGTGTTCACTACTTTAGCCAATAGCAACCTACTTTTTGGTAAAATAGTAATTAATCATGAGAGATTTTTCTTGCTTTTATGTTGATATAAATAGTTTCGTTTGTAGCTGAGCTCCAAAATAATTTTTTTAAACTCTTGATCCGCCATTGCATCCACCATTCATATACCAATTTCAAAAGAGTTTAATTACTATTAAATTGTAGAATTGCACTGAGAAGTGATTATGTAGAAGAATTTTTAATGTTTTTTATGATATGGAAGAGGGACTCTTGAAGAGTTCATGATCTGTTTGTTGTCTTATGACATTTTAGGGTTATATAAATTAACAATGCTCCCATATTTTATATTAATTTTTTAAGAAAACAACCAGATAAATTTGTTATGAAAGTAATAAGGTTACTTTTCCATAACTGCATCCAGTACGTACGGAAGTCGTTTTTTGTTCTTGAACTAGAACTATTTAATAAGAAAAAATATTGAAAGTGGTAAAGTGCTTAATAGTGAATGTTAAGAATGTTACAATAATAAAATTCCAGACTCAATTTATTTAACTTTATTTGAAAATATGTGCTTGTTCCAAAGAGGTTCGCATGAAATAACAATTCATATATATTTGGATACGTGTACGGTACATATATGTACATATGTATGTATATAAGAATTTATATGTGTGCATAAAACCAACTGTGCGCAAAACATAGTTTTTACATACATACAAAAATAAACTAATTTCGAATACATATGTATGTATATATATATATATATATATATATATATATATATATTTTTTTTTTTTTTTTGTGTACCTACGTATTCTTAACTAATAAGATTTGTTTCTTGTTTTGATAATAATTTTGTATAACAAGAACTATACAAGCGTGTTTGTATTCGTACATACATACATATACAAATGGCTTGATATTCGTTGATATGTGTATGTATTTAGCACATCCACTTAACGTGCCTCTTTTTTTGAAATTGCTGAAACAAACGAGTTATGGTGCAGATTTTTCCTCTCGAACTAAAAAACAAAGGAACATGGAAATATTAAAGTCCAAAAGTCCATCGTATCGAAATACCGATGTATGAAAGTAAATAAATACATATATACTGACAATTATGTATTATTTTTGCTTTGATTCCAGATAGAATACTACCTATTTTCATATCAATAAAACAACCATATACATATTAAGTTAAAGAGTAGGTAAATTAAAAAACAATTAGACCATGTATGTATATGCATAAGTATGTACGTGCATATGTATATACCTATAAAGACTTACATATGTATTTATAAGACTTTTTTATTAGTACAAAAATTAAAGAATTTATCAAAAACGCTTATGAATGTTTGTGATAAAGTTATCGTAAAGATCCGATTATAAAAACTGATTACAAATAAATGGCCTTAAAATCATAAATTTCATTTCAACAAATCTAATATTAGATTTTCAACTTGTTGCTATACGGGCAAAGTAATTGAAAACAAGGAATAAAAACAATAACAAAGAAATATAATAAAAACAACAATCAACAATAACGCACACATCCACACATGTTTGCATCTACACATAAAGCACGAAGTAAAACAAACACACAAATAATATTTGGGTCCAACAAACACACAAGTCAACATACTTAATGGCCAAAACAAACTGACGAGCCCCCATAAACCAACCAATCAGCGCAACAAGTTTGACCCTCTTTGCGATATTCCCAACACATGCCAACACACACTCTCCCAATTTTATTTATACTATTGCGGTTTTTCAAGTTAAAACCATAATAATACAAAACACTGACAATATATTATGCGAAGTTACACACACATTTACAATCGACGGCGATCTTCGATGTAGTAAAAAGATAACGCTACAATAACAAACCGAACTAAACTAACGAGTTCTAGCTGCCTCTAGACGTCCACATACACCAACACATCCCTTATAAGAATACAGATATAATGAAAAAAATAAACGTTTTGTTATTGTTTTGTACAACGTATTTTACTATGCCTCCCTACCTGCCTTCCACAATACAATCTTATGGGTCCGGGTATAAAAGCGCTCACAGTACTCAGCGTGGCATTAGTTACTCGAGGTCTGAGTAAATGGAAAGATCAAGTGAAGTTCTCAGTGATCTAAGAAACAAATTGATATTTGACAAAAAACTTTGGAAGAACATATGAAATTATAAAAAGGAAATTAAAAACATTGAAGCCAAAAAATATATTTAAAAAATTGTGATATTTCCAATTGTGATCGTGTACAGTGTGTTGCATTTATTTATAAACTTTTTACAGGACTAACGTACTTATATTAAGTGTCTCTTCTATAAAATATATTTGTGAACTACTAATAAAAATCAAACTCTAAAGAAAATGCCAGAATTCGTTGAACAAATTAAAGCAATGTAAGTATATATGTATGTATATATAAAGTCGATCCGTATAGGATTGTAATGTACCATATTGAGAATACGAAACAACTCTTTAACAGAAGGATGAAAAGAAATTGATAAATAAAAGTATTTCTTCGTCCGACCTAGGACAACACACATGCAACAGTGCACATAAGAGCATAACAAATATATATTTACATAAGTATGGAAATTATTACATTACGTCAGTTTAAAAGTCATTAAAACGCAATTTTTGTTAACTTACTAAAGTTAAGATCAGTCAACATACGTTATTAGTTCTAACAACTAAGGTATGTGATAATATTAGTTGGGTTGTAAGTGTTTTTTATCACACAAAATCGTAACTGAACTATGATCTTTAATAAAATAATATATGTTTAGCGGTGATCGACATGCGATCGTATATGGAATATGTATAAATGATATCTAATCTTTTTCTGTCAAGGCAGTGTAAACACTTCAAAATATGGTTTTTAAGACTTTTTTAAACACTTGAAAAATAATATTTTATCTGCCATAAAATTATCCGCACAATATTCCCTACTGCGGAGACGCATGAAAGAAAATTTGTAAAAAATATCAAATGTTGACTTTACAGAAATATACCAAATTATATTTTCACGATGCGTCAGTAATATTTATGTATGGATGTGTGTTAATGGAGAGCAAAAACAAATATAAAATTAGTTTTTATTTTGTTCGCCTTCTTTATTTGCCTTTTAAACTATTTGAACTATTTGTTACTTTTTTTATATAAATTTTATTTCGTGGCATAATCCACAAAATTGGGTCTTCAATGAGTTGGTAAACTTCTTAACAGTAATACAAATGCATACGAAAAATAATATTAAGTTTGTGAAAAATGCCTTAAAAATTAATCATTATTTATAATGTTCGTTTAAAGTAAAATAATTGCAAACTTCTTTTTTAACTAAAACAGACAAAGACTCGTACTCATTAAAACAGTATGCGGCAAGTGTTTAAAAAGAGTGTTGAAATACCAAATACTGGTTTTAAACTCTTGAAGTGTATCGTGTTTATGACTATGAGTAGGCCAATGTCTTTGATATTATTCTTTTAAGTTTATTTAAATCGTGCAAAATATATTTGAAAATATGTATGTAATTATATACAAATATAAGGCAACAATAGTATGGGATTCCAGATCCACGATGTAGCAACAAGATTTCATTCTGTGGCACAATTAAATTTAAAACAAAAAGAAATTCTGAAACCATTTTGATTAATAATATATCACATATACTTTTGTTTGTTAATATTTATATGTTTTTAGATTAGACAAACATATAAAAATATTTCTTTCAAAACATACCTAAACCATATCAGTTTCAATTTTATATAGTTTAATAAAAAAGCTTTGAAGAAACACACCAGATTTATCGAAATATTATTAATTGCTTGTATTTAGAGTGCATTTTTATTCTCCCAGATGTATTCAAAGAACAAACAACACGGTAACAGAAGATTTTATAGAAATTGTTGTAGGAATTTGTACATCATGCACATTGTTGTTACTGTCATTTTACATACATAAATAAATACAAAAATATAAATAATACTCAAAAATAAGGTTTGGAATAAAACATAGCAAGTTGCTAATTCAATGTTTTCAAACCTGCTACACTTAACAAAAAGACTAAATATTTTATTTTACATATTTATATAAATAATTAATAAAAAATTCCGTGACAACCTCTGATCAAATCTTGAAATATAAATTTCAATTAATTTCGTAATTGAATCGAACAGCTGTCCAATAAAAAAATTTTCGAAAAAACATATTTTGAGTATCAGTAATTGAATATATTTTTTTCTATTTTGATATGTAACGACAGCAATTGCAGTAATTTGATTAATTGATATATTGTGAAATTTACTTGTTGGGTGGTTAAGCAATGTCTATATGCATTTCATTGGCGCTTTTACCAAAACGTGCGTAGACTTCAACCACAGTTTTCAAAAGTTTCAAAACCCTCATGTTTTCAAAAAACTTTTAACAGCAATTGATATATGATTTTTTATCTTTCTGTGTACATGGAAAATATTTGTGGTGAAAAATGTCAATAAATATGCTTTAGTATACAACTCAATTCGTTTCAATAAGCTTATTAAGTTAATCAATTACATAAATAGTTTTTGTTAATGTATTGAAATTTTGTGGAATCAAAAATTTTAATCTTGGCAGTTACATAATTTGAACTTCAGCAAAAATTTGATGAATAGTAGCTTTTGTTAATTTCCAAAACGAAAATGTTTACTTAATTTCAATTTTGTTAGTTGAAGTTAATTTATATTTCTTTTACCATAAAATTTTTAATAAAGTCGTTTTTATTAAAATTGTTTTTTTCCGTGCAGCTTAAACTGCACCACAAACCAGATAGATTTTTTAATAATGAAATTGTTGCCTTTTTAACTATTTATAGTGCTGACGGCATTTTGCATAAAAATAAAGACAAACAGGACAACTGCGGCCTTTACAATCACATTCGAGGCACTACTATCTCTTATGGATCTGCCAATAAACTTACTCCTGGTGTCAGGGCCTTTGTGGAAGAGTCCATAGCACTCTGCCAACCTGACCAGATACACATTTGTGATGGCTCAGATGTGGAAAACAAAATTCTATTGAAATTGATGACCGAAGCTGGTACCATAATTCCCTTGCCCAAGTATGATAACTGCTGGTTGGCTCGTACAAATCCCGCTGATGTAGCTCGTGTTGAGTCGAAGACATTTATATGTACCGAACATAAGGAAGAGGCTATTCCCACTGCTCAAGATGGAGTCAAAGGAACTTTGGGCAATTGGATTTCCATTAATGATATGGAAGACGCTATAAAAGAACGCTTCCCTGGCTGCATGAAGGGTCGGACCATGTATGTTGTGCCCTTTAGTATGGGACCAGTTGGCTCTCCTCTTTCTAAGATTGGCATTGAAATTACTGACTCCGCCTACGTTGTTGCTTCAATGCGCGTTATGACACGTATGGGTGCTGCTGTCTTGGCTGAACTGCAAAAGAAAGAAGAATTTGTACGTGCTCTGCATTGTGTTGGTACTCCTGCCAATGGCGTTATTGAGCATCCATCTTGGCCTTGTGATCCGGAACGCACCATTATCTTACACAAACCAAAAGAAAACTTGATCGTTTCCTATGGCTCTGGTTATGGTGGCAACTCCTTGTTAGGTAAGAAGTGCTTTGCTCTACGTATTGGTAGCACAATTGCCAAACGAGAAGGCTGGTTAGCTGAGCACATGCTTATCTTGGGCATCACCGATCCCAATGGCGTGAAGAAATATATAACTGCTGCATTTCCATCTGCCTGTGGCAAAACCAATCTCGCCATGTTGAACCCATCTCTGAAAGAGTACAAAGTCGAATGTGTTGGAGATGATATTGCCTGGATGAAATTTGACAAGAATGGTGCTCTGCGTGCTATTAATCCTGAAAATGGTTTCTTCGGTGTTGCACCTGGTACTTCCATGGAAACTAATCCTATCGCCATGAATACAATATTTAAAAATACGATATTCACAAATGTTGCATACACCTCCGATGGTGGCGTATTCTGGGAAGGTATGGAAAGCAGCTTGGCTCCAGGTGTCCAAATCACCGATTGGTTGGGTAAGCCCTGGACCAAGGAGTCCGGTAAACCAGCTGCACACCCCAATTCCCGTTTCTGTACTCCTGCTAGCCAGTGCCCAATTATCGATGGCGCCTGGGAAGATCCAGCTGGTGTACCAATTAGTGCCATTCTTTTTGGTGGTCGCCGTCCTGCTGGCGTGCCACTCATCTATGAGGCACGCAACTGGGCTCATGGCGTCTTTATTGGATCCGCTATGCGTAGTGAAGCTACTGCCGCTGCTGAGCACAAGGGCAAAATAATCATGCATGATCCGTTCGCCATGCGTCCGTTCTTCGGCTATAATTTTGGCGACTACGTTAAGCACTGGTTGAGCATGGAGTCTCGTGGCAATGTTCCCAAAATCTTCCATATCAATTGGTTCCGCAAAGGTGCTGATGGCAAATTCTTGTGGCCTGGATATGGTGACAACGCTCGTGTCTTACAATGGGTCTTGCGCCGCTGTAATGGGGAAGACTGCTATGTGGACTCTGCTGTCGGTCAAATTCCAGCTGAAGGTCAATTGAATATTGAAGGATTAAATAGTATTAATCTGCCAGAGCTATTCTCATTACCAAAGGATTTCTGGACTGAGGAAGTGGAAGAAATTCGCAAATATTTCGAGAGTCAAGTTGGTGCAGACCTACCCGCCGAAATATACAATGAATTGGAGCAACTTAAGCAACGTGTTGCCGCCATGTAGTTTAAGAATTTAATACAAGTGTCATGATCGAATGATACTGAATGCAGCTAAATTGCTACCTGTTTTTGGCATAGATTACTTTTGATTCTATGCTTATGAATTAATTTTTTATTTTTATTATGATTTTAAAATATTTTATGCAACAATCAGCTATATTATATTTTTGAAGTTGTACTTATACTTAAGCACATGCAATCTAAAAATGTTTTATGTAAATAATTTAAGTTTTAAGCGAAAAACCATCCCTACAGTCGTAAATGCCGCAGTGCGTTGCAGTTCTAAAACAAATCTAGTTTTTTATTATCTAATAATGCCATGTCATCGTATGACTATTATTTTTATTTCTACGGCGATATATATGTAAATATTGAAATTCCTTATTGCACACCAGTACTGCATTTACGAATATAAAGTATATTATTTATAATTTTAAGAATTAAAACTGTCTATAAAAAATATGTAATAAAATATGTGCCAAATCATATTTTTATATAAAAAGAAAAATTCTTTGTTCACTTGCTCTTAGATATTCTGTTGAAATTTTTAGATAACAATCACGTACAATAGTCGCGTTTGGCTTGACAAAACAACTCATTACCACTACTAGCTAATTTTTGGTAAACTTGATTAATATATTAATGAAATTTTCATTCAAACAATTGAAATATTTTTGTTTTGAGTATCGGTATTAAAGAGGATTTTAGTTCTTTGCTATTTCATTGCAGAATGTGAACATTAAATAAAATAGTTTAGAGTCTTTTAATGAACTTCTTTTTCCATTTCTGTCAAAATTAGGACCATATTTTAAGCTCGATTTAAATGAACTCGAACCTCTTATAATAATATGACAACGCTGTTCTTCAGCACATTCATCTGAGTTCAGATATAAATAATTTTTTTATATATAAATTGAATCAAATCCGAAATTATTCACTGGTATATCATTCGCCTGTAAATTCTTATGAAAACATAATAAATAGATGGCCAAATATGTTGTTAGATAAACAAATCAGAAAGTTATCAAAATTCTTACGTTCTTCCCCAACAAAATAAATTGTTCATATGGTTTTGTACAACAGCTATAGGAAGCTGTTTTCTTTTTGCTGAAAGCTTATATTATTCAGATCCAAAATATCAAAGAATATCTAACAAAATATAAATTATAATCCGTAGTTATGAAACAAACATCAGTTGCTATAATTTGGAGAAAATCCGCACAACTTACTGCTAAGCTCCCAACCCGTGACATATTTTATATGAATTAAAAATGATATTGAGTCATTCCAAAAAAAAGATATTCAGTCATTCCACAGTATACTTAGTTCGGGATGGAATGGCTGAGTGAAAATATATTCAGGGTGAATGTGTAACGCATTGTCGTGTGCGCCTAAGACGTTTTTTGTTCAAGATTAAAGAAAATCGTAAAATCTTGAAAACATGACAGGACAGGAAAACATGACGAAAATGAAAGGACTGAATTAGATTTTAAATGCCTCCTTACAACTAATTTCTTCCTTGGAGAATTCAAGAATAACTATTACTTCCGGTCCCTGAATATAGAACTGAATAAATACACTACTTTGAATATTTTGTTCTTCAGCACTGAAAATCTAGCCTCTACTTATTTGCATTTCCAAACTTTCAAAATTTTATGGAGTATATCCAAAGGTTTTGTAAAATTTTGCAATTATGATTATCCCAACAGTTTCCAGTTTGTTCTAAGCTTCTTTTTATTTGCTAAGAAATGCTAAATTTCTTTTGAGAGATTGTTTCGCCATCAAGCCCTACAGATGAAGAGTGAAAGGAATAGTTCCTACACAGAAGAAAACTTTTCGCTGAAACCTAAACCAATATGCGAGCAAAAACTTTTTTTGCACAAAACCTTTCCAAATATGTACATATCAAGCAGCAGACTGAATGCAGTACCTCTTTTATATCATCACCTCACTGGTAGGTACGTAAACTTGCATGGAATATATGGCACTAAAATATAAGGGAACAAGAGATCTGTTGCTGGGATACGGAATGTATGTTTACTATTTGAATATCAATGACGATTTATTAAATTAGCAGCATATCATATGAACTGAACTTAAACGTTTGCCTTTTTCGAAAAGAGATTTAAACGTATATATATATATATATATATATATATATATATACGTTAGCTAATATATATATATATATATATATATATATATATATATATATATATATATTAGCTAATAGCTAATAGCTATAATAAATAATATAAGTTAATTTAAAAAAAATTTATATATCAAAATAATCGGTCGTATTATGAATGACGACGTCGACGCCACAGCAAAAAATCGTCCCTTGTTTAGTCTTTATCAACAGAAATTGACTTCTGGTACAGGTTCTATTAACAATATATGACTTGGAGAATACCAAAAGGCTGTTAATAATAATTAAATATTGTCGACAATTAAATGACAAGAGAGAGCTTTTTGCTATTGGGTTGATGTGACATCGACATCGTCATTCATAATATGAGCTAATATATATTTAACTACTAAATAGTCTGGGTAATTATTAATACGTTAACAACAAGCTACTTTAAGGCAACTAAATTTAAATTACATACTTGGTAAGTAATGGAGAGGGGGACAATTTATTACATCAAATACACAGTTTTGTACTTATAAAATATTCCTACTCTAGCCAATGAATTTGCTTGTTGTTGATACCAAATATATTTGTATATAAATAACAAGCATTATAATGACACGTCTTGGAAAAAAGCCTTTATATCGTGATTTGGTGTATTTGGGAAAACGGAACATAAAATACCAGAGAGGCATCAGAGCGGCAGCACTGAAGAAGTATTAACTTTGAATTCACCACAATACGCTGGAGTTGCCATCACTTGCTAAAATAGTTCAACTTATCTAAGACAAATACCACACTCATAACAATATAGCACTGCCACCTGTCAATAATTCTTAGGATGACAAAGTATTTTCACACCTAAAGTTCAAACGTTTATATATTCTGACACAATTTTGTCATTAAAAACTCTTCCTACCACACCTATATTAAATGGTGGTTATAAACTGATACGTATGTCACTTAGATGAAGTTCAGACATAATTGGGAAAACTGAGGTGTGATATGGTCACCCGTTAATTCAGTATTCGCCGGCATGAAATATATAAATTAATTTATTGCATACTTCGTAGTGCATGACGATAATAGGCGACACCATGATTGTGTTTACTTTCATATATGCCAATAAGTTCCATCTTTGATAACAAATATTCCCTCTGAAAAATTCGTCGTTCGTACCAATTGTATTCTCAACATGACTGATAGTCAGTGGCTAAAAGCATTACTATTTAGTGCCAATTCCTGTTGGGCAAATATATGCCTAAATGTGTGTATGTTACCTTAACATCGTTGAAAGAATTTTTTTCAAGTCAAGTTATTTCAAAACCACGTAAAGCTAAGAATCATTTAAATCTTAACTATTTAAAGCAATTTATTTGTCTATAATATTACTGAATGAGATCTCATCAGTCTACTGCAATAACTAATAAAACAATTTTTTGATTAATGTGTACAAATGTATGTAATATGAAGTGCGTTACACGTACATATTCTCTTCAATGTAGATTTTATGCTCTTTTTTATGGTATTGATTTTGCTACCAAATGGTCTATATAAAAATATATAATTCAATTTTGATTATTGAAATTACTTAGTATATAAAATATTTTATTATTCGGTCAATAAAGTAATTAGTCGATTAAACCCAAAGTCCGGTATATTAACCGAGCGATGAACCGATTAAATAACAAGTCTGATTTTATCGATACCCTACTACCAAGTTGACATTTTGAAAAGTATTTGACGGGTGCGATCATTTCGCGACTCTTTCTAATCGGGTAGATGATTTTTGGTGTAAAATAAAATTTCAATCTTTTGCGAATCATTTGCACAATCATTAGCCGTAATAACCCCAGACGATTCGTATGGAAATACATATACATACATATATAAATGTACTTATGTGTGCATGTAAACTAATCATATCTTAATAGATTGTCTTCAGAAGTAATTGCGAAGATATTGATAATGAATTGCAGAGTTCGCAGACTTTTTCTTGAACATAAAATTTTGCAACACTCTGATAAATATATATTTATACGCATGTATATAATTATGTAAGGGTGTATTTTCTTGTATTTGTATAACATTACTTTTACTCAAAAAGTTTTGATGAATTTCCAAAAGCTTTTGGACTCTGGAAAACAAATTGGATGAATAACGCTTTTAAGCTCCAAGTGCTGTAATCATTCCAGCTTTTTGTGAATCCTTACAAATTCATTTAATGTTGCAATCTTAACACCAGTTCTAACCGAGCATTTTAACCATCAAGACGTGTCGAACGTACAGAGAAGAAGTTTACTCCAGACTAATAACAAGTACATATTTTTTAGTTGTATAATTGTGGACATAGAAAATTATTAAATAAAATAATCCAACATGTGTAGACTAATACAATACTATAAGTGGAAGTGAATCAGTGTTGAAAGAAACATTTTCTTTAGTAGAGATCTCCAGAACTGCCGATGTGCTAATTTGTGGGCGGTTTTAAATTGGAATGTGTGAGACCTATAGAAAAAAGAAGAAAAAGATTTCATGGACAATATCAAACTATAATTACTCAGCAACAGATTAGCCATGTTAACTTGAAAACAAGACCAACAGAAACCATGCATAGAGAAGCAAAACACTGGGGATAATTGTAAATAAAACAATTAAGCGGTCATACATACAGACATTTACACAAAACATACGGACATGTATGCATTAAGATTGGCAATAGATCCCTGACAAGGATAATGTTTACTGCTTCAGCTGAAGATAGAAATTCTATAATTGAATGTACATACTTGAATACATACACATATTCATGTATGTATGTGAGTGTATGTATGTACATATACAAGAACTGATAAATAAAGTTACAACACTTGTTGCTATTCAACGTGTTGCCTGGTATTAAGGATTTGTATCTAAAACTTTCTTACACACAAATACTCGTACACTTTGCCAAATACAGTCACACAAGCCAGCTGTGTAAAATATTCTCAGGTACCACTTTGTTTGCAAGCGTTCTTCCTTATAAAGTGACCAGGGATAGACAATTATATTTATGGGTATAAAACCAAATAACATTTAATAATTTTTTTTGTTATTAAAAATATTTTAGAAGCGAAACAGTATTCATTCGTACTGAAAATCAAACGAAATCAATAAGATGGTGGAAAATTCAAACTTTCTTTTTGTGATGCACTGAGGTACTGGAGGTAGCCCAAAGTTGCAAAGTAGCAATATTCAGAATATGGATCCAGAGCTGAAAATTTTAATATGGTTTTTTGGTACATACAATTAACTGATTTCTTGTTAGCTAAATCAATTTTATGCTTCAGGAAGAATTGAATTTTTATTCAAAACAAGAAGACTATTCTGCAGTTAGACAGTTCAAACTTTTTTGGTACACAAAAGAAACGAACAGAAATCGGTAAAGGGTATATAAAAACAGGTCCGGCCGGATATAGCACTGTTACTTTTTTTAGCATGTTTTCGCATTCAATGCATTGTTTTTAAATCTTAAGGCCATTATTACAACTTCATGTCAGTTAAAAGTAGAATTTTATTATTTCAAAAATTAAATGTGAGTACCTCAAAGTTTGAAGACGTTGTCTCCACATAGAAGAACATGAACATATTAATACGTATACAATTGAGGAAGGGAAGCTAAATCATAATGTTAAAGACTTTTTAATAGAAAGTATAATGAAAAACTCAGTCATATTTTTTATGTAAAAAATGACAAAAATTGAACGAGAGCTTAGTAAAAAAATTTTTCATCACAATCCTGAAAATAGTATTCAAAAATATTTGATAAAACTATGAAAGTTTGTCTCAAGTAAAAATAGAACAAGATATTTAGAAAATAGATCATGAAGAAAATAATCAAACGGCAACACAGGGATTTAAAGTGAGCTTTCATCGTTTCAGCATTGATACAATTCTCGTATACTTTTTTATAATAAAATGGGTATAAAAAAGTTTTCACATTCAACTAAAATTTCAAACAAAAATAAAAATGGATACTGGAGATTTTATCGTAGTGGATTTTGAAAACAGTGATTCTACTCTGCAGTGCAAGCTAGAAATTGGCGTTAACTTTTACCATGAAATATTTATCATGACTTTCTGTATTAAAACACCTTCCGAACTATAGTTTCTCAATCTTAATTGAATTTGACATGTAATTTATAATTATACTCATGGTTGATTATTTATGTGATAAAGTGGCCACCATTGCATTTTAGTTTGTGCAGCTAACTTCACTTTTATTTATAAAAATATTTTGAGAGTGGCAAAAATGTTTCAAATTAGCAGGGATACCAAGTGCACTTTAAAACGAATTTCGGAGAATCATTACATAAAACAAATATAGTGTGTATTTGAGTCAATGTGCAGTTAACATTGATATTTTGTCGAAAATAGTTTTACAATGCCATAAATTGGGACATCCGTGTGAACCAACGGAAAACAAGTATCTGCTTACCCTGCATATCTGTATGTATTTAGGAAGCTTTTTAAAATCGATATAATATAATGAACACTGCAGAAGAAATCTTACTTACAAATAAATAATTTCAGTTTGATATAAATAATTTTTGGAAATAAATTACAGCATTAAAAATGAATATGCGACAGCAAAACTTAAAAATAAATATAAAACGATTTTTAACGAAATATACAAAATTTCTATGGGATCTACACAGACTACAGATTTGGCGATGGCGGGAAAAACGATCTTGCAATCCTGATCATTGTGATGTTATGTTTACCAATTTAGCCATACATTGAGCCAAAAATTAAACGTAAGAAATGAAAAATTTAAGTATGCAGGGCGATAGAACGTAGGGAATTAGTTTTGGGATATTGTTGTTACATGCGGTTTTGTTGACTTCTTACGGCTTTTAGAGGTTTACAATATATTATATTGTTGCAAAACGAATAAAGAATTCCTATTGATATATTTCCGTTAAAGGCTACTTATATATATTTTAATGGCAGAATATTCGTTAGAAATTAAAAAGAAGCCATATTTTCACTCTTTGTAACAAAAAAGTTGTGGGAAATGAAAATGTTTGGAAAGTGAAGACAGTTGAAGATATATTTACGGTCACGCATGATCATGAAACTTAAAATTATTTCCGGAATGCTCACGCACCACAGGATTGAAAAACTCCGATTACAAAAGCTAACCATGTATAGTCGATTTATGTATCTGACAATAAAGTCATAAGAATATTGGGAACATACATAAGCTTTTTGGCTTGTAAAGTTGTCAGCTAAGCCATATTGAAAGCAATCTGAGAACTGTTTGAACATCCTATTTTGTCACTGTCAGATAATTGTCAGATATTGTAAGCTCATTTATTGATAGCAGATGTGCCTAAATTAATAGATTTGACAATCACATCATTGTCCGGAAAATAATTTCAATGGCAAGATCAATTCATATAACAAACAAAAGTTTCATTGAAAGTATTAAAACAAACTAAAAGTGAAAGAAAAATTTTAAAGAAATTTATAATATAAAAGTAAATATCAGTTAATGCTGCCTGTAAGATAACCGTGTGAATCGAAAACTGTTGTAGGAAGAAAATCTTATTGCCTGATAATATCTTGGCAATGACATTGTAACATGGTACAATTATCCGGTAAGCCCTCTACGCAAAATTTTGTAAATATTATTGTTATTATCACTATTCTTTTTTTGAAAGTTTAAATTTGAAAACAATGTACTGAATAATTTTGACAACCTTTCTATTATCTGTACCCACATCTGTACCACAAAAATACGTGTGTTATATCTTTACCGTAGAACTGGTGTTACCTGATTTTACAACGAAAGGTAGGATTTCCTTACAGTCGTCCGAACCGACAATTTACCCTCAGCCAACTATTTTTCGGTGTTAATATTTTGTGAGCACATCGCCGAGTATTACAATATTATAAGATTTAACAATCATCTGCACGACTAGAGGCATCGTTTCATATAAAATATAGGGAAAAACGGTTGACGCTAAAGGACATCCCTGTAACTTCCCGCAAATTTTAAAATCAAAGTTATCGTAACCTGTTTTTGTGCAATTTTATGCTTTTGACTTGACGAGCTAGGATGCTATTGTTTTATTTTTCAAATCAACAGATTCTCACGCGATAAGCGGTGATGGACTTAGTTTTCGATTACAGACAGACATATAATTTCGTACTTTTTTATATCACGATGTTTTATTCTAATTTATTTTTTGAGATATTCTGAAATCTGCCGGTTCGAATCGGTTCAACTTCACAGCAAATCTAAATTCAGGAACGCTGTCAGTTTGGGCTGATTCGGCCTTGACTTATAAGCGGTTCACATACTTACATATGTGCAAATATACATACATACCTCAAAACAGCCATATTGGCGGGTTCTCAGAAGTAGTCCTTTCTGGGAATTTCAAAATCTTCAATTTTCCTAGCGGAAAGTTAAAAAAATATGATATTAAATTATTTCATTAAGAACTGAATTCTTAAATCTATTTGCTATATTTATAACTTATTTCTTATTCTATTATTCAGAAATTTCGTGACAGTCAAAATACGTATATAAAGATATGTATATCAACTTGCAAGTAAAATGTGGAAATGCTGACTGCTTAGATTGCGAAACATCATCGTCAATTGAATAGTATGTCGTTTATTGAACTGTAAAAATAGAGCTTTAAATTTAGTAATTCATTATTCTTGCTGACTATGAGAGTTGAGTTTGTTGAACCACTGAAAGTATTGTTGTTGCCAATTAACTGGAAAGAATGTGTTGGGCTATTGGAATGGGTGGTTCACGCACGACTGTAACAATTTCTCCAATTCACAAAATTTTATTTTGTTTGAATTTACCTACATACGTACGGCTAGATTATATATGTTTATGTATATATATATATATATATATATATATATGTATATCTATATGCATATATATATATATATATATATATATATATATATATGTATATATATATATATATATATATATATATATATATATATATAGATATATTTATTTATTTATATATATATATATATATATATATATATATATGTATATTTATATATATATATATATATATATATATATATATATATATTTATATATATATATATATTCTTTGATTAAAAGAAGAAGGAAGTGTTATAACAATATAAAAAATTCCTCAACAAGTTAACTAAGATTTATCGATTTTTATTAATGAAAAATGAGGCCGAAATTTAGCAAAAAAAAATTAGATAATTACGTTATACAGATTTTTTATGATATTCATACGTGGTGGTAATGGATTGGGCATTCCGGGAAGTGGAAATACTAGAGTCTCTATTAAATTTTGATTGTTTCTCCACATACTCTTTCACGCCACGGCTAACAAAAGCAGGCACGGTCTAAACAGGAATTGTAACATCTTCTGGGTTCAAGATCAACGAAAATCTATTCAAAATTTAGAAAATATAAATAGAAAAAATAGAAAAAATAAAAATTGAAACTCGTCAGTGGTAAGGAGCGATTCCAAGAACTGTGTTCCTTGGCTTGTGTGGTATTTTGGTTTGAATACTTGTTATAAAAAATAAAAACCTTTATCACAAAAATAAGATCGACTACACACATTTTGAATGAAATTGATTGATTTGATGGGAAGATGGGTTTGAAGAAATTTTGCCGAATATTATTTGTGTCTCAAAAACATGAAATGATCTTTTGTCTGGCTCAACTCTATTCTGATGTTCAGGCTTACATAACCAACACCTTGATTGTATGTACCACAACGATTTTGTAATGAAATAAAGCGGGAGTAAATGCTAATTTTTTGTTGAACTAAGCGGAACTACCAAAATTCGATTCCAAGGCAAACACATACAGTGGCTCAATTGTTACGTCTTATCAACTAATCTAATTTAAGTTCAAAAACAATTTTTTATTTGATAGATCAATCATTAGAAATTGATTTATGCCACTGGCGGGCACTGAGATCATCTGCAAGATTTGTTGGAGATTAGATTCACTGCATATCCAACAGTTTTGAGGCAAAAACTCTTTGATTACTGACCTATATAGTTTCTGATCACAAGCATCAAACACAGCATACATTCTATGGGGTTCAAAAATCACCGATTAGTTTTTATAAATTCAAAATAATTACTTTTTGATTTGATTTAGTTGAACGATCGCCTCAAATGGCTTTCTACCAATTAATACTTATCGTTACAACTTATGATATTCACAATTTGTTGCTCGAAACAGCAGCTACAAATAATATGTTTGGCCGTTTTGTGACTTAATATTCCTTTTCTGTAACGCACTTAGTAACACAAACATTTTCAAATTTAATTAAAGTCTCATAAGATTTCTTATACGGAGCATGAAACTCAGTCGGAGCATGAAACTCAGTATTGAAATCAGTAAGATGTGCATTTATGTACATATGAAGCATACAATATGCACATGCACACACATACATATACCAACAGTGAGTTAATATAAACTATTTCAAGACATCAGTTCATTTCTAATTGTATGCTAACATTGTAATTGATGCCCAAATGTTACTAAAGTTACATATCCTGCCCAATAAGAGTTCAAACTGCAAAATTGGGTGTTTCTTGAAATCAAACAGCAAATGCCGATTTGGTAAAACATTCAATTTAAAATTTAGTCGCATTAGCATAATTTCTAGCTACATGTAACACATTCATATAGGCATCCTTTGAGTTTTCGCTTCGATCTGTGTCTTCGTTTATAAAAAAGTCAAATTGGCATTATCCTATAGGCTAAAAATGGTGTTTAGAAAAAAAAAATCAATCAAAACAATTCTAACCTGCTTAACATCCAAGAGCATTTAAACGAAATTTAGGCACAGTGAAAAATGAAATGAACATCATCATCGATAGCCGTTAAAAAAAATTTTCTTTTACGAAAACTTTCTGCAAAGAAGACAGACTTTGTGATTGAAAAACACTTCTTGGAAGTGACAGGCATTTGAATCAATCTCAGAAAGAGTATACACGTTCAAACTAATGTCCATAAGCAAAATATGCTGCACAGTGGTGTGAATCAGTAGAATGTTGTCACAGCACTTTGCAATATCGCAGTTGTGTTTGCTTGAAGTGGACACAATTTTTTGACACACGCTATAATATTGTTACAAAGATTAGAAATATATTTAAATAAAACGACAATGTGGCTATATGTACTTGGCAGCACTGCCAATTTATCTATAGTTGTCAAAATCTTGAGTAGTACAAATACTCGTGTAAATAAAGTAATAAATAAAGTGTTGCCGCATTATATTTCTAAAATTAATTTGTCCGTGTTTTAATTTGATGCAATAAAACGAATCCTTGAAGGATAAGTAATAAAACCATTTTTACGAAAAGGTCTAAAAACGTAACAATATGCTTCCAGCTTGACAATTACTTGGTTGTTATACACATGAAATAAGTTACAATTTCTAATAAAAGAGATTTTTATAATAATTATATTTGAAAAAACTTTTGAATGCAGTCAAAGGTTTTTTATAGTCAGTTAGTAATGCACCGGGCAGCTTCAAGAGCTCCACTGTGCTATTTTATAATTTTATGTGACAAACATTACCACAGGGTACACCTCATTAGGTTTGAATGCGATGACACTAAATGCCGTTGTGTGTTCCGGGCGAAATTATTTAAAGGGAGATATATAAAATTGATTCTTTGGGAATAGAAATTGTTTGCTTTATTTTTAAAACTCAAATCCTTACATGATTTTTCTTATATAACTCTCAATTAGTTTTTGGAAGTTTTCGCAAAAGCTTTTGTGATTTCTTGAAATTAGGTTGAAGTTAATTATATGTTGTAGGAGCAATGAAGTGCATATCCATATTAAGATCCAAATAAACAAGCCAATTTATATTAAAAACTTTTCTTCTTGCCCACCGGGAAACGAACTGATTCTTCAATTATACTCCTTAAGGGTTTTATTTGAATTGAAATTTTCCGTTGCTCTATAAGCAACGCCTGTTAATAAGGACAATAATGCGGCGTTATATTTGCGCAAGTCTCTGAGCTTATATTTTCTTGTCAAATGATATTCGAAAGTTTATGTTTTAGTCAATACATACATTATGCCCATTTTCCACAGCTGGCTACCGACTCCAAACTGTGAAAAATTTAAGACATTTGAATATCTTAATACCTTCACGACAACATGGCCACGTCCCAACAACATCACAACTTACGTAAATATGCATTTCAGTGAGCGATAATTAACGGACCCTGTGTTTAACTTCTATAAAAATTTACAACACATATGAGAGCTACGCTTTTATTTTTTCAGTGAAAATTTGGTGTAATTTATAAATACAGAGGAATTATCCAATTATTAAAGAAGCAACACCGATTTATCTCTTAAAGAATTTTCTTTTAAAGAATTTTCTGAAAGGATCGGAAATTGCCAAATTAGAAGAAACAACTAATAATATATTAATATTTATCTGAGAACAGTTAAATGACAAGTGACAATTTTTTACTATCATGTTGATGTGCCGTCGACGTCGTCACTCATAATATGGGCGAATAATATTTAGTACTGTGGAGTATTGCCAGGTCAGTGCCCAGTTCTGTAACAATAATTTTTTACGGAGAAATTCTGATGATGATCTCATAATATGAAGACGCCGCTGCGTCTTAAAAACATAATTTGGAAATAGTTCTGAATACAAACATTTTATTGATTTTGATTAAATACAATGATATACATATTACAGATCCACTTATCGTTTTATTGAAAACCTTGCACAAGCGTAACAAAATTCAAATAAATTTTCAATCTGCTCAACATAATGCAGATGTAATTATTATTCAAAACGCGCCACTGTGATTTTTTGCTTCTGCAGACAACTTTGGACACAACAATGGCACAGTTGCTGTTGTATATATTTATGCACATTATTTCCTCCACACTCGTGCCGGGTTTTCTGTGTATTTCTATTGTCTATTAGTGTTTTTGTATTAATGCCTGGAATCATGACTTGTCGACAAGTCGGCTGAAGGAAGACCTCGCATAAATTTGCATAATTTAAAGAATAAAAGTGAAAAGATTTCTATTTTCCCCGTTTGAGTGTTTATGTACTTGAGTGCGTAAATGAAATACGACCATTAATGCGGGGGTTATGGTGATTCTAACAAAGTGTGTTGAAAAGGAAACTGCAAACAATGTTGATGGGGGTATGCCACAAATATTAAATGAAGTCATTGTATTGAATATTAGACAAGCAAAGTAAAATACAGTTAATAGAACAATACAACTATTTTAGAGAAATCAGTGGTTTGATCTTTGTTTGTTATATCAAAATGTTAAGAAATCTTTTAAGATTCTCGATGCGTTCTATTAATTATCCAATTTTATTCTTAAATGACTAAATAAAATTGAAAATATTGAGTACTAGACATCAATATTTGGGTCTGTACATATTTTCTTTTTAAATAGGGCGATCTTGCGTGCTATGCCAAGAACAAAATTATGCGCCCAGGATAATATTCATTCACAATATCCGTTGTGGCTCCTGCTGTGTGTGTGGTTGTACAGTCTTATTGAATTTACATTCACCAAACCACTCGCCAGTAATAGTACTGATAGCCAATTAAATAGTATGCTGGCATGCATTCAATCGCTGACTCGGCTTCAAAACTATGACGCCGAGATAGTTTTGGTCCCGGGGCATCAAGGCATCCAGAATACATGTCGGAACGTCTAGGCTTTCCCTATGTTGGCCACTGAAAGAGCTGTTTCCACGATGAGAATACAATACCTGCACGCAGATTTGTTTTTTTTTTAATAATAATTTCAAAAGTTATTTAAATCAGGTACATAAATTTTGCTTCATTAAATAAGGACATTCAAAACGCAGCTACACAAGTACGTAAAACCCGCTTTAGGAATAGCTAAGGATTTCTGTTTACACTGGTAATAACAGTGCCAGATTTGTGTCCTTATCTCTTAAACTTTGCATATTGAACGATTCAATTCACAATTGACTATACAGACACCATAATTTTTTTTCTTTAGTCTGAAGTTCACAGAATATCGTAACGCACCACATTCGAAATTTTTTGGCTTAAAAATATGGGTGACATTAAACAAAGTGAGATAACGTTTTACTAGAAAGCGCCATGGATTTTTTAAAATCAAACATTGAACTGATTTCGAGGAATATACTCGTCAGTTGGTTCGTAAGGTCGACAAATTTGACACCTGCCGACTATTTGCAAATTGCAAGAGGACAATTTATGAGTAAGCATTTTCGTATGAATCTATTATTTTAAAACTCAGAAGAAAAATTACGAAGATCAGAAGGAAAAAATTAAACTTTAACACATTAATTGCTCTCCCAGGATGTCACTCAAAATATATATAAAATGAAACAAAATCTTAGAATTGGTTTTTCTTTTAAACGTATTTTGTCGACAGGATGACAGGGTCCAGGTAAATGGACTCAATATATCAAGGCGATTCAGAAGTTAGCCAATAAATTTGATTATTTTTGCATTATGGACACTCAAATTTAGTTAAATGTTTTACCCAGTAATTGCCTTCTTTCTGATGACATTAAATTATTATATATTAAAAAAAGTAGACTAGTAGGTTTCCATTTTAAGCCGACAATACACAATTGGGGGATTCACACTTCGTGCTATTTAGTCATATTGTCATAGAGTCATAAAATTTTTGACTGGTTTAAAAAAGTTGTTGTTGTGCTCCATATAAAAAAGTCATAAAATAATAGCACTCTTGCAGGTATGGAGATCTAAGTCGAACTCTGAAAATCTTTAAGCGAGACGACTAAAAAGCGGATAAAAAGTTATTCATATCTATATGTCTTTATATTAAATCACATTTTTATAACATAAAATATATTAAAGGAGCACTAAAACGCAAAAGCTTAATATATACAATTGAAAATTTTTCTCGTTTAAATTACGTAGCTGGCAGCCACTGAACGTTTTTCCATATGCCGCCGCAAAAAAAATGTATTCATCTCATAACAAGGCAGCAGCTGTTAGAGTTTATATATACAGCTTTATTTAGCAGACCAAGTTATGACGTGTTGTTCACACTTGTCATATTTTAAGCTATTATTTTATGACTTATGACTCTATGACTACAGTGCAAATCCCCCAAATATATATAGTCGACAGTCTCCTAATAATAATTTTACATCTTTATCCTAAATTTCCTGAATAATTTAATACTATTTTCACATAATATTATAGTCCTTTGAAATGAAGACCTATTAGGATAACAAGTAGATAAATGCCAAAAATCCAATTCATATTATTTCTTTAGAAGCATTTAATATAAACTTCGTAAAGTATTCCAATTGAAAAAGTTAGGCAACACAATCCAATTTTCGCCCACATGTGTCAGTTTCAATGTACATACTTATTAACCATGTCAGTCTTTTATTAGATCTATGCGTTGGGCGTAATTACGATAACGAATATAATAAAAAAAAAAGGAAAACGACGTTTTCTGGAAATAACAACATAAAAAAGGCAGCAGCGGACAATATCAATAAAATTATTGCATTGTCATAGAAAACGGCATCTTATAAAAAATGTATATTTTGTATTTGTTGGAAAACAATAATTGCTGTTGTGCGTATTTATTCTATTGTATATTCATGGTATTGAATCATATTAATTGCTGGAGTATTACTAGTATAAAAGAAAATGAACCTCAATGCCGTTCAGGTTTTCTTCTTCGTATGCAAAATTATTATTTATTTTAACGTTTATTTTCTGTTATGGAGGTCAATGTGAAAGTACCTTTAAGCGTTGTCAGTATTCATATCGTCGCCAGATATGGAAATATCTGATTGTTAAATTTATACATTTCACTTCTGCGTACAGATCTCATGAAAGTTTATTGCTAAATACGCCAGAAAAGCAAATTTCTTGCATTTTATTTGCATTAAAATAATATTTATAGATTCCTAATTTAGCATTTTAGCAGGTTAATTGAAAACTAATCAAGCGAAAATAAAATTGTTCATTAAAATTTTACAGAGTCAATGGAACGTTGAACAATGTTGAATATATGTATGAAATTCCATACGTAGCAGTGTCTGCGTTGTTTGTGTAACGTGCATGTACATTATTTTTAATATTCGTTTCTGTCGTATTCATGTAAAATAATATAGACTTGAGAGTGCTTTAAACACAATTTTTTTGTGAAAACTTTCCTTTTGAAGAATACTTTACGTCTACATTATTTTCTATGAACATGGCAGTTTATGTGTATAAGTATTTGTCGAAAAAAGCGTAACCACTAATACCAGGCAACTGTGTATTCAGTTAAACAGTACCCAGAAATATTGGATTCTGCGACATTGTCTATTATTTATGTATGCATCTTTATTTACTTAATAAACATAATAAAATATTTCTTATTAGTATTTAGTGGTTATTCTTCTTTGGACAAGAACTTCACAAGCGGGAACGTAACTTTACACATGCAGGAATGAAAATTCGAAGCTACACTGGTATATAAAGTAAATTGAAAATGTATTTTTACACAGCCGCTACTCGTAATATAAAATTTTTAGACTATATTAAGCTCGATGAAGAATATTAACTAATTTCATGTGTAAGTTTTAATTAATCAAAACAAAATGTAAAATTTTGTATATCATGAAATCCATGGAAAAGCTGTAATAATGCGTGCCAAACACCACATGGATCTCACATATATATGTATACACATACACACACATATATAACTATATATATATATATATATATATATATATATATATATAGATATATATATATATATATATATATATATATACATATATACGTGTATCTTGCATACCATATATGGATATACATATGTACTTACATATATAAAATCCATGTTAATGTGAGTCACGCACAGTTACAGCGCCCAAGGAGCTTTACAGTTCTCGAGGTACAATGGAAAATCCGTTCATTCCCATTATTATGACAGCAAATGAATCACAAGAACTACTTAAATGCAACATGAACAAATAACGATGTATTGTTAACCACCTAAAGAACAAAACTGTAATTCTACAAAAATCCATTGCAAACAAAATATGTATGTCAAACAAAGCATGAGTATACATAAATTGTTTATAAGTTCAACCTACATATGTAGCTTTCAACTGCATGCTGCAATATGGCGCTAAGCATATCAAAAACTATCCTCTCCGATACAAATACCAGATGAAATTGTAGTTTTATGAAATTTATACAATAAAAATTAGCAACAACAAATTTGAAATACAATAAAGAAATACATTAATACAATAGATGTCATGCAATCAAGGATACTGGCTTGGATAAATAATTGGGGTATTCTTTAGTGTATGCTATTTAGTCATATTATCATAAAATCATAATATTTTAGACCAGTTTAAGAAAGTTGTTGTTGTTGTGCTGCATATAAAAAATAGCACTCTTTCATGTATATCTTTGTTTTGTCATAAAATAGCTCTAGAGATCTGTCGAACGGCTGAAAATCTTTAGGCGAATATAGCCTTACAATATGATATATATTTGCCGTAGTTACTTATTCACAACTAAAAAACGGTTAAAAATTATTCATGTCTGTACATGAAATCACATTTTTATGAAATAAAAATATGTGAAAGAGAATTAAATCGCAATATCTAAATGTAAACTAGACAAAAATTTCTCCTGTTTAAGTTATGCAACTGGCAGCCGTGGAAAGCTTTTCGTATCACCGTCGCCAAAAAGGAGTATTCAGCTCATATCTAGACAGCAGCTGTTTTAGTTTATACAAATTCATTTAGCAGACGTGTTGTTCACACTAGTCATATTATTCCTGCTATTATTTTATGACATGACTTTATGACTACAGTGTGAACCCACCAAACATAAATGAAAAGAATTACCAAATCATTTACAGTCGAAATGTGAATTCTGCTATAAATGTATATGTATATAAACATGTATATATATATATATATATATATATATATATATATATAATATGAAATTTATTTGTTGGGTGGTTAAGCAATGTCTATATGTATTTCATTGGCGCTTTTTACCAAACCGAGAGAGTATGTCAAATAATTAATTTATTATATATATATATATATATATATATATATATATATATAAATTCTTACGACGTAGTGAGTATATAGTATGTGTCCATTATATATAAAAAGTATATGGATCACAGAAGTACCTAAAAATAATACTACAATATACACACATAAGTATAACAGAAAGAAGGTTGGGTTAGAATGAACAATATCTTGCCGTATTTTCGCATATATGTAAATACATACTTTACATACCAACATCTCACATAATAGATGCCAAGATGTCATATTATGGAATATACATAAAATCGATGAAGGAAATCACCTCTTCTTCAAACCAGTTATTCGTTCCAACTTTTCTTTTTCTACTAAAGCCACCCACCACAACAAATAAAACGTACTCTGTTGGAGAGTTTTTGAAAGACCATTCTTTCCTTATATAATGTTGTGCTTAAGCTACATTTTACTTCTTTGACTAACAAAGTATACGTGCTTCTTTCTAATCCGGCGATGAAAACAAAATTATACAATCTTACACTGTAGTATATTATGTATCAAAGATATTGATTGGTACAAATTAATGTTACGTTGTAGTACGAAAATGCGTTTGTATCGGTGAGTTGTTATAGCAAGTGCGTCATGATAAAAATGCAATAACAAACAACAATAAATTTAGTTCTTACACTTTAAGGTATGTGGCCATATTTTATCACTTAATTGAAATATATAGTTGAGATATAAATTAAAAACATAGGATCGAGTGCGTATGTCAATGAAAATCGCTCGAATCTATTTTTTGTGACCTCTCGTAATATGCGTTGCAACAAAGTAGTAAGCAGGATCAGTGAACGGCGTTGGACGATTTATTTTGCATTTGAATAGCACTCAGGGAATGACTCCTAAATATGCAGTGCATTGCTCTAGAACTAGAAAGGAGGGGATAGTATCAAGAAGACAAACGAAGGCGGATTAAATGGAAGTGCTGGGCGTTGGGCATTTGCTAAAATATTCGCACATAATCAACATCCTAAATTATATGTGCAAAATTATATTTTCAAAACAAATAAAAATATTATTATTTTGCGTTCGTGCAATGAAGTCATTCCCTTGAATTAAATGTTGGTCCTCTTTTTATTCTCAATACTTAAATTTCAAGGCTTTGCAGATATCACACACAGATATCAAAAATAGCTGCTAATATTTTTCAACCCCAAATATTACCTTTAAAGTAAGACTACAATCAGTTTTAGTATATAATGGTTTTCAATCCAATCCAAACTTATATTACATTATTAAAGGTTGCGAAAAAAAAATATCTTAAAATTTAAAGATCTTCAAACAACAGTTAGTGCGATTACTAAAACTTTCAGCAAAAATTAATTAATTATATGTTCTATATATTTTATCCCGAAATTTTTCGAAACCTTCGAAAATTTTATATATATTCCAATATTCCGGAAAAGCATTCCCTTAAGTGAAATGCAATCTCCACTAATTTCAAATAAGCAACGTCTTTAGAAACAATATGTGCATTTAGTAAAGCAGGCAGTTGGATGTAATGTGAACAATAACTCTCCCCGTATGCGTTATGTTACGAATAACTTTATCTCTTCCCTCCTCCTATTTTCTTATCAATTATATATTCTGTTTACAGAGTATATTCGGCGAAGAATGACGGAAATTAATTCCCAAGTCAAAAAATGCCTGTCGCATGAAAATCACTGCAATCAACAAGTATTATGTATGAAATTAAAGAATCCACATACTTCGCTTTCCTATAAGTGTGCTTAAAAACAAGTAGCCAGGTACATAAGAAACAACTGATATGATTATCTGGCATGTGTAACGATTTTCCGCCACGTGATTGAATGCAATTACGGAAGGAAATTCATGGTTGACACATGGAAATTTTGTAAAATGATGTTTTTGCTTCCACACATATGGGCTGTAGCAAATTTACCATGCTACATTTACTATACATTCTTTGTTAGATTATAATGCTCCATTGGATAATTCCTTTACCCAGTAACAATTAGAGTGTTTGTACGATATTTTTATACAAAATCAAAGCAATCTAAAACTAAATTTCTACACACACACACATGTAAAACCATGCAATTAATAAGGACAGCTCGATCCTGAAGTACACAAATACTTTTCAAATAAAAACAAACAAAGTAAATTTAACTTTACGATGAACGGTGACATGTTTATGAAGAGGGCAACACAAACGTTTTTTAACTTGTTACTATTTTCAGTCGTGAATATGGATGCCAGTAGATTGATTGATATTATTACTCATAATATTTTTCGTACACCCTCAAGAGTTCTAAATTTTTGCCCTATAAGAAAGTTAACTAAAAGTTGCTAACCATTCCAACAGAAATAATAATAAAAAAAGAATAATAATAACAATAATAATGATGATAATAATAATAATAATAATAATAATAATAATAATAATAACAATAATAATAATAATAATTATAATAATAACAATAATAATAATAATAATTATAATAATAATAATAATAATAATAATAATAATAATAATATTAATAATAATAATAATAATAATAATAATAATAATAATAATAATAATAATAATAATAATAATTATAATAATAATACTAACAATAATAATAATAATAATTTGTTATTATAATTATATAATATATAATATAATAATTATTATTATTGCAATAATTTATTATAACAATAATAATATATATTATTACTATTATTATTGTTATTATTATTATTATTATTATTATTATTATTATTATTATTATTATTATTTTATTTTATATTTTTTTTGGCACATGTAAATATGATAATTGCGGCTATGCCGAATCTTATATACCCTTCAAGGGCTTATGTCTGTTACTCCTATGTACAAAAAAAGTTCAAACTTCGCAATCGTGGAGTCAGTTTTTTGACGTTGGGTGACCTATTAACCAATTTAATTTTTCACGAAACAAAAAAAAATTTCCAGCTCTGGAAGCATATTTTTCTAACTTCTGTGCTATTTCCAATGCATACGTTGATTCAGGAAAAATGTTTCAATGGTCCAAATCTGGATATATAATTTCATTTAATTTTGTGGCAGTGAATATCTCCTGAAAATACTAAAAAATATATAGTTATTCTATAATCTCTTAGTTTAGTAAGTTAAAAATTAATTTTCCACCTTTGGAGATGTACTTTTGGCTCTTCTGATCTCTAGCACTGATATACTTCTTTCAATTATATCATGTATATATGTACAAATTTATATATATGTATATATTTGATTATAAAAATATATTGATATAATTTATTTACTTTAATATTCCAAAATAAATTTCAACTTTCACGCTCTGCAGCTCTTATGATTGTCAATATCAATTAATTTCTTTAAAATATTATCAAATATCTAGTTTTTGCTTATTTACATGTGTGTACCAAAAATCCAATTTAAATTTCTTTCTAATACATGAAATATTTCTGAAACTCAAAAATATACTCCAAAAAAATATTTAGCTTTGCGGTTTTGAAGCTGCACTTCTAACATTTTTTGTTTTAACAAAAACACGGTAACACGGGTATTAGCCAATGAACCTTAATTGGATTTGACATAGCAATATAAACTGTTCGTTAAAATAACTACCATACAAATTTAAGCTAAGGCTTGAGCTACCAATGAAAATTGGAAAAACGTTCACATATAATTAAGTATTAAACTCAAACCAAAAAAGTTTGACTTAATGTATAATGGAACAAAAAATTCAGAAAAATGGGACTTGAAGAAAATAATCAAACGGTAATACGGGTATTAAAACAAAAACGTGTTACCATCAGCTTGATACAGTTCTCGGATTCTTTTTCACAATAAAATTTGTGTAAATACGAACTGTTATCACATTCAACTAAGCCACCTAAACAGTGGTGATAAACACAATATACACATGAGCACTGAAGATGAAAGTGTTGCGACTTTCGAAAACAGCTGTTCTGCTCTGCTGTGTAAGTTGAATAAAACTGATGTTGACTTTCCTGTGTGCCTTGGAATATTTATCATCATGTCTTTCTGATGAATGAATGATTCAATCAATCTTAATGCGATTTAACATAAAAAACTTAAATGTTTAATTGTTTGTTTTTATGTTCAGAGAAATATTTAAATTATATTATCTCATCACCCTCGTACTAATAAATTGGTGCTCTGTATTTCTCTATTTTATCTGAGTAGTTTCGAAAGTGGTTATAATCTGACAATATCTACGTCTGGTGTTTTCTCTACGTCAATTTAAGAAATACTTTAATTTTATTTTCCAAGCCTGGAAAGCTCGCTACATAATATTATGCTTCTTTGTATTCTATGTAACATCTGCTCCTATGAATAGATTCCTCGGCTGCGTTGTGCTGAGGACTATCGGCTCAATCCATGCTATTATGGGAGTTGCAGCTGGTGCTGCAGTGCTGTCTTCTAATGTTACCGCATACAACAGATCGTATGTGTGAATATTAATGAATAATTAATCTTGGGACCTCTGCTATTTTCTATATATGATAATGACTTATTTAGTAACTTATCACATTGTAATCCTCACATCCTCATATGCAGAATATATTACTCACCAAGTCTTCGTACTGTTTTCGAGTAGAGATTGTGTTAGTGGGAGGAAACTCGAAATATTGTCTATAGTCTTCGGAAGCGGGATAATGTTCCGCTGTATGCAAAACGTTAGATGTTATATTATTGGAAAGTCTCTTAAAACATGTAAAAGTATTACAATTTCCAACAATCGATTTGTTCATTTGAGACTAACAGCGATACAAAAAATCTTAAACGCTTTCTTTTAAATTGATTTGAATACATGATTAAATGAATTTTTTTATATAATTAAATAAAGTAATATAAAATTGTTTTTAGTTTAACTTTGTGCTCTTTTCTTCTTTATTTTTAATTTTAAATTAATTTAATACAAGCTCTTGAAGACACATTGGCATGAAATATTTTACGTAACCACTATATAACGATATATATATTTGGATTCAACTATGTATTTATTAAGTAAAACAGTTCCAATTAATAGATAGTGTCATAGAATCCAACATTGTTGGAAATTTTGTAGTGATTACGTTTTTGAACAAATATTTGCCAAGTGTGAACGTACCTTAAGTCTTATGTGAGGGGTCCAATAGATATATTAAAACAAGCTATTTTCCGGTGCCAACTTTACAGCACAACATCCCATAGCACCTTTAGATTTCGTAACACCACAAATATATTACTGCAATCGGATAACCCGAGATTCAATAAGTCACTAGCTCTTGTTAAACATTAATCCCCACCCGACATTCTACCAGAGACTTTTGGTAACAAACTAGATCCATCACTTGATCTCCCGAAGGAGGCAACAAGGCTAGAGTATAGACATACTTGTGCACACGATACATAGAACTTTTGTATATATAGCAAATATACTGAGAAACGTTTATATAATTTACATTTTAGTTTATATAGTAGTTTATATAGTATATAAACTATTATATAGTATATAATAAAATTTAAAAGAAAAATATATGAAATAAATTTATATAATTTCAATCTTGTTATTAAGAAAAATAAAGTATATGCACGTATTATTTTGAAATATTTACTTTCAATAAACTTGTCTAGCACACATTGAAACACAAACTGAACACTCAAATACATATTAAATATTTTGTAAGTAACATGAAGGTATTAAGATTTTTTTTTAAATAACATGAAAAGCAGCAACAATACATTCCTTCTACAGCATATGTGGTAATAAATGTACGTCGTTTCCAATATATCATGATCGGGTCAAATTAATCCATTTATCTGGGTTATATGAATATGTAGAAAATTCCTACTTTCCCCGCTGGGTAGGTTTTACTTCGCCGAGCGAATTTTCGCTAAAGCACCAGCGAAGTAGGATGTTATAATATCTGTTTTGCAGTAACTACATGACACAGCAATCGCAGTGCACTACTGCAGATCAGAACAATTCGGTCATGTATTCACAAATTGTGTAGGTCTCAATGGTAATACGAATTCTGGTAGGCGATCAAATTATCATACAGCATGTAATACATAAAGTGTTTACACCCAATTCAAACGCAATCTGTAGGGATGACAAGTATAACATATGCCCTGCAAAATTGTTAAACATAAATTACATACTTCGTGTTCAGTCCTCTAACTTTTGATTATTATTTTGCTTAAAGATGTGTGATCATAAATAAAAACACTCATGCATACATACACATATTCTTAATATTAAAAATAAAAAGTCGCTTTTGTCAATAAACATAAATTTTGTTAGCAAAACATGTAAACACACTCTTGGATACACTTTCTTATTCCCAAAGCCACAATTGATGAATAAAAATCGTAACGTTTGTGGCTGCAGCAGGAATATTTACCATCGTTTTATATAAATATACATACATAAACATGTACATTAGGGGCATTAAGGTGCGATATAAATATACTCCTGGCGTATTCGTAATATTTATTTTATATTGGGTTTGAACTACAGGAAAAGAAATTAAATAACGTTCTAAGCCTAAATTAATTTTTACATATAAAAACCTTTGACCAAGTCCATTTTCATAATGCTAGTTGTTCATAGCTCCTTGTATTAGATAAAAAGATGATTAGATTGAAACTTGTAAATCTAATATGCCTAATATGTATGAAATATTTTTATATTTTTTGATGAATAGTGCTTCAGTTCAAAGATGGTTGTATATATAACCTTTAATATGTTATAGTGCTTCCCTCGGTACTATTACATACCCAAAAGTACAATGGCTTTTTTGGTACTTTTCCATACGCAAAAGCGCAATGGTATACCAGTTACATCTAAACTTATATATATATATATATATATATATATATTTCCCAAAATATTTATTGAAAGTTTGAGTATTGTTAATGAATCACCCTTAAGTATAAAGCACGGTTACTTGACCTTTGAAATGCCGAAAACAGGATTGAAAATGTTGGTACATTTCTTGGTACAATTCCATAATCAAAAGATCAATGCTACACCAGCTATTTACTCATTTGGTATAATATATTGACTTCATCAGTTAATATATTTTGATTTCCTTTATGTATCCTTTTGATTGATCTTTGCTATAAATCCTTTGAGATTTAGTTTTTGCAATCACCTCCTTCTTTTAAAATAACTACAACTAACTTAAATTTTCTTTTCATACTTCTCTTTAATTACAGCAATTATGTCTTGCAAAACAAGCATTAATGTATTATATATAACTCAATTCATATAAATATATTTTGATAATATAAAAAATTTTGAACATTTTCCGTATGCAACCCGGGAACAAGACATTAAGTTTTTCGTACAGTGCCGATTATGATTAGGCAAAGCAATTTTTTTCGATTCTTAAAAGAAAATGTTTAAAAAATTGTTTTAAATAAAATAACTGATATACATTTGTAATAAGAAAAAGTTTAGTTAATTTAAAATACTACCAGTTAAATAAAAACTTCTTCCACACCTTTCACCAAATTTTTTCCTTCCCTATTTTGCATTATTCTTCTTGCCGCAAAATTTCATTGGCTACAATTCCAAGATGCACGTACAGATTGTATAACGTGTTGCATAGTAATTATGCAGGTGAACTTATATAACGAAGACGTTTAAATTTGTACCTCCATGAAGTAATTAGATAAATATTTGTGTATTGGCTATATCTAAGAAAATAGTGTTACTTCAACATAATAATTCATAACATATATAAAAGAGATACAAAGGCAAAGGTAAGCTAAAACGAACAAAACCGATTGCAAAGCATAATTTCAACAATAACCAGATACTAGTAGGACAACTGAACTTATAATACTAAAGGTTAATTTTATTGTGGGAGTTTAATTTTTGAGAAAATGATTTGAAATGAATAATGTGTTGGAAAGCAATTTAATAAGGATTTCGACGATTAATACAGACATACTGAAATACTTTTATACGTATATACGACGCATATTTTTAATTCTTACACACATGAATTATTATGTGTATGCTCATAATCCTTTTATTCTTTTTAAAGCCGACTTCTAATAAAAAGAAATAAATATTTACTGATCTAAGCAACCTATAGGTAGAGAACACTAATAAAATTGCGCTGGCAGAGAAATATATAAAGTTGGAAATGTTAAGGGCACATCTGCAAAATCAATAACTATTTCAGGGTTTATAAATTAATTTCATATATCTCTACTTCAATATTTGCTTTAATGAACGACCCTATTGTACATTTCAGTTTATGTTCTTAGTTTTGTTTGCAAATATTTTTTTTTTGCTTGTGAACTCTACTACGACTAAAAGCGTATGTAAATAAATATTATAACTTTTATATTATATATTCTACATACATCGGATTCATCTATCTTTGTTGTCTTCATAACCGCATGTACACTCACACATGCTCAAAAACTATATGCACACATACGTTAGGAGTTAGTATATTAACAGGTAAATAGACGTAATTAATCTTATTGCCACGTGTGCTTGGAATTTATGCCTTAGATGTATAATATTTGGGTTTGGAATCGAAATTCTTTTGGCAGCACTTATTCACGTTCACTTGATTGTGTAAAATTTTGAAATGATCGCGAAGTGCTCACAGACGATATACAGGCGGTACAATTTTATATAAAATACTCTTACAATTAACATCGAACCAAATTACGTTAATTCATTACATTATCCTTACAAATTAATTTTAATTCAAATAAATGTACATACATAAAAACTATATTCCGACAAGTAAAAATCTATCATAACAATAGTATCAATATTATTTAAATCGCTTAATGATCGTAATATATCCTTCCTTGGTGAAATTAGTTCCATGTGTTTGATATAAAATAAAGTATTGAGAGTTGCGTATACAAGAATTAAAATGTATAAGTATTTAACACTTAAGTATGTAATTCAAATCCATAAAACTTGCTTCGTCCAAAAATTTACGGACTTACTCACCCGATTTCGTAGATGAGACCTACACCATTCCAACCTTTTCAAACCCTTTCAAAAGGGCGTAAAGATTACATTAGGTTGAATAAACTTTCAAAGAGAGAAGTTATTAAAGATTGCACAATTAATACTAAAAGGTAGTGTAATAAAGGGTGGCCTAAGTCTTCAAGAGTCGAGAGATACAGAGCTGGCTACACGCAAAAGCTGTCTCTTCCTTGTTCTGTTCACGGTTTGTTATAGGACAGGCTTATCCTATTAGCATATCAGCCTATCATTCACTAACTCCCCAATACTACAGATGCAGGTGGTTATATTATACCAACTGTCTGCAATGTGATTGTTTTTGTATATTAAGCAAATGGTTCGTAGCAGGCGCAGAATATCTTCCCGTTGCTGTGTTCTGGAAACAGGATCAGGGTAATAGCTCAGAGAAACTAGAATGTAATCTTAAGGTTGGAAACACCGGCTGGATATCGAAGAAAACGCCCTCTCTGCTATTCTTTCATCATCTTAACCTCAGCAACTCCTAATAGATTTCTATATATCAGGATTTATCTTTGTGGTTTTAAATATTGTTTCCAAATAAACGGAATAAGCAATGGAATTTCGAATGAAGTCTGATTTGCGCAAAAGCTGTCAATGTTGAAGGAATGGGAGACAACACAAGATAATAAGTATTTTTAATACATACTCGTACTGTATGTAGTACAAGTTCACATAAACATACATACGTACGGATGGATACACTTGAAAAGCTTGTATTTGTGTAGATGCCTTTTAACCTGGACAAATAATTTAAGTGTAGAGGCAATAGTTTGCCTTTTTGTGCGCGTAGACGACAGGTTCTAATTTCGTTACACCTTGTGCATATTTGCTTAAGGCTTTTTTTCTTAAATAAACTGTATACCCACCTAACATTTGCAAGATGATTTGAATTACATACCTAGTGCGGTTAGTATAAAATATGCATTACGATCTACCACAGAAGATTAACGATTGATTTCTAAACCAACACAAAAATACTAATCAGATACGCAAGTTAAAAATTCAATGTTACGGTAAAAGTTTTTACCGGCGAAAGAATCGTTCATGATCTTAAAATAGGAGCGTTGACTAGAGCTATAAGTCATGATTTGGTCTGCATAAACTTGAATATTCTCATATTTGCTGGGTGGGATATGTGGACATGCAGAGATACAAACACATACACACATAGAAATAAACATGGAATATATAAAAACAAAACACAAGGCCGAAACATAAATTTGGTTTTGACAAGTAAAGCTTTTTGTTCTGTTTTAACTAAATACTTGACACAAACAAATATTTGATTAATATTCTACTACACAACTCCCATTCTTTATGTCAAAGAAGAATAATAGAAATTAATATCAAAAACAGAAACACTTGTAAACAACATGAATTGAAATTGCAAACTTGAGCAAATAAATAATTAAGCAGTAATTTATTACAAAATGTCCAGCCCAAGGCATCCACCATCGAGCCCCCGTTACATTCCCAAAATGGAGCAACATAATTACAGTTGGGACGAAGGTACTAAGAGTGGAAAACCACCAACTGGTCAGACAATAGTTAAGATTCCCATACGAGCATCATCATCGCCGCTGCCCTACAAATGTCCCAAACCTTCCAGGTATGTAATTATTTTCTGTATTAAATTTTTTTTTTCGTAAATAGTCTTACATGCCACAAACAGTTTATGGGGATATAAAAAGAGCATTTCCGAAATCATGCGACATAATAAACATATAATTGTATATGACAAAAATTGCAGCGACTCCCAAAAAATTAATTTTACTTAATCTGCTTAATTATTTTGTCCCATTAACCTTAACCGATACACTTTTCTGTAAGTAAATATTATGTTTCACTAAACTATTTTTAGCCTATAATTCTATAATTAAGGCCAATTAATTAAGGTGGAATTATATGAATTTTTATTGTGAGGACTTATTACACTTTCATTTATATTTTACTTACGAAAAAAATGCTCTATTACCAGTCACAAGAAGAACAGTTTACAAAACAATAAACTTTTGGGCCTAATTGTGTTGTTTAATTTGATTAACACAATAAGATATTGTATGCAACGGAGTGGGACTGTGGAAAATCAACATAATATTGTTCTTAATTGTATGAGGCAACAATCTGTAAGCAAATGACACGATTGACAAATAATATATACAAATAATTGCTGCATTGCGGCAATCTTGTGATCTTGCCTGTAGGCATTGCACTGAATTACTTGTCAATGGAAAGTCCTTTTCATCATTTATCTCTGTATATCGATTTCGAATAAATGACATTTTACTCTAATATTTCTCACACCTTAAGCAGCCTCTTCTGTGAACGAAAAAAGCCTCTCATATATCAGATTCGACAACTCATTTTGTGCTAATCATATTGTCACAGGGCTTTTTATATAGAAGAAGAAAAGATATTGAAAATTGTATCACCCTATAATCATTTATACCGACAACATTCCGATTTATAGATGAGTATCGATTATTCAGAATGCTTTGCATAACTCAATATTAATTAAAACATTGATAATCGATTTCCATTTAAATAAGTAGTTCGGAATTTAGCTATACAGCAGACAGTGCATTTCTGTAATTGTTTGACACATTTCTTATGCTTTGCAACACATAGAAACTCTCAAATGCAAATTGGTGGAAATGCATACGAGTCAGGTGTAAAAACTTCATCGCTGCCACAGCGCAGCCCTTCAATGCGTAGTAATTACAGTTGTCAAAGTAGTTATTCGGACGCACCCTCCCCTTCATCTTTGGGAAGCAGCCGATCGAGTAGCCGCGATATTCCACCTCGTAGTCCTAAAATAACAACCACTTTTGCCAATGATTGTAGCGATGATGGAGGTCGATCGTCGGCTTCTTATTATCATACACCGAATTCCGGAGCGCGCAGCCCTAAAGAAACTTTTTCCAAAGAAAGTTCAACGGATTCGAATTCTTGTCTATTCTATTGTGGCACTGAAACACCAGTTTCACCCCAACGTAGTCCCCACGGTCCTCGTAGTTTTGTCTTTGATGCTATCAGTCCTGTGGTGGATTCTTCCAGCCGCAAATTTGAATATTATGAACCCGTCTCACCAGACGATGACGTTGACGCTGAAGACAATGACTATGAAGTGCAATCTTCACCCATGTCGCCCAAAATATATGAGCCTATGAGACAGAATTCTAAGAAAATGCAGCGCTCAACTCCTTTTAGTGAGCTTAAGAGATTCAGCACCACAAATCAATCATGTAAACGCACCGATGAACGGGAAATGACGATATCTTCCAACGCAGGTGGTGACTATCAAGGTTTAGGTGTTAATAACTACTATGTGAAGCGTGACTCTTGTGTCACCGAGTGTACACAATTATCCATGGAATCCGAAACTGGAACCTTAGCAACTACTACCACATCTTTTAGTTACTCTGACACTTCTACAAGACAAACGTCATCGGACCAGGCTCAAGACGTAAGTCCTTTGATAGAGCCAACTGCTGCTATGCGCCAACGCAGACATGCCATAAATATAACTTCCAATCCTGGCTACCAGGTACATTAATACCGGCCATAAAAACGTCGTTTTAATCAATATGTTTCACCTATTACACAGGTCCTTCATAGTTCACACTCTACTTTGGATCGAACATGCTCTGATAGTGTGGTTTCTTTACGCCATAGAAAATCTACTAGCGACTTAACGCAAGATACCGAAAATGAAAGAAATAAATACAAACGCTCCGGTGAGACCTCAACAACCACAGCTAGTAGCTATAAGCCGCGTAGACGTGGTAGTTCGAAAGGAGGTTTGGCCTATTTGGCCAGTCGTCGCAGCTCTCGAGAATCTATGAAAAGTGCATGTTCGAATGCGTCCTTAGTATCGAACGATGATATTGGCCCATTAGCCTTTCAGGCTTCAAATCGTGGACGTCAACGTAGAACTTCAAATTTTTTAGAGCTTCCAGGTAGGAACTATCTTTAATGACAAATTTATTTAATTCCAACATCTTATTTTGCCAACAGTACCTGATCATTTTAGGCCACGTGTTTGTTCCCTGCCAGATCGCCCCTATAATCCTCGAGCTAGCGACGATTTATATCGTTTGCGTCACTTTTCGATTAGCAAAGGCAACGTGGTGAATTGTGGTGATTCGATTATATCCAGACGTTCACGCAGTAATACAAGTGTTAATTCAACAAACAGTCGGTGAGTAGAATAAAGCAATAAATTTAGAGGTTTGTACTACTAAAATTATATTTATATACAAAATAAGATAGGAAATGCAATAGAAGATAGGAAGAGTAGAAGGAAGGAAACAGCGAGATCGTCTGCTTCTTTGTCTTCAGTGACAGTTACTACAATTTTGAAATGTTATCGGTCGGTTTTATTTATCGTATTTTCATTTATATCAAAAGTTTTTGTATATAATGCAAGCTACATCCAAATAAAATTTAAGTTTTGCTGATTAATTGGTTCAACCATATACGGATATTCAAGGAAGGAATTTTTACAGAAAAGATTACTTCGTGTTCGGATACGTAGCAAAAAACTGAAGTCATTGTTCAAAAGAATCCTACTGACTTGGTTTATTGGGAAGAATGTTGCCAACTTTTTGGTTGAAGTAATCTTCGGGGGCCAAATTGCTGCATTCTATACCGACTGCCGTAATTTGCCGCCAGTTGTAACTTATTACAGTAACAAATTTTTAAAAAACTTTTTTTCGGTTTCAGAGCCAGCGAAAGATCTCCATTTGAAGGCTCCTGCTGCGGCGGTGGTTATGCCAATGTCGACTCAGTACCAGCTTCTCCCGAAGATGATGATGATTCTGACGATTATGAACCTCCTCCACCACCCCGATATCGGGTTGTTATGTTAGGTGACGCTGGCGTTGGCAAGACAGCACTAGTCAATCAATTTATGACTTCGGAATACATGCATACCTACGATGCCAGTCTAGGTAAGTTGATATACAAGTCATGTGGACTTGTAGCATTTATTAAAAAAGTATGCAGCAATTCGATAGTTTTTGGTAGTTTTTTATAATATCACAATTCTTTAAAGCACAGCACAGTAAGTTAAAAGCCCTTATTCACTAACCATCACAATTGTCCGCTCCTAATATCCGGTACAAATTGTATCTCCTATAGTTGTGTGTGTCTGTAAATGGTCTATTTCCATTTATTTTGAAATAAACTTGGTGTTTTTTAGTTAATAATACAAATTTGAGTTTTAGATGATGAATTTGGGGAGAAGACCGTAAGCATTTTATTGGATGATGAGGAATCTGAGTTGGTGTTTATTGATCATCCGAGTGTGGAAATGAGTGTAAGCATTTTTCAAATAATTATAATTATACAATAAAAACTAATAACTAGTATCACACTTATTTGCAGTTAGTTTTATTGCACTAAACTAATAGTGTCCGTAGTTAAAGTTAAAATATTTTATTGCTTTTTCCTTATTTTATCAAATTTAAGGTGGAAAATTCACTATCGACTTATGAGCCTCATGGATGTGTTGTAGTTTTCTCTATTGTCGATAAGTCATCATTTCGCGTAGCAGAGGAAATAATTAATTATTTGTGGCAGGAAAATTATACGAAAGATAAGGCGGTAATCTTAGTTGGCAACAAAGCTGATTTAGCTCGCTCCAGAGTTATAACATCACAAGGTTACACACAATTTTCCATTCTATTGAAGTTTAATAATTTTATTTAATGAGTTACTCATAATCTCTTTTTCAATTACAAATTCTTTAATACCATTTTTTAATGTTTCGCTTCTTCAAATTGCAGAAGGCAAATCATTGGCAGCATCACGCGATTCCAAATTTATAGAAACTTCCAGTGGCATACAGCATAATGTCGATGAATTACTTGTGGGGACTTTAAAACAGGTAGGTACATTCCCAACAATACGTTTCAGACTTAAGGTACGTTCACACTTGTCAAATATTCTCCCAAAACTCGTAGCTTAAATATCAATAAGAAACCTTTCAATTCAGAGAAGTTTTTATATCAAATAAAAATGGATTCTTTGACAATGTCTATGAGTTATTTGTGAAACCATTTTACTTAGTAAACATGCATCTGAATCCAAAAATTGTTCAGTGTATAAAGAGTTTTTGAAAAAATATTTGACAAGTGTGACAGTACTTATATTCTTACATATTCTATATGAAAAAAACAAATTCTATATGCCTTAACAAACTGCTTGAAATCAAAGATATTTTAATATAATTTTTAAAAGAAGAAAAGCAAAAGGCTACAAATGTGTTTATAGTTCAAAATGAAGTTATGCCGTATGTGGGTCAAGTGAACACATCTAAATATATATGTATTATGTTGTTGACAAACACATATTTTTACTTCCCGCTGGGAAAATTGAATATTTACAAAAATCAGCAAGTCGTTTTGAAAATATCGAGCTCTCATCAGATCTCTACGTTTTGAGGTCCTAGGAAGCTTCCCTGACTAATTCTAGCCCTTCACTATGTTTGTATGAATGTATGTGTGCGTAAGTATTTGACCCGCTTATGACTTTTGAACGACTGAATCGAATATATATGTATCGTTCTTGAATATAGATTTCTTGTGAATTTGAACCGATTCGAGCCGGTAGATATTAAGGTATCTCAAAACCCTAGAAAAAACATATTTGATAGTGTTTTTAATAACATTTAACCACTCAATAATTGCTAGCTGGGTTAAAATCGGATAATCCTGAATGGAAATATTCGAATAAGGCTATCTTATTTTATTTTATTTTTAAAACTCCGATATTAATATCTGATCAGTTAGAGCTCTCTGTTCTTTTATAGTAATACAGAAAAACATTAATCATCGCTTACTACGTGGGAATGGGTAGTGTTTTAGCTCAAAGACCTCAAGAGCATAGAATAGCAACAAAAATCAGTTTGCGATAGTTTTGCGCTTAAAATTTGCTGGAAGTTACGAGGATGGCCTTTAGGGTCAACCGTTTTCGTATATTTTAATTGCTACGTAGACGATGACATTATACAGATGGTGAAAGATAAGGAGTATTTTTAGCAGCCATTTTGTTTTTGCACAAAATATTAGGGTATGCATAATTGATTTGTTAACCAATAGTGTGTTTCTTCGTGGAGTGGTTGACAGTTCGAACTCAAGTACAGCAGCAACACGTTTTGTTCCTTTAACTATTGTGATCTGGCGGCGAACTAGTAAATAATCATACCGTGTTCACTAAGATAGGATTAATCGCTGTTTAGTGACAATCCATTGCTCAATGCTTTGATCCCATAATCATGACTGATCGAAACCACGCCCTTCGGCCTCATAGTCTTATTGCTTACTAATTCTGCCAACAATATGCACACTTATTATGTTCCACTACAATGCATTGTCAATTATCTGACAAAGTAATTGAAAGAGGCGTCTAAAAAATTGGGAGACGTTAGAAAACATTGATGAAGTTTCTCTAACACATCCGCCTAATTGAAAATATGCTGGGACACTCCAGAACGCATAGAAACATTGAGCCAAGCTTCGTATTTTGCCAAGAATTCGTATTTTGCCAAGGATATGGTTTGTTCTACAGAATTATAAAGCGGGTGTTCAATTATGACCAACCGCGGAATTACACAACATCAAAAATACCGAATGCGATTATGCAATACATGGATGTTTGACGTACTTGCTCACATGGTCTTTGTTTTGACAATATGTCTTATATGATCGTCAAATTCTTCTAATGACACTGAATCTAAAATATTCTAAATATCAAAAATTTTTGATTGTGTTCCGAGTGTGTATGGAATTGTAAAGCAAAAAAGTTGATCTTTCGGAGGTTGTGAAACTCACTCTATTGGGCTTTCAGTAACTCTTTCGGAATATTGAAAATTCAGAAGCTCTTGAAGTACCCTGCATGAAAATCGAGTGTAAAGGTATTCCCTTGAACACCGCCGCAATTTGAGTTGTGTTTCAATGTTTTATCGATACCATAATGGGTTGTGTGTTCCAATGAAACTAGAAGTTTCTTTCCCAAAATGCAAAACTTTCACAGCTCAACGTGCCGCTCATCGAGATTTGCCAGTGAACCGCGCTACGCATTATATGAAAAATTCATTTTGGGCCGTGCAGCCCGCATGTGTAATAAACTCCCTGCAACCAATTTTCCTAGTTCCAGCACAATACACCAATGAGATGACGTCTACTCATCAGTGCCGATCCTAGTCATGAATAAGCCATTGCCGGCATTTTTGTTAAAAAAAAAACAAAAAATTCATTCTTCAGAAAACATTAAAACCGAAAATAGTGTATTACAAACAAATCTCAATATATCAATAGCCTACTAATGTTTATTAAATATATAACTTATTTTTATTATATTTCCAGATGCGTCTGAAAGAATCGCGTGAAAAGAAGGCCTCTTCGAAGATGAAAACTTCCCGTACTCACATATCTTTGCA